>JAMZEH010000017.1:1245000-1595000 GCA_024699665.1 Ostrea denselamellosa | reverse complement strand
TAAATGCTGCAATAGATTAATATATATATATATATATATATATATATATATATATATATATATATCCAAAATAAAAGTCAAGAAACACAAAACTCAAATTAATTAATTAATTACATATCCCTGTAAGCGCTTTCGACTTTAATGCCTATTCACACGGTTATAAAATGAAATTCAATTTTATTATATTTCATAAAATTAATTCCAGTTTGTATTTGTTAACTTTTATATTTGGATATATTTTATATATGAAATACAGAATTTTTTTTTTTTACAAATATTATATATATATATATATATATTATATATATATATATATATGTTTGTTTGTTTGTTTTACGTCCCGTCGAGAATTTTTCACTCATATTGAGACGTCACCAGCTGTAGGTGAAGTACCACAAATTTAGACCTATGCTTAGCGCTCAGGGGCGTAGCAGTGAGGGTTCTTTAACGTGCCAACGCCTAACGTGACACGGGACCTCCGTTTTTAAGGTCATATCCGAAAGACCCGTGATTGTCACTTCTAAATGCCGAGCGTTTGGCGAAGGAGCAATCACTGCCTATTTTTCGTCTTAGGTTTGACGCGGTTGCGAAGCGAACGCTCTAACCACTGAGCTACCGCGACCGGTTATATATATATATATATATATATATATATATATATATATATACCAACACAGGGTCACACAGCAAATTAGTCAGTAGCGGGTAAACCCCCTAGGTTGGCCAGACTAGCTCGGATTCGCCGTGGCATACTCCTAACAAGACGTTCCAGGTCATTTGGCGAAGGTTATTCCATTCCTGTTACAATGCTGCAGCCAATTCATGGACATTGTCAGGAGGTTGTTGAATTTGTCGTAGGCGCTGTCCAAGCATTTATAATAAATACAGTTTTGTATATTATTATATGAACAACTACATTGGTGCCTTTTTCGGACATTTATTGCGTGAAAATTCTTACTTTTTCTTAATTATTATGATGTCACTATAATGACGTCAATCTCTCTCCTATTGTATTTTTTTGTAAAATTCCACTGAAGAGTCGTAAGACAAAAGTGCTTTGGAATAAATGTGAAATGTTCGATTGATTTTTGTTTTCTATCTAGAGATAAAGAGGTAAATACATACATACATACATACAAACATACATACATGCATACATACATAAATAAATAAATACAAACACGGGATGCTACTGATGATCAAGGGTGTTATGCAACAAATTTGCATGCCTCTGAATTGGAAGGTTAGAGCCACTCTAAAGGAAAAATTTTAAAAGGTCTCCCGAGTTAAATTAACAAAATATATCTCAGTGCACCTCACACTACTTGACGTCACAATATAAAAAAGTCAGCACGTACGTGTCTCTAATTGTATTATGATGAAAATGTCAAAATGTGTTGTGGTTTGCTATCACTATCAAGAGTTCAAGCTGTATATGTGTAAATCAGCATGCCATATAATTTTCAAATGATATTTTGATACTTTCTCTGAGGTATTATATATATATATATATATATATATATATATATATATATTTATTTTTTTCTTCTTCTCATATCTGTACTGCGCTACAGTAATTTTGTGATCTTGAAATCACCCCCAATGTGCGAAATTTATCGATCGACAGAGTTGATATTGCAATATTAAACGCGATGGTACAGGTGTTAGTTGACTATATTTTCTATCGATCAAGGCATATCGTGGAAGGTAACTAGTTTCAGAAATAGAATTCCGATACGGAAGGTAGACTTCTTTGCATCGTTTGAGCAATATGTCATAATGAATATATTTTGATAAAGAAACTGTTAAGAACGAATGGATATTCTTCCGGTCCGGGGTACTTTCAAAAATTATTATCTCAATATCGATATATCAATCCAGGTATTTAAGGGATCGTCCACCTATACGGAATATCTTACCTATATCTGACTACGGAATGCTCCGTTTACCTTATCGGAATATAGGGCTCATGGTGGGTGTGACCGGTCGACAGGGGATGCTTACTCCTCCTAGGCATTTGATCCCACGTCTGGTATGACCAGGGGTCCGTGTTTTCCCATCTCTCTGATTTGTATTTTTATAGGAATTTTGAGATTGAATATTGTTAGTTATCTTGGCCTTTTCATATAGATATTAATATGTCATACTGATCATCGATAATTTTTTTATAGTACTGATAATTGTTGATATACAAGGATTGTTCGATATTTAATTTGTATTTTACGACATCTCAAAAGCATTGGACTTCAATAATGAAATGAATATTACACCCATTCAAAGTATTCTCCGCGGTTTGAAATATATAATTTAAATCTCTGAATCCATTTCTAAATTTACGCTGATTTTGGCAGACCTCTGATATGAGGTGCTGACTAATGGCTGAGCCAAGGGCTTGTCCGAACTTGTATCGACGACCAGATAAAAATTTTTGTAAGTTCTGAAAAAAGGCAAAAAAGGTGCATGGGCTAGATTTGGACAGTATGGTGGGTGTGGCAAGACGGTAATCTTCATATCTAGCTTGCAATAAAATTGTATTTGTTCGTAAGGCTCATTATCACAACTGCATTCCAAACGAATATGGCATTAATTCCACATTTAGTAAACACACTTAAATTCAGACTGCCCCTACGAAAGATAAATTATTCAAAATCGTGCTTCAGTTTTAAATACATATAATATCCCTCTCATTGAAGCGGATGAATTTGAGTTACCATACCTATAAGGGATCTCCAAACACACACACACACACACACACACAAAACAAAAAAACTTACAAACAAAGATACATTTCTGGATCCAGTAAATGTTGTACCAAACCGGTATCTTTGCTCCTCAAAAAATATTAACTGCTGTGAAGGCGAAACTTCAAACTTTATATGCCACTACATATGTCAGAAGTGATGTAAATCAAATGTGGATTCTTAAAAAAAATAAATAACTAAAAAAAAAACCAAACAAACAAACAAACAAACTTTTAATGAATTTGAAATCACAAAATTTCCTCAAATTAACAACGCTTTACGCGACCATACTTCACGATAAATGAAATATTAGACGTTTTGACATCATAGACAGCTACTCCATCAACAAAAATGGTAAAAGGAAATATTCATACCGGTCATTCCAAAAAATATTTTCTTAAACACCACTCTGACTCCACGCACAACTACTGTGAATTTCATATTAAAACGATGCTAGAATTCCTCATTTGACAATATCGTCGTAGTCTTTGGTGAACAGATCTTGCAATTGTCAATCCCATGGGCACGATTTGTGCTCCTTTGTTAGCGGACCTGTTTTTATATTCTTATGAAGCAGAATTCACTAAAAAGCTTCGACATGAGAAGAAAAATTATTTTGCTGTGGCCTTCAATTCGACATTTTGATATACCGACAGCGTTTTATTCATTAACAATGATCATTTGCATTCATATGTCGATTTTAAATGAAATATCGAAGTACAAAACAGAGTGTGGTGTCTTTTATTTTATATTGAATCGAGATGAAAATGAACATATATATATATATATATATATATATATATATATATATATATATATATAGTTAGTGCAGTCTACTTGGGGGCATGATGTTATTCGATTATTTTGTCTGATTTTTTAAGAAGACAAAATTACAGAAAATACTGAACTGGTCATAGAAATTGGACTTATGAAGTAAAAATAAAGATATATATTTAATCCTTTCATGATTTGTGTCTAATAATTTGTCTATAGAATTAAAATCATCGGATTAAGCAACTAGCTAATACTGTTAGCAAAGTTAATTCGAGTTTTCTCTGACTCATCTGTATTTTTATTTATGGAAAAGGTGGGAGCAGGTATCAGGGGACCTACTGACCACTGATCAGAAGCTTTGATTTACCCCAGAATTACTAAATGATCTTAAAATGTTAAGACAAATGAATTGTCTATTAATATTATAGTACATAATTGTAGTATTACCTAAACCAGGAGAAAATAACTTACTATGAAATGTATTAGTGGACATTTCTGAAGATTTTTATTAATATTATTTTTCTCTCAATTTTTAATGGATTTTAAAGAAAAGTCTCAAGATCATCTTCACAAATGAAATTAAAGGGGTGATCATGAAAATAATTCTGGATAGGATATCCAAAATTTATTACCAAAAATTAGGATTATTTATCCCACCTAATCAATATGATATGGGTAAATACAATCTAACAGTGTGTAGGATTTATCATTCCATTTAACACACACACACACACACAGGATTATTCTCCAATGTAAGTTAAAAATAAAGGATAAAGTGTCCTAAAGAACTTTTTATCCCATAGGATTATGATAGGAGTTTTGAAATTTGAAATTCCTAAAGAATTTTTTGTCTTTGGAGGTTAATATCTTTTATTCTACAAGGGTGTGTGAGCCCAACCTTGGATGATGACATACTGCAAGAAAATCCCACCATATGCACTTTCATTATTCTCAAAACCTTTATCATAAAGGGTAACAAAAAGTTTGGACTTCGCCGTGTCAGTAATAAATGTCGTATTGTTTATGACATCTGGCATTGTCATCTTGAAAAATGAAACTGCGGCCATAAAACGTGCAAACGGCACAACATAGGGTGACAAGATGTTGCCCCGGTAGTACTACTCTGCGACACGTCCAGCAACAACATGCAAGTCTGTTCTGCCGGCAACAGTGGTGCCTCCCCACATCATTACAGATCCACCCCCATACAGATCATGTCTAATGACATTACCGTTATGGAAAAGTTCGTTACGTCGGTCCCAAACCCTCCTGCGTCTCTCCAGGAAGTCCACAGTGAACCTCGACACATCTGAGAACATTACGTGGTTCCATCGGCGATTATCCCAGCATTGATGGTGACGACACCATCGTAAGAGTGTGATTGGTGTGTTTGAGTGATGAATTTCTTTGCAATGCTTCCTTGTTAAGGAACTATACAACATGGTTTCGTATCCCTTTGTATATGTGAATATTTTGATCAAAAAAGTACCCCTACTTTTTTTAATAGTATATAATGTAGGGCTCAGAGTGTTAAGGATATTGAAAAAAAGTTTCTAGTTGTTCATATTTCGGATTTCCAACATATCTGACTTGAGCATCACTTAAGATACATTATTTGTCGAAATGCGGATCTTGTACGTCAAAATTGGTACCGTTTATGTTTAATATTTTATTGACAATAGATGCTGACAGCAAACTGGCAACTCAACTTTATAACAAACGGGCGATTTCAATTTCTCCACCGTCATATTTCCTTATTTGTGTAGCAATATTCCATTATCATCTGCATATAGTGTCTACATCTCTCAACAGATTCGATGTCCAGAGCTTCTGCATACGATCATATTTAAAATTGACAAATAAGTTGATGGTACAAGAATATCTAAAGTGTCGTCTAAAGTCAGCATTTCGTAAATTTTATGGTCATTATAACGATATAATAATAGAACCTTACACTAGGACAAATGCTGTCCGACACGTTTCATACCAAATGTTAGGCCGTTCTTGGCACATTGATTCTGACTGCAAATTACTCTGTTTAGCTGATCAAGATATAGGGTTCGCGGCGGGTTTTACCGGTCGACAGAGAATGTTTACTCCCAAACACCTGATCCCGCCTCTGGTATGTCCAGGGGTTCGTGTTAGCCCATCTCTCCGATTTGTATTTTCTATAGGTATTACGAGCTGAGTACTGTTCGTTACAATATCTTTTTTCATTCTACAGTAGGAAATATGCATTGAATTATACATATTCTGCCCATTTCTGGTCATACATAATGTGTTTACAAAATACGTGATTTCCGAGATATCTGCTCTTCAGTGATGGGGGTTATGAATGAAAGATTCTGGAGCGGGACCTTAAACAATATATAATCAATCATATAATAAGTTCAGTAATCTATTGAACACTTGGATGGGTAAAAGATGTATACGTATATTATAGACTGGCTATGTATATAAGTATGAAAGTGATTATAATGATTATTTATTGCTTTCCGCCACCCTCAACAATTTTTCAGTTATCTGGTGGCGTCCAGTTTTTGTTGGTGGAGGAGAGACCCCAGATACAATGTACCTGGGAAGAGACCACCGACCTTCCGCAAGTAAACTGACAAACTTGCTCACATAACGCCGCGGACGAGTGAAAGTGATTATAGGGCGAGTTTTATTTATATCAACCGGTAAAATACAATGCGACCATCTCAAGACCATTTGGTCCATTAAATCAAATATGAACTTACCATTGATTTCCTACTTGCCACGATCGGTATTTTCAAGAAAGAAAGATATCGTGATTTCCGATTTCCTGATAAACAGTAGCGGTAGCTCAGCGGTCAGAGCGTTCGCTTCGTAACCGCGAGATCGCGAGTTCGTTCGTGTCATGGCCGCGTCAAACCTAAGACGTAAAAATAGGTAGTGATAGCTCCTTCGCCAAACGTTCGGCATTTAGAATTGACAATCACGGGGCTCTCAGGATATGACCTTAACAACGGTGATCCCGTGTTGCTGCAGGCGTTGACACACTAAAGAACCCTCTCGTTTACGGCCCTGAGCATGGGTCTAAATTTGTGGTACTTCACCCACAGCTGGTGACGTCTCAATATGAGTGAATTATTCTCGACGGGACATAAAACAAACAATCAATTAACCGATTTCCTAATTCAGCAATTCCACTCTGAAATACTCATATATTTATAAATGATATAAATTTTCGTTTTCCTGAAATTTGGACGATTTCAAGGCAGCTGACAATCATCGCAGTTATGACATAAATGCAGCCATAAACATTTGTACCCGCCGCGTGTGTACGTAAGACACATTTTGCATTCCACCGTACACAAGAGTTAAAAAGGAAGAAAACTATTGGACAATTCAAGAAATCCTTGTTTCCAGTTCTATGAGCGTTATCTTGAATTGCATACAGTTGACTTTGCCAACGAACTCTGTATCTTGAATGAAATTTACATTTGGCTCATTTATAGGACTTTTAAAGAAAAACGGTACACAGGTGGCTGTGTCCGATCACGTGACAAACAAAAGTAACAATGTTGTAAATATTTAACCACTTGTCACGGTAAACCATCCTGAAAATTGACATGTATGCTGTGGTTATAAAAATAATCGTATGGCATTCACGAGATTCATTTTTTAAAGTGTCTCAATGAGCATCGCGCTCAAAATCCTGCCTGTGAAGCCTTTAATGGGTAGATTCATTATTTTTATAGATTATGGGAGTATAAGGATTAACACAGAACTAGTCCAAGATACAGTGTACAATTTATACAAGTCCTAAATTTATGCGGGGATCAATACATGACTGTATGATAGACCAGTATCTAGGAGACATACATGCTGAGCTTTTCTGTAAGCCCTATTTTTACTTGACCACGTGTTATTTTTAAATAAACATTGTTTGATCAATAGGGACGGCTTTTCGTAAAAATAATGAATTATAATTACTTATACGAAGGAGGAAATAATCCCACTTGAAAAGCGAGTGTGCATCCCTTTGGGGATACATAATAAAGTTTCTACACAAGGCGTTCGCTGTCCTTCAAAATCACACGATTTAAAATGTCCAAGTCAGCATGAAGAAACCTTTAAAGTCTGGATGATCTTCAAAGCGCTGTTGATTGGAAAGAAATGCATTCATATTGTTAAAAATCGTCAGTATTGATATGATTTTTATCACTTATCTATACGTGTATAGCAAAACACATAAATAATATCAATAGAAATTGCAGATCGTTAGAAATTTTGTTTGGAACTGCTGCCCAGGTTTCAACAATGGACTGGAAGTCTTACACCACAAAAATACTGTAAAGTCCACCGGAAATTTTAGTACGATGGACTGTCCATTCACTTCAGATAGGTACCTTGCAACCCTTGATTGATCCTTCGCCAAATCCTCGGCATTTAAAAGCGAGAATAACGGATCTTTCGTATATGACCTTAAAAACGGAAGTCCCGTGTCACGATAGACATTGGCACGTTAAAGAAACCTCACGACTACGGCCCGCAAACATAGGTGTAAAATTGTGGTACTTCACCTAACACTGGTGACGTCTCAATGAGTGACAAAATCTATACGGGTCGTAAAGCAATCAATCATGCAGTTTTGAAGCTCTATTAATTAACATCAATTTTCCTGTTGTAATATTTCTATCAAAGTCTCCCAACAACCCGTATCACTGTTTTAAAGTGTACATACACATCCATGTACTTTCAATACACAATCTCCGTTACTTCTTAAAAACATCCCCCAAAAAACATTAACTTTCTCATAAATCCAAATTTATTCCATTTTCTTTTATGATTAATACATGTTATAATGTAGATTCACTTATTACATCCATTGTTTTAAATCATGAACTGCATGGAAGTCTGTGAAGCAGTTCTAGTCGTCCAGCTTTTTCGATGTTGTGAGGTGAAATGTCCAATTGTGAAAGAAAGAATTGCTGGAAAATAAACGCATTTTAAGTTTATTTTCTGTGTGTGAAAATGACCACATTGGATGTAAAGACAACTGGAATAGGCAAGTAGTTCTTGTATTCATACTCCTAATGTGATTCGTCCAGTCATTCACGATGTTGTTATGGACAAATATCAACAAAACGCTTGTAGTAATTTTTACTAGAAGTTCATTTTATGTGAAAATAAATAATTAAAGCTGTTCACTTTACAAATTCTATCCAACTTGTCCCAGTGATTCTTCATACCAAATCTGGAAATAATTGGTATAGTAGTTTGCAAGAAATTAATTATGATCAATTGTTACACATTTACTCAAAGGCCATATTGGTCCCACCTTCATACTAAATCCCTATACCCAAGATCATTAAATTTACAATTTTGGTAAAGGGATATCTGCTCTATCCAAATATCCATTTAGTTTCAATTTGGTATCAATAGCATTAAAGAAGACGCTTTTACTTGTTTTATCTACAAAATACTATATATCAAGTTTAACCCCAACCTGCAAGTAAGAACCCCTACCCTGGGGATAAGAAATTTACAATTTGGGTCGAGGTTTTCCTGCTTTACATTACTAATCATTTGTCTTACAAATGTGCAGTTTTAAAGAAGAAAATATTTGAAAATTGGACACTTTTCAGCAGTTTTGGCCCCACCCCTTGGGCTCCAGCTGGACAGGAGTCCTGAAATTTACAATTTTTGTCCACCTTGCCCAAAAGATACTTCATCTCATCCCAAATTTGAAAAGAATTGGAATGGTACTTACCAAGAAGAAGTTAGAAAAATTTTCAGTTGATAATGCTCGATGGATGCCACACGACGCACAATCATGGACACAAACCAAAATATCCTAGAATCGCCCCTGTTAGCCACTCTGTTCTGTCACATTAGATAGATGGATAGATAAATAGGTGTGTGTGTATGTTGAAGAAAATGAAAATGTGAAAACTTTATGATGACACCGACAACAAACTGATGATGGAGAATTGAAAGATTAGATCAGAATTCTTTATAGCCACTAACTTAAGTTTAACCGATGCCCACGTTGAAGTAATTCATTGACAGACCAACGTTTAACCGCGGGAAAACCAGGAACACAGCACTTCAGTGAATTTGTATATATATCCCATTTGCTCTCAACAAGTTTCTTAAAATTTGAATTACATTTTTCAAGTACAGCATGACTGGCCTTATCAAATCCAGAACAGAATATGCTATAGTGTAAAACCATCCAAAGAATAACAACAGCATCATTAGTAAGGGTTCTGTTTTCTGGAAGATCTAGATTGAATAAGAAAATAGAATTGCTGCACAGCAAAACATCCTTATCTGCATCATACATCATTATTTCAAACTTTTCAGGAGAAATCACAATGTTTGGTACCATGTGATTTAAAACATCTGGGTGTTTTTGTTTGTGAACCAATGAAAACACAATTGTCTGAGCTATTCCCTGTACTAGTGTATGCTGTTTGACTTTTATTACTGTTTTTCCATCTGGTGAATCATCATCACTCTGTTTATCTAAAAGTACATGAGAAATAAGAAAGTTTAGTTCTCACAGTATAATGAATGTAACAATTCACTTGTTATAATTTAATACACTATAAAGCAATATTAAAACCTAACGGTTATTGCACTTTCATACGTGGATATTGGCATGGGTTGCCTGTAAAAATACATGTAAATGTTGGTTTTTTTTTTTTTTTTTAAAGTATTTCTTATGCAAATGAGTGTCAATATTTACAATGATACGTTCTATAATTTCTTCATTGTATGCAGTCTCTGAATCGTTCAACTTTCCCACTTGAATAGTGACGAAGTGGTGAACGCACATTGAGCGAACGGTGAACGCACATTGAGCGAACGGAACGCACAGTGAGCGAACGGTGAACACACATTGAGCGAACGGTGAACGCACAGTGAGCGAACGGTGAGCAAACGTTGAACGGTGAGAGAAGGCTAATTGCAAAGTGAATGGTGAGCGCACGGTAAACGCAAGATGATCTATTTATTCGGAATGCATGAGATTTTTCCCTTGAATATACTCATTTCATAATCAGGTGAAAAAAAGTATGTGTATAAATAATAGAATTACACGGAATCGGGAAATTGAATCTTTTACATTTCCAAATATATTCTGTTTAAAAAAAGGATACTACATTTTTGTCATCGTCGCAGCCATGGCTGAAATGTATGCCCCTCTCCCTTTTCACCCGTGGCTCTCTGCGTGGAAATTTTCTCGTTTCTCATATACATGCATAAACGACATTTCTGCCAATCGTTAAACTTCCAAGCACTGGCTAGTCGGAGATTTGAACTATTTATAGAATGCAAGTAAATTACTTTTGATCAATCAGAACACTTGTTTTTCTACCTCTTCGGTGAACTAACTAAAATAGAAGCCGTGTTGGGGTATATGGTTTCTTGTCAAAGCTAGATAGTTCCAATGATAAAGCATTAGTTTTCAAGGCTGCAGCCATTATTGAGTTAACTGCGGCTACGCTAAAGCTAAAGCTACGTGTGAATTCTTTGGTCAACGAGTTACATTATTATCGTCACGTATATTTGTAGGCCTCCGTGACCGAGTGGTTAGGGCATTGCACTCAAATTTACAAGGCCTCTCACCTCTAGTCGGCGCAGGTTTGATCCTCGCTCGTGTCGATATATGTGAAAGTTTGCCAGTTTACTTTCGGAAGGTTGGTGGTCTCTTCCCGGGCACATTGTACCTGGGTTCCCTCCTCCACCAATAAAACCTGGACGCCACCAGATAACTGAAAAATTGTCGAGTGTGGTGGAAAACAATAAACAATCAATCATGTATATTTATGAGACACGAGAAAATTTTCAAGCAGAGAGTCAGGGGTGAAAAAGGCAGAGGAGCGTATGTTTCAGCCGTGGCTTGCGATGATATATCTTTGTACAAATACTGAAGGTTTTTTTTTCTCATGAAATGATCGTATATTTTACATCAATGCATGCAGCAATCATACACAGACAAATGAAACCAAATGAAATATTTGATATGATAAGAAGGGTTTCTGTCAAAATTATGTACATGTATCTATTTCATTTTCTCCTTGCAATGGATATCGCTTCTTTCACATTGACGTTCCGAATGGCAAAGCAAAGACTGAACGAACGGTGAATGCATAGTAAATGCACATGAAACGATTCATATATCAGATATTCAATTCCAAGATAAGCGTGATTTCTACTGGTCACCGAATTGCATCATTCTGGTCATGCATATTTATGAGAAACGAGAAAATTTTCATGTAGACAGCCACGGGTGACAAGGGAGAAGAGCATACATTTTAGATGTGGCCTGCGATGATGGAGGAAGAGTACAAAGCAAGAATTTCTGAAATGTGCACTTATGATGCTAATTCATGTTTTCACAGTGTTTAAACATAACACTTTCCCACTTTTGAAATGCTGATAAAATTGTGTGTAGCATTGTAACATTTATAACTTAATCATACATAGAGCAAATAAAAATATCGATCAGAATCATACGATTTATACAGGGCTGAATTTGGTGTCTTTCCTATTGATACTTAAAAAATGTATTTAACCAAAGTTTCTGCTTTAATGCTTTAGATTCCCATCAAATGGGGGAAAAAAAGTATTGTGGTCCTATTGTTCATACATTTTCATTTCATCCATTTATCGGTGTGTACTACATGATTTATTAAATCCTAAAAACAATCATCTTTTTTTTTCTAACATGACTTTCCTCCATTCCTCTGTTTATCAGATAAATACATCTCATTTATTTTTTTTCCCATTTCTCAATAAAGTGAATAGAAATGTTATACGAGTTATTTCAGATATAAAGAAATATATTTACAGTGCACTTAACCCCCCCCCCCCCCCCCCCAAAAAAAAACCTGACATATTTTAGGGGTGTTTAAATCTAATGACCACAAAATAGGATGGAACTTCAAAACTACACGCCAAGAAGTTACAACTGTATGTAGGGCTTTCCAGTAAACTTGTCATCCATAGGACATCTGTACTTGAATTTATGTTATTTACCAGGAACTTTTATTGGAGTGATCAGCCAGATTAGCCACACATTTTATCAACACAAGTTAAAATTGTATTAGTCTAAGAAAAATGGCCTAACATTAGTGTTGCACTCTGCATTCTGACGAAATTATTTTATAAATTCACTTTATAAAATACATATTAAAGCCTGACAAACTTTGATCAGAAAAGCTATCTTAAGCCTATGGCTCAGGTCAGGTAAAATATTCTTATAATCCTTACCATCCTCTTCATCTAGTTTTCTTTTTTTGGGAGTGGTTTCTTCTTTTTCCATCACAGTATTGGCCACTGCCGATATCCCCTGATGCGATGAGAAGACAATATCAATAAATCCATGCCACACTAATTCATGCCCTGAAATACAATATAGGATTGACTAATTAAATATTTTTTTTCATTGAGAAAAGAATCTTAATAAGAGGTCCAGGGGCCTAGGAACACTCTTCTGATAAACTGAATAACGCTGTCAATGTGACTTACTTTTGGATCAACATATCTTGAGGACCGAAGGCATCAACTAACAGAGTTTGATGATCCGTATATGCCTCTTAGTATCCAAACTAGAAAGATTTATTAATGAATAGTACGATTTGAAATGTAAATCCCTGTGACCTACTTCTGGTTGACAAATCGCTATGCACCAAGGTGCATCAACTTTCTGGGCATAATCATTGATGCTACAAAGTTTGATAATTCTTAATTTTTAGATAAAATGTTTTTGAAAATGAATAGCTCTAATATTTGTAACGTAAGTCATTGTGACTTATTTTTATTTGATTGATTGATTATATATTGTTTAATGTCCCGCTCAAGAATTTTTCACTCACATTTGAGACATCCAAAAGTCTTAAATTGCATCAAATGACAAAGTTTGACGATAACGGGCTTTAAAATGTCCAAGATAAGCACCTAGAAACAATTTGAAAAGGAATAGATTCATAATTCAAAAACTGACTGTAACCTACATTTCAATCAGCAAATTCTGAGACCCCAAAACAAAAATATCCCAGGCCTCCAAGATGCATCATTTGACCTTAGGCCCCTTAGTACTATAGCTAAAAAGATTTTACAATGAATAATGATTACTTTTAAAAATACCTGGGGCATCAAGATGTATCAAGCAGTTAGGTTTGAAATCTCTACTTTTTAACTGACATACCCAAAAGCCCCTTGATACATCAGATGGCAAGGTTTCGTCATTCTAAACATCTTAGTATTCTAAATATTTCAGCTAATAAATTTTGAAATATTCTTAAAGTACGTCACTGTGATCTATTTTTAGTTGACACAATTCAAGGCATCAACTGACAAGGTTTTACAATGTCCAACATATGCAACTTACACAATATGCAAATAAATGGCTGTTAAATTGCGACCTACATATGGGTAAATATATCCCAAGTCTCCACGATGCATCAGCTGAAAAGGTATGATGATCCTATGCTTCTTGGGTATTTTAGATAAAAAAATTTGACAATGAACAATTACTTACTTTTGAATGACACATTACAGGGCCTTAAAGTGAATCAACTTTTATGTTTGTCAACCTAAAGGTCAATGTTCAAAATACATAGGTTCAAAGACGTTAAAATAATAAGCTTTATAACTGTACATTATTTGTTATAATATAGGAATAAGTACTATAGATAAATAACAGATGCATGATTGGACAATCACATATGGACTACATAACTACTAGTATAAGAAGAAACGGATGGGCCAAATGCTTACCTGAGACAACTTGGCCCTGCTCTTCTTTAGAAAATTAAAAAAAAAAAAATCCTTCTCTACTTAAAGGAAATTCTGATCCCATATCATACTTCCATCCTTTCCCTATGGGGTCATACATGTATTATATGACCAAACTTAAAATCCACATACATGTAACATGGGAGATATTTCCATACCAATATGAATAACATGACCATATCATTCTTGTGAAGAAGATTTTTATAGAATTTTAAAAAAAATATATTCCTGTGTACAATTCCTTGAAATGGTGATATATAAATACACCATTTCAATCATTGGATAGAGCAAATATTAAATCACGCAATATGGATATCCTCTATTTATTATTAGATGTTCTATTTATCTCATTCACTCTTTCTGTCATTTTAGTTTTGAGATGATTCCCAATACAACAAAACAGCTGATTTAAATCATTCCTGAGACGTCATTACTGACAATCATGCTTGTTTGTTTGCCTACACGAGAAAAAAAATAGTGTGAAAAATATTAAACAGTTACACAGATTTTTATTCATGCCCATCAATGAATTTCTAGGAAGTCATTTAATTGATTAAACTTAATACTTAATTACTGCATTTTTCTAAACATTAAACTGTTATATTTCTTTACCAAGGAGTTACTTCGTTGACATAACATCTTGACGTACTTGGAAAAGTTTTGACTGTGACATTTTGAAATCTCATCGATCAACAAACAATGACAGTGAACTGATATTACTTTAATTTAAATAAAACAGTGATTTTAGTGACAGAGTGGTTGCTATTGGAGTTACAATGTTTTTGAAAAGTCAAATTTCACATGTTTTCTTGAATATTGGAGAGGAGAACAGGACTTCCCAAACCAACATTGCCTAGTACTGTATGTTCATATTTGATATGTCTAGAATGACTCTAGTTATTGTTTATACTTTAATTTGATGAATATTTTTGAAAAGATTAAAAAAATAATTTTTTGGGTCTTTTTTTGATTTATTCATTTACCCTATTGATAAAACATGATAGCAAACTACGGAATACTGAAGCAGGGATGATCACAAAAGTAGTTCCGACTGGAAGTGCTTTATACAACAGGCATTTGATAAAGCTATGGTGTATCACACTAGTAATATACACCACACATATGAGATAAATCATACTATCACTATAAGGTCTTCCGACTGAAATGGAAAACTTTTAGAACAAGAGGCCCACAGGCCTTAATGGTCACCTGATTATCATAACCCCCCATATATATATATATATATATATATATATATGCATTTAAGCCCATTCTGGAGTCTTTTGTCCACAGCTTTATGATCTTTCTAAATATGCATACAACTCTTATTCAATTACAACACATGGGAAGATGAAGTTTGAAGCATTAAAATCATCCAATATTTCCCTGACAGGATGCAATGGATTTCATAATTTTGGTAAAAGTCTTCATGTACATAATAACCATGCACTTGGTTTTTCTCCCACATGGATAAGAGTAGAGAAGATTTTTAAACTTTTGCTGCACCTCCCCCTCCCCCCCCCCCCAATTTTTGCCCCAACAATGAGGTCCTTGGGGAGCTATGATCATAAATTTCACAATGTTCATTCCTTTTATCATAATAGATCTTGCCTGGCCCATAGGGTACCAGGGGAACAGGAGCCATGAAATTTAAAATTTGTGTCCCCCTTGTCCCAAAGATGCTTCACACTAAATTTTGGAGGAATTGGAATGGCAATTTTCAAGAAGTTAAAAATGTTCGGTTGGTACCACATTTAGTCACTACTCATTGTGGCCCTACTCTTACACCAAAACCCCTATGTCTGGAATCACAAAATTAACAATTTTCGTCAAGGGCTACCTACTCATTCTAAATATCCATTTAGTTTCAAATCAGTATCAAAAGCATTAAAGATGTTTTACACTATACCAAGTTTGCCCCTGCCCTGGGGTGAAAACCTCTACCCTGGGGATCATGAAATTAACAAATTTGGTAGAGGCCTTCCCACTCTACATTACTATGCATTTAGTTTTTCTTACAAACATCAAATTGGCGTGGGTTCAAATCTTGCTCGCCCTGATATATGTGAGAAATTTGCCAGTTTACTTTCGGAAGGTCAGTACATTGTATCTGGGTTCTCTCCTCCACCAATAAAAACTGGACATCACCAGATAACTGAAAAATTGTTGAGTGTGACAGAAAACAACAATCAATCAATCAATCTTACAAATGTGTAGTTCTAGAGAAGAAGATTTTTGAAAATTGGTCTTTTTTTGCAGTTTTGGCTCTGCCTTTAAGGCCCCAGGGGGGCAGGAGTCCTGAAATTTACAATTTATGTCCGCCTTGTCCCAAAGATTCTTCACACCAGATATCAAAAGGATTGGAATGGTAGTTATCAAGAAGTTAAAAATGTTCGGTTGTCAATGTATGATGACGAACACGAGTAAAACAATATTTTTGGGCCAGGGGAAATAATAATGCAGAAATTTCTGTAAGTAAATATATGAGGGTTGTAATTCCAACATATTAAATTAATACAAATGTGTATATATTGAGAATTTTTCTTTAAACTTCCTTCCAACCTAAGATATACACCTTGATAAACCTTATTTCAAATCCACTTTTGAGGGTTTTTTTTTTACTTGAATGCTGAACAATATTTACTTCAAATCTCTTACATTACCCTGTGTGAATCCGGATTGTTAGAATAGATCCTCAGTACCACTTGCTTGTCTATGAGGTGACTATATGGGGTGGTCCTTTGGTTGAGATGGTAAAAACTGAGGCCCTGTGTTACAGCAGGTGGGGCACATTAAAGATCATTCCCTGCTCAAAGGCCATAAGCGCCAAGCATAGGTCTAAATTTTGCAGCCCTTCACAGGCAATGGTAACGTCTTCATGCGAGTGAAAGATTCTTGAGCGAGACGTTAAACAATATATAATTAATCGATCAATCATAATAAAATTGGTTATGAAAATTGTATTTGATAATTCTGATATCAGCTAGTGGTTCTGACTAAACTTTTTTCAAAAACTGATAAGTGGAGTGTGTCTATATCTAAGTCCTTGACCTTAAGGTAGCTGGTAGGTTAACTGTCTGTCTGAAAACATACGCTGAAAATATGTCAGCTAATCCATTAGATTCAAAATTTCATTTCTAATTTTTTTTTAATTTAAATTCCTCCACATGGTTATGTTGTAATGGTATCTTAAATGCATCAATGTTGATGAACACAGGTGATATATTTCAATGAAATAAATAATAAAATGCACCTTATACACCAGTAAATACATTTCAAAACCATGCTGCTCATAACTTTAAAATGAAGCAGACAAATTTATTTTATTCATTTCTCTCAACACATTGAATATGAAGATAATTTAGAATCATTCTCTAAAAAAAATATTACTATGTTCTAACTAAATTTCTTGCTAAAATAAAAAAAAAAATAAAAAAAAAAAAAAGATTGGCAATTTTTTATCAAACATGTTATATTTTCATTTAGACATTATATTACACTAGCTTGATGTCATCATTCTTGTTTGTGACATAGAAAAAATATGCATTGTTTAACAACACACTCAAAATAAAGCATACAATCTGTGCATCATCGTCACAAATCAAGGGTTATTGATTTGTCACCTTGCACTATCCCTTGACAAATGTCACCATCAAAAAGTCAAATTCATCAGATCATTATGTAAACTGCTATAAATAAAACATCCAATGAAATTGCAGCATCATTCTTTATTGTCATTTCTATTGGTGCAGTTTGTTTTACATCAGCTAGCTAATGGTAAAAGTTCAGCTTTGTAAAGGTTTTATAAATTACAATTTAAAAATTATATTATTTATAAATGGCTGCTTTGTAAACTTGTTTTGCTGTACATGGATTCACATAGCCTACATGAATATGGGAGATGGGAAAGAGATTTAATACTGTTGTGTTGATAAACACGTGTGATTGCAATACTTGCAGCTCTAACATGTTTACTGATTATTGATGGTAGATCAAATTTGTAAAGTCTTGTTGAAGACATTTAATCTTTTCAAGTACTAAAACAATTGAAATAGCCACAATTGATGTATAAATCCACATATTTTCATTTGAATATCTCACTTCACTTTGTTATAAATAGAATCAATCAGAAAACACATGACGAGCCCAAAATTTGATAGTGACTTTCGTGCAAGGTGACTAATCAATGACCCCTGATGTGTGAAGATGTCTATGCATGCTAATTCAGTTTTTCTTAATTCATTATATTGAATATTAAAATTCACCGGAAATGGTGACGTCTCCATACGAGTGAAAATTTTTCAAGCGGAACGTTAAAGAACATATAATCAATATATCTGCAAAAAATGATGACACATTACAGTTTTACTTTGAATAACAGTATCTATGTTAGCTTTACTTTTTCCATCTTAAGAAATGCATTTCATTTAATTTCTAGTTTACATCTTTTATTTTTAATTACATGTGAATAATTATCTTAACAGACCAAATGCAAGCTTTAATAAATGCTTCATTTTATACTTCTAAAGTTATTTTTAATTATTTCATTTGGTTGTTTGTAGTTTGGTATTATAAAAGCGGCATGCTTTCTACATTACATCCTATCATGATGTCAGCAAACCTGCAAGCTACCTTAGGATCCTTGAAATAGTCTCAGTGATTTAACTGACCAAAAATTTTATCAATTCAGTGATTGGGAAGGCCATGTGCCCTGTGCTATAGCATCATTCAAATGAAAATTGGCGCATTAGATTATCTAATTCATGCGCCGAAGTGTGCATTCATTATCGACTGTAAGTTGTAACTTACTTCTTCTCTTGAGAAGTGAATAGAGAACAACTTACTAATTTTTGTACTTTTGTTTCAATTCTGATGTATTTTGATACACCGATTCTCATTGGTTGAAGCAATACAAAATCAAAATAGCTAACCAATAAATTGCTTTCTCTTACATGGTATACTTTTCTTCAGTAGCATATGTTTATTGTAGCGTATCGTGGAAATACTCCCCTAAGAAAACGATAACATTAGACTAAAAACAAGCACTTTGATTCAGAAATGACAGAAAGTGAGAAAATAAATGAAGAAAATAATGCAAATGAAAGACCATCTTCAGATATTGATCAATGCTGATAAAAGCAATGATAACGTCGAGGCAGTGGTGGGGAAACCTAAGGAAAGGCATTCTCAAGAGCAGTGGGAGGAAAGGACAATGTTTAGATTTTGAAGACAATAAAATGTTGGCCCTTCAAAATATATTGATGACCCATTTAATCTGAAATGACCCACTGAAAATTTGAACCATGGGGCCATAGTCCCATAGACTAGTTTGGCCTTCCCAATCACTGCCAATTTACTCCTGTTATCTGTTTTCCCATACCAATTCCTGTGAAAGAAAACGTAGGTTCTTTTTTGCACCCACATCTGCAGCTCTTCTTTCCTTCTGCTTTGTTATTGAGTATGTAGGATTCCTCAGGTGCTAGTCTTCCTAACAGATGCTCAGCCAGAGAAATAGTTATATCTGTCTCTGTGACTGTGGATTTCCCATCTTGCTTAATATCGAAGACCATTTTCAAAGAAGTTTCATTTTTTTCTACAAAGTATTAAAAAATAATTCTAAATTACAATAAGATCATCATGAATATTCAGCTGTAGAGACATTTAAGGTTAACTTAAGGCCTTTCAGAGAATTACTATTGCTAGGGATACAATGATATGACTGAGATCTGAGGCTGAAGCGTATGATGATATACCAAGATACACTCAGACTGTATCACAATATGTCCTGTGATACACTATCTTAAACATATTTGATATGAATTTTCAATTGTCACTGATTGTTTTGATTTTCACAATGTGCAAGGATAAAAAAATATTGTAATGATCATTTCTTCAAGTATTTAAAACATGTCATAAAATCTGAAACAAAATAATAAAGAGCAAAGATAACATATACCACAGCAAAGAAAATTAGAATAAGGTTTTAAGAAACAAGAAGCCCAAGGTCCTTAATAGTATAATATAACCCTTTGAATGGAAATTTAATAATTATATGATAAAATTAACTGATGGTGAATAAAGGCTGCTCAAAAAAAAGAAAAAAAAAAAAAGTAATATGTCTGTATACGCCATTGCTAATTAAACTCCCATCACTATCACCAAACTTGAGCATAAAACACAATGTACACACAAACCCTGAGTAACATTAATGTACATTTAAGTTACTTTTGTCTAATGAAACACAATACACACACAAAACCCCTCTGACATTGGCCTTTCTTGTTCTTTGATTAACATTAATGTACATGTAAGTATAAGTTATTTCTGTCTAATTTTTATCCATGCATTATTTACAGGTCTTTCAGGCCATTAAAACCTATAAAAGTACTTTTTGTTATCTTGGCTGTGCATTAAATTTTTTTTATTCCATTCTTTTATTAGACTGACCTGTCAATTACATTATCCAGTGTTTTCCTCTGTTCTGAAACATTTTACTGCATGGGAGAAATTTTGTTGAATCAAAAGTGCATGGCACTGCATGGCATACCACAGCAAAGTTACTACATTTAATTTAAATTACAATTTTTTTTTAAATTAAGTTGTACTGCAAATAAAAAAAAAAGAAGAATATTTTGCATAACTTTCAAAGAAACGTTTAGCAAAATTATGATAAAACATCACCCACAAATTTTCTTCTAACTAGTTTTGGTACGTTTGTTTAGTTTCTTTGTTTTTCTTTTATTTGGTTTATGTTCTATCATTCATTTTGTCCAGGTCTATAAACGTAATAGTAATTCTTGACTTCATTTTCTTGATGTTCCTACTTTTACAGTCATCATTAAAACAAACTGATAACTAAGAAAAATACTATGAGAAAATATTATAAAAATATTTACATTGGCAGTTAGTGTTGGATTTCTTTTTTCTTGTAGAACTTTTTTTTTATCTGTAGTGTACAATTACCAATATATCACTGTATATGTAGTATGTTCACTTTGTGGAGTCATTTACTGACAGGAAAGACCCCCTCATGCATTAACAAGTGTATCACTCTGACTGTATGTACTATCCAAAAACAATTAATCAATTTTTCCTTAATAAGTATCTTTATCAAAAATGGAAACTGAACAGTATCAATAAATTATAATAAGCATAAATTTATAACTATTGCACCATACCCGTGCCTTGATTCGCACTCAAATTCACCACAGATGCACAACTTGTGTACATGCGAGTTTTCTGTTTATGAATAATGAATAAATTGGTAACTGATAACATGTTATGCCAAATATTTTATCAAATGCAATATACATATATATATTGTATATTGTTTTACATTTCGCTTAAGAATTTTTCACTCATATGGAAATATCACCATTGTCGATGAAGGGTTGCAAAATTTAGGCCTATGGTCGGTGCTTAGGGCCTTTGAGCAGGGAGGGATCTTTATCGTACCACAATTGCTATGACATGGGGCCTCAGTTTTTATGATCTCCTCTGAAGGACCGCCCCGATTTAATCAAATTTTGAAATAATTAAAGCATTTTCACTGTATTATCAACAGAGCCACAACATCTGACCTGGGTGCAAAGAATTTCACAATTTTGGTAGAGAACTCAATCCTTATCATATTCATCCCAATAGTTTGACTGTTTGATGCCCAGAGGTGAAGAAGAGTTTTGAAGATTACATTAATTTTGATGGCTTTGAACCTTCAGGTTCAGGTCTCAGGTAGGCAGGGAACATGAAATTCAAGATTTTTTCCTCTTTATCATGTTTATACATGCACTGCATAAAAACCTCATCCCTGATTTCCGTCCAACTCTATCCCAAATGAGCATAATTTAAATCTACACAATTTGGTTTAGTGCGGCCTTGCTACTTCTATTTATTTCCTATGCAATTTCATCCCATAATTCATAAACCTGAATCTACACTCACTGAGGATGCTTGCATATATTAATATCACTATTCATGGCCTTGCTGTTCTTAAGAAGTTTTTTCCCTAATCCTTTGTGGATTGTACAGCGTAAACTGACCCAATCCAGGTTATACATGTACAATTTGCCCCAAAATTAAAGCCATTCCTTAAACATTTACACTCTATTCCATGTTATACTACAAAGTAGGCAATGGATTATGATCTCAGAGATTACCTTGCTCATGTGTGCCAATTGTGACATCACTTGCTTGTTGTGATTTTCAGATGCAAACTTGTGTGTATATGTTACACATTTAAAAGGATGTCAAATAATGTTTACAGAATAACTGTCATGACCCTGGGGTACTAGAAGGAGTAATCAAAGGAATATTATGTAAGTCAGAAAAATTGTAAATATAAAGAATAACTGTCTTGTTTGTAGAGAGGTTATTAGTTGAAAAAGCAATTGGAGCACATGGTTAATTGTACACATGAATGACTTCTGCATTTACGCAAATTACGAATTATGTTCCAATCACTTTATCAACTCATACCCCCCCCCCCACACACACACACAAGACAGTTATTCTTTATGTAAAATGTAAAACTTAATCCCAATTTGTGGCCCCACCCTATCCCCTAGGGCCATAATTGCAACAAATTTGAATCCACACTGCCTGATAATGCTTGCATATAAGTAAGATTACTATTCATAATTCAAAACTTGCAGCAAGATGATTTTATTTGGATAACAAGCATTCCGAGTGTATTGCGGGCAATACGAAGTCCCCAACTGGCAAGATAAATCAGTCAAAAGTTGGTCAAGCATAATGAAACTCAAATTTAATTTGTAACTATCTAAGACAAAACCATGTATACAATTTTATTTAAATATCTCCATCCAGTGTGGAGAAAAGTCTGGAAAACCTCACGTAGAATGGACGAGCAGGCAGACAGACCGAGGGTAAACTAATAGTCCCTTGGCAAAGCCAGTAGGGGACTAAAAATATTTACACTGGAAAAATTAAAATATTTTAGCCTGGAAGAGTTTCAGACAGTGCATGTGAGGATTTGTGCGACTTTTCTCTCAAGAAAAATGTTTTTTGACTTTGTTTACAAACTTGTGTGCACTAATTTCAATTACCTGCGTATTTATTGTACATAAAAAACTTCCTACATAACCCTCACCATAGGCAAAGACATTTTAGCCACCGGAAATTGTGCAGAGAAAAAAATGTGGCTGTAAATGTGATTGGTCATTGATTTAGAAAAGATTACTTATATATTTGGAAAGTGAAATAACACTGGTAAAAATCTCAGATTAGGATTTATGCTACTTTGAAAAATGTACAAGTCACAGGTAAAAATTTGAGGGGAGGAGTGCACTTTGGTTGGAGATTTTCATATGCTGCTGAATGTAGTTAGTTCAAAACAAGTGGAATTTGAAAGTGAAAGTGCACTGACAACACACATTTTTCCTGGCATGTTTTGTTCTGCGAGATCTCAAACTTTCACGTCAAAAGTCATTTGCCCAAATTTACTAAATGAATCAGCGACAGGGGCTTGAATTTGGAAAACATTTGGTGTTGTTTGTCCGTACCTTTTCCCTCTCCAGAGCGGATAAGATGCCCTGGCCTGAGGTGAGAGCTTGTCCCGAGACACAGATTATTCTAAGGCTCAGATATTAACCTTACCTTTTGTTTTGTAAAATTTGTCAAGACAAGACAGAGCCTCTCTCATTGGACATTGCAATTTTTCATTTTCCTCAGCACCTGCATTTTCTATTTTTTTCAAGAAAGAAATCCCTTTTTCGAATATTACTGTAAATGGGAGAAAACACGGGACTTTGTTCGCGTCCTTTAAAACTTCAAACCCGCAGTTAGCATCCTTCAATGACGCACTTTCTGCCCCATTGCACGAAATGAGTTTCACAACAGCGAACCGTACATTATTATCTTCCAAAAGATGAAGACCTTTCTTAAAAATGCATTTGTCAATCTGTACCTTTCCACTCTCCATCTCCAATCTCTAGTGCCGTCCAGAAGCGTTGTTATGCCCAAGCGTCTGGATGATAGCAAAATTCATGATTATCTGGGGCGGATCCAAAAGTCACTTAAAACCTTAAATGATTGATTAGTTAACGTCCATCTCGAGAATTTTTCACTCATATGGAGACGTTACCATTGCCGGTGGAGGGCTACAAAATTTAGGACTATGCTCGGAGCTTATGGCCTTTGAGCAGGGAGGGATCTTCAACGTGCTGTGACACGGGGCCTCGATTTTTGCGGTCTCATCCGAAGGACCGCCTCATTTAATTGCCTCTTACGACAAGCAAGGGGTACTGAGAATTTATTCTAGCCCGGATCCCCACGGGACAACGATAAAATGACGAAGTCACAAACTTGAATGTAGGGGGCGGGACTAAAAAGGGAATCAACTCCATAATTCTATGCATCCTTTTCTATCTTTGATTTTAACATATGGAATTTTTAATTCCATGTCATCTTGTAACATTTCAATTTCCTCTCTTAATTCTAAATTTTTATTTTACTACATGAAATCCTTAATTTCCATGTAAAAGTAATAATATATATTTCCATTTTCTATTTACATTTTCACTAATTCTCAGAAATGATGTGCATTACAAAAAAGTGCATGCCTAAATATATTTTATAGAAAAATAAAATAAATCGAGTCCAAAATTGTTATAATTGCTTCATAGGTCTTCCTAAATATACTGAAATCTGTGACAGCCATTTATTAAAGACATTTAATTTAATGACATATAAGCGAACATATCAGCGAAAACGATGCACATTTGACTGTTCCCAGCTATGACAGGTGTGAAATGTATTAATTATCTTTACATATATATGCGAATTGAAACAATAATGTATATTCATGTGATCTCATTATAGTACCGTCTTCCGAATTATCGTTGGCATCTTAGCACTTGAGTTGGTTCTTGTTATTTTATAACCATGAAATCGCATATCGCCAATATATCGATACTTACTTAGCTACATTACAATCGATATCTTAAATAGCACATAGTTCGACATAGACCTAACATGACAGTATTAGCATTCCGATAAAAGCATATTCTTAATATTAAGATGAAGTCTGTTTTCATTTTTCTAGAATTGTAACAAGAACATAACCCCCGATTTTTAGTGTAAAAACTGGTTGGTTGTTCTCCAAATGATGCTTACGTAACACTGATTTAAATCATCCTTAGTTGACAGCATAAAATGATGTATTTAACATACAATTGCATTCCATACTATGTATATACAATAAAAAAATTTAGATGGTACTTCTTCCTTAAAAACATTTACTCTTTGATGAAATGCTTCCATAGTACTTGTGTAACAGATACATACATGACACATATTCATTTTTTCTGCTCTTACTGTGCACCACGGCAACTTACGAGAGCGATTCAGTAAGTAACTAGTCTATCCCGTATCCGACTGTCATTAATGATGGACGGTCACGATTCCCATGCCTTGTTTCAATACGTTTTATATCTGGGTACTAAATTGCACGAGTATCGAGTCATTCTTTAATAAGATATTGATTCTTAATTGTCTTTTACCGTGCATGAATTACTATTAAAACTCATCTTTATGACTGCGATTTTAAGTTATGAGTATGTTTTACATGTATCGGACTTTTATATATATATATATATATATATATAAAAGTATGAGAAAAAGACGAAAAAGAGTGAGGTGTGATGTATATGTGATGTGAAAATTTAAGGAAAGTTTAAATGAACCAGGTTAGTCTTCTTATTTATCTTTATGATATTAAATTCAATATTTGTTTAAAATACCCCATTTAGCATTGTATGTGTAACTATGCTTTGTTTTATGTGATGTATTATGTTTTATGCATGTTGTAAAGCGCTCATAGTAATAGTTGTAATGTTAGATAATGCGCTATATAAATACTTTGTAATAATAATAATAATAATAATAATAATAATGTCAAACATGGCTAGTGATGCAAAGGCCTGCTTTTCATTTAAAGTTGAGTGCCGTGGTGTAATACGGTACTTGTATTTATAAGGTAAATCAGGTAAGGAAATACACGGCGAGTTAGCCGATATTTGCACCATTTTATACTCAAGTTAAATTCTGGGTAGGTGAATTCAATGCGATAGAACGTCTTTAGAAGATGAAGCCAGGTCTGGAGCCCACTGGATGCCACCGACGAAGAGGTGTGTAAGAAAGTTCGGGATTTGGTATACTCTGATAGGCGAATTCAGGTGGAAGAAACAACGCAGGCATTACACATTTCAGCTATCTTACATGATCGTTTAGGTATGCGGAAGCTGATTTTTAAATCGAGGCAGCCTACTGACAAATTAATATCACAGGGGTTTCAACAGTTCTCTCTCTCTCTCCCTCTCTCTCTCTCCTCAAGGGTTTGACCATTTCGTTTAAAGTCAGCGTTTCATTTATAGAATGGCCTACAAATTTTGTAGCCGTTCACCTGCAATTGTGACTCTCTACATGTGTGAAAAATTCTCTAGCGGGATGTTAAATATACAACCAACCATCTACGTATCTATTTTTCCATCTATCTATTGATCACTACCTTAACAATTAATACTCCTTAAACATAGATTTTGTTTTACTTCAGAATATTAGAACTTTTACATATCCCTGCTTTTTATCAATTCTTCATTTCAGATCTCTCAGAAAGAAATAGTTAAACATTACGTTACAAATTATATAATATTTAAAACACGATTGTTTGATTGATTGTTTGTTTGTTTTACGTCCCGTCGAGAATTTTTCACTCATATTAAGACGTCACCAGCTGTAGATGAAGTACCACAAATTTAGACCTATGCTTAGCGCTCAGGGTCGTAGTAGTGAGGGTTCTTTAACGTGCCAACGCCCACCGTGACACGGGACCTCCGTTTTTAAGGTCATATCCGAAAGACCCGTGATTCTCACTTCTAAATGCCTAGCATTTGGCGAAGGAGCAATTACTACCTATTTTTCATCTTAGGTTTGACGCGGTCATGGCACGAGCGGGGCTCGAACTCAATACATCCCGCTTACGGAGCGAACGCTCTAACCACTGAGCTACCGCGCCCTTTTTTAAAACACGAAAAGGAAATTAAACAATAGTATAAATTGTGCTATATAGGAAAGTGATAAATTGAATCCACTGAAGAATTTTACCTATTCTCTATTGATCAGCTGTGGTGATGTGGAGGGAGCGCAGAAGAATCACAATGTTGAAATTATTAATTTCTCTTGACACTTTTACCACAGGCTGATAAATTAATGCATATCAATACATTTAACCACCATCAATATGCTTACAGATTGCATATTACATGTGTACAAAGCTATTTCTGCATATCAGCAGTATATGACGTATGGACAAATTTCTTTACAGTCCACTACAATAAAAGGACACGGGGGACATAGAAGGAGACATAGAATACAAAAACTAAGGTTTTTAGAAAATTATGTAAACTTCAGAAGGAATCCGCTTTGGTGGTTTTAAATGGCAATTGATATATCCAGATCAGTACTGCCACAGCAACTGAAATAGATGTCCTACCCGTTTATTTTTATTATCATAATTTAATTTATTCTTGCTTTTAAATTTTACTTGGTTGAACTCAATATTATATAGAAATTTTCATTGGTAATGAAATTAACAGTAAACCTGCTAGATTAAGTCAAAGCTCTGCATTGTATATCTCGAGGACAAAAACACAGTATTTCAGAAATTTATCAGATTTACCAAGATTAGCAAGTTTTAAATGTTCATATCTAAAAATATGATTTTCACCCATTAAATTGAATCAAGACATTTTTTTTTTTACCTGACATTGACCGTGATGAAATTTATATTAGGTAAAAATATATCGTTTGTTATAACGCAACTTCCATATCTACTTGATATTGTTTCTGTATATTACAAATGTCTCTCAATGTATTCTCAGGACAACAATGTAAAGTAGTTTCGCAAAACACTTGCACCGCTGTCCCGCATCAATAAACGATATTATCATCACTATTACAGGTAGGTGGGGTTGTCATTGACCCCTCCTCCACCTCTGGTACTAGACGATTCCAAAAAATCATGGTGTGTAGCATTATGTTGCTCGTTAGTGCAAACACATTTATAAAAGATACACACATGGATCCACCCTCATATTGATAATAATAATAATAATTAATAAATCCGTTTATATTATTGTTGTTTTGCTGAGATGTAAATAATATCCTTATTATATACTGAGGAAAACATTGTAATATTGGAAGAAAATAGTTGATATTTTTCAACACTTTGACTTTCCAGATTCTGAAAATGATATATCTCTCCTGCTCACTGCTAAGAGATGAACAATTGTAATATTATGGTGGTATAACAGAATACTGTTGTTTTCATTTCCTGTTGTGTCATGGTTGTGGTACTTTTACCTTTGATCTCAGTCAAACTTTAAATTAGACAGAAAACATTGGAAGAATAACTTTCAGGAGGCGGAACTTAGCTGTCCTATAACTTCCACAGAATTGTACAACTCTCAAACTATGAATACAGAAAATCCAAAATGTTTGTAAAATTTATTCAGTGATGACAACATAAGAAATGCAACATATACATCAATTATGCATAACTGATGCGCTCATTTAACAGAAATCAATATTATTGCATAGAATGATTCTCAAAAGCAAAAAGCATGTGTTGTACAGTATGTAGCTAAAATATGCAAAATACTCATTGTACCTAATACTTTGTCCGCGCTTCTTCATTCCTCATTGCTATGCATATTCTGAAGTTCTAAAAAGTCAACGTCACCGATCTCCATATCAAATGTAGCGAATATCGTTCCTACTTCTGTCTTATGACAACCCCAGACTTATGATATCATATCACATGCAAATTTGTAATGATGTTATGAATATTCATGATACATTGCAGATAAATTCTTCCGTTTGTATAAAAAGTATTGTACAGAGGGGCGTGACAGCTACGCGACGCAAATGTCATGCCTCTCTGTACAACAAATTTATAGAAACTAAGCCACTGTAAACTTAACTGATGAGAAGCAAGGCAATTGAAATATTTTAATGTTATGGTTTCTGAGTATCTGAGGTATAATGGGGTGCAACAACTTCAATAACATTTGGAAGATGCCTTTTGAAAATAATTATTAAATACGAACTATCAATCCTCCTTTCTCCTGCCTTTCAAAGCAGGAAATGGTATGCTGTAAATTGCCAAACATATTGAAACTTTCTTTTTAATTATATGCTGTCCTGTCCTACTATTTTCTGACCATTTTGTACCTAACCTTTCAATCCACTAGTTATTCTACTAAGTGATTAATCAATTCGTTTTTAAGGAAATGATTTGTCTCCCTGTACTTACAAGCCTTGAACCTCTGGAGGGATGGACTTAAACACAAAACATGTGTTCATTGTTGGGTGCTCTTCCTTTCGTTTGTTCTCTCCTTTCGGTGCTTTCCTTTTGCCTTCTTAGACAAGATTTGTTTCAGACAACTATTCCTTAGAACGTTCCACAGTGCCCAAAACGTGTAGTAATAAAAATATTTTTCTTTCGTGCAATATTTATTTTCTTGCCATTTGGATTTGTGTGTATCAGTTCTTTATTTTGAATAGCTCTTGACGTCATTAAGAGCATTTTGAAGAAGTTGTGTTATATCGTTATCTGTAGTTATCTATATTTTTCTAAGTGATTGTCGAGATATATATACACCGAGGACATTTCTATACTTCTTTGATAGAAGTTCCACTAACTTTTTATTTAAGTCCCCAATGGCTGCGTCGAGAAGAGAATATCCTTTTCTCTTCGTTTTTGACAGTTCCGTTCCGGAATCCAGTAACATATACGTAATCCTGCCTTCACTTCCATCCCCTTCTCACTCTTCCCAAACTTAGTGGGCAAGCAACCATCTATGATTTGGCGTTTTATCTATGAGGTTTTTATGTTGTTTAAAATACATTAGCGATGTATTGGCAGATATCCGAGTGCTTGTGAATACATGCAACGTGGAGAAAATTTTTCTCGTCATTTTCAAGATCATTGATCTTTGTAGTTTTGTTATTCAAGGGGAATACGAAAATTCGTAGGTTTCCACCTTTCGTCGCGTAATGATAACATTCCGTCACAGCTTTTTGAAAGATATTTCACGACATCAACCTGTCCATACTCGCACGCAAATTGTAGTTTTTTCTTCGTTTTTTTTTTTCGTTGTCAATAAGCTTTCTTTCCTAATTTTTAGATGTTGCAACACCGCACCTCTACATTACTTGATCTTACAGCATAGTGGGCAATATTCCATCTATGTGCGTCTCTTATATGAAGTTTAACATGTATTTTATCTTCTAGACTGTGTGTGCAGAAAGAGTTTTCGTTCCCGAAACATACAATTTTGTGTGTTAGTTGTTTTCTTTTTCTGACAGTGTATTTTACTATTTTATTCTGAGTTTCCCTCCATTTCCCGAAGGGCATCTTGAAGAATCTTTTTTATATCGTTGTCTTTAGTATCTGTAATTAATTTTTCAATTGATTGTTTAGATATACGGAGGATATTCCTATATTTCTCAGAAATGAGATGTTTCACAAGGTTTTTATTTAAGTGATCAATCGCTACATCGAGAACAGAATATCCTTTCTTTGTATGTGTTGATAGTTTCATTCCGCATGCCAAAAGTTTATCCATAATCTCCTTTTCACTTCCATCCCCTTTTCCCTGTACTCCAAGATAGTGAGCAGGCAACCATCCAAAATCCGTCGTTTTATTTATTAGGTCATCGTGCTCTTCCGAAAATGCATCAGCGATGTATTTGCAGATATCCACGTGTTTATGAATGCATGCAATATGAAGTAAACTTTTCCCATCACCAGCAAGTGAGTTGATCGCCATGGCTTTGTCCTCCGTGAGGAATTTGAAAATTTTTAAGTTTCCACCTTTCGTTGCATAATGTAGAGCATTCCATTTGCGCTCATCCTCGAGTTGTAAAAGTGATTCACAGGTTTCTGCAAGATATTTTGCAGCATCAACTTGTGCATACTCGCACGCAATATGTAAAGTAGTTTTCTCTTCGTTTGTTCTCTCTGTGATTAAGCGTTCTTTCATTGTATTTAGAAGATTCAACATCTCTACATTATTTGACCTTGCAGCATAATGAGCAATATTCCAACCACATTTGTCTCTTTTATCAATATTAATTTGTTCTTCATTTTCTAGAATATGTCTACAGAAAATATTTTCTTTCCTCAAACATGCAATGTCTAGTATACTAAGACCATTCCTTGTTAGCCGCCGTATGTCAATTTTAGCACGCTGTAAGACTTCTAAAGTTTTCAAGTCACCATTCCAAGCAACCCAATGGAGGGGATCAAAAAACTCTTTTGAAAACCACGTTTCTGATTTTTTGCCAAGACTTCCTGTAAATTCCTTTACAAGCAAATCGGTGTATTTGGTTATCAAGTATTCACTCATACCCTTCTGTTTATTTCTGATTGCATAATGGAGAACAGTTTGACCAAGGTAACATTTAACGTCGACTTCTTCGGATGTATTGCGTAAGATTGTTTCAAATATTGCAATCGATCCCCCTTGCGCAGCATAATGAAGCAGAGTACACCCGTTTTTATCTCGCTGTTTGAATATATATTGTTTTACTTTCGTTATGACTCTTGACTCAACCAGATATACAAAACCAACATATACACCATTTTGACATTGTGATTTTAAAAGCTGAAATAATTCTACATCCTGCATTGCGCAGTCAACTAAAATGTCCTTTCCAATGGATGCTGAAAAGAAAAAAATGTAAATTCATTCAAGAGTTATCTGTATGTTTACTAACATCTATGATTAATTTTCAAATTGAATGAAACTACTGACAAATAAATTGTTGTTACAGGGGTTTCAAGAGTTCCGTTTAAGTTCACAATTTCGCAAATCCTGTGGTCGTCATAATGCTAATAAAACACATTTCGGGGTCGAATGTTATCTGGTGTGTTTTTTACATACTGCATTTACAATGGATTACTCCGTTTACTTGATCCAGATATAGAGTTAATAACGGGTGAAAATATCAACAGTTGTCATGGAGAAACTTCATACACAAATAACAGTCGCCGGATAGCTGAAAAATTGCTCAGGCGACTATAAATAAAAAAAAAAAACAAACAAAATCATACACAAATATTTAATATTCTAGTCGTTAGGATGAATGGATATGAATTACCGAACCTATATCGGATCCTAAACGTCAAACAAACCCTTACAAAGATACATCCCTGGATCCAGTTAATGTTTTACAAAGCCCCTAACTTTGCTCGTTACGAAAATATCAAAAGTTGTGAAGAACAAACTTCATACGCATTGCGCCACAACATATGACAGAAGTGGTTTAAATTAAATGTGGATTCTAAAACAATTAAAAAAGCTTTTGATAAATTTGAAATCTCAAAACTTTTTATTCTAATCTACAATATCAAAGCATATGGCTTTTCAACACTTTACATGACCATTCTTGACGATAAATTAAAGACTAGACGTTTTAACATGATAGATAATTCCTTCCTCGACAAAAATGGAAAAGGGAAATAATCATATCTAGTGATCATTCATACAATTCATTACTTTTCCTCCCAACTGATTCGATACGCGAGAGCTTGTTGTGCGTATGATCCGTTTTAAATCGAGGTAGGCTACTGACAAATAAGTTGATGTTACAGGGATTTCGACAGTCTAGTTTAAAGTCCGCATTTCGCAAATCGTATGGTCGTTATAACGATCTAGTTTGTTAATACAACCTGGGTCAATGGGTCAATCACTGTCTAGCGTGTTTCAAATCAATTTGTTAGGACGTTCTTGGCACACTGATTCTTACTCCATTTACCTAACCAAGATATAAGGCTCATGGTGGTTGTTTATTCCTCCTAAGCACCTGATCCCACCTCTGGTATAGCCAGGGATCCGATTTTACCAAACTCTCTATTTTATATTCTTTTTAGGAGTTATGAGATTGATCACTTATTTCATGCTTTCAAGACACCTGATTCCATCTTTGGTATATCCCAGGGTCTGTGTTTACCCTTCTCTTAATTCTATATACATTATATGAGTTCAAAACTGATTGATTGATTGTTTCGTTTACGCCCCGATGAGAATTTTTCACTCATACTGAGACGCGTTATACATTATTCACTATTCGTTATTTATGGCAATATATAAATTTTGATGGAATATCTAACATCGATGACATAATAACTTTCGTTTATATACCTTTTTGATCCCCTTGGTGAGCACGAATGTTTGAGAAAATGATTTCCGAAATAACGGATACCATGAATCTAGATTCCCTTCTATCCAACAGCACTACATTTCATGTAGTACAATAGAAAATGCAAAATAGAAAACTCTTCGCAGCAGGGAGGTCGTGAGTTCAAGTCCTGCACGTGCCACGACCGCGTCAAACATACGAGTTACCGTACGTATACTGGATTCCCAAACTCCACAAAAATTCATACAAACCTACATTGCTGGATCCAGTAAATGTTTCAACAAACCCTTATCTTTGCTCCTCAAGAAAATATTAACTCATATGAAGGAGAAATTTCAATTGTACGGCCTCACTATATACAGCAGAAGTGGTGTAAATGAAATGTGGATACTAATCAAATCTAAATAACTTTTTCTGTATTTGAAATCACAAAACGCGTCTCATATCACTAACATTTAAACGTACGACTTTTCAACACTTTGCATGACCATACCTCATAATGAATTAAATTAAGACATTTTGACATCATAGACGGTTGCTTCGTCATCAAATATGGTAAAAGGAAATATTCATATTTAATGATCAGTCATCCAATATATTATTTTACTAAACTCTACTCTGATACCGACAGCGGTAGCTCAGTGGTTAGAGCGTTCGCTTCGTAAGCGAGGGTTCGTGAAATCGAGCCCCGCTCGAGCCATGACCGCGTCAAACCTGAGGCGTAAAAATAGATAGTGATTGCTCCTTTCCATAAGCTCGGCATTTAAAGGTGAGAATCACAGGTCTTTCGGATATGACCTTATAACCGAAGTCCCTTGTCACGGTAGGCGTTGGCACGTTAAAGAACCCTGACCGCTGATTGCGTCATTACGTTGTCTTGCTGCAGAACCCGGTCGCGGTAGCTCAGTGGTTAGAGTGTTCGCCTCGTAACCGAGGGATCGTGAATTCGAGCCCCGCTCGAGCCATGGCCGCGTCGAACCTTAGGCATAAAAATAGATAGTGATTGCTTCTTCTCCAATTATTCGGTATTTAAAAGTGAGAATTACAGCCCTTTCGGATATGACCTTTTTAACGGAGGTCCGGTGTCACGGTAGGCGTTGGCACGTTAAAGAACCCTGACCGCTAAACATAGATATAAATTTCTGGTACTTCACCTACAGCAGGTGACGCCTCAATATGAGTGACAATTTTCGACGGGACGTACAACAAACATACAATCAATCAATCCTGCTGCTGAAAGACGTCAAACCGGTTGTTGCGAGAGAATGAAACGATGTGCTGAAGTACAATCTTGTCACGGTAGCGTAGGTCAGTTAAAAATTGTTCCACACTATCACCAAAGGTATTCTTCCATGTGTTGTAATTCCGCTCCAGACCACAAAGCTCTCTACCAAATTGGCGGTTTTGAATAACGCAGGCTCAATGTAACGTTCTCCGGCACGACGGAAAACCCATATACGACCGTTACTAATGTCAAGATGAAATCTCAACTCGCCCGTAAACAGAATGTCCGCCCAATCATTGTTACTTAAGCGACTATACCCCCTAAACTACGCTAACCTCGTAACACAGTGACGCCAGAGCAAAACAGGACAGATAACACCACGTCAAGGATGGATGATGTACTCTCGCAAGATCTTGCTTACGGTACGAGGACTTATCGGTTGATACCTAAGGGATACTTCTAGCAGTCGAGAAAGCCAACTGAAATCGAATACGCAAATGAGGCATCCGTATATACGTTTCTAGCTGACGTGACGTCACACGCGAGCCTTCTGACCGCGGGCATTCCCAAACGGTGTTAGTTTTCTGATATCCTCTCCATAACGCATTTACAGTTTTAATATTCATTTAAAACTGCCTTGCCTCATTGTTTCGAGACATCCCAACTTCCAGCATCCCAATGACGTGCAAATAATCATTTTCAATCATTCGAGGCATCTCTCAATTAAAAGTTTATTCCAAAAAGCAGGAGGTATTTTTTCACTTTTCTTTTTTGTTTCAATACATTGTATGCTGTCAATGAATGTAAGGAATTATAATTGAGTATTAACTACATAGCTTAGACTCGAAATTCCAAAACAGCTTGCTATGGTCATCAAGTCGAACCGAACGCGGTGTTTAATAACTAGAGTACTCAAACATGCATTTACTCCTTAAAGAATAAAGAGCAATCAAATAATATCTTGTATGTATTTATTTAACTATTAAGTATATACAGTTTCTTTTCATATATGTGCTTTTGTTATTCAAGACTTCCGATGCAACTCAGTTGTTCGCAATTTGATCAAATTAAGCTGGTGGTATCATATACGCATCTTCTGGTCCGTCATTGAAGTTACAAACGGAATTATATAAGGATATGTTAACATAGAATTGCTTTGCATACTGCATGCCTCGAGATCTTGTTTCAGTTCCAGCCCCGCGCCAAACCTAAGAACTTAACATAAGTAACAATTGTTCCTCCACCAAGCGACCGCCGTTAGAAGTGAGTATGGCTAGACATGATATGATAGTTCATTCTTACCAGTGTCATATTCTTCATCTTCTTTCTCTTCAGGTCTTCTTTTTCCTGTCTGTTTATCTTCTGAATATACAAAAGTGAATGATGCATCAATTTTTATATTATAGCGCTAAGACATCTCGTTCAATGCTGATATCATATCAAACTCAGTTATCATATAGATAGTTGTACTATCAATATTATAGCTAGTATAATATGTATAATGTTTTGTTTGTATAGAAAATACACTGAATCAATTAATATTGTATCTTCTAAACTAAAATGTATCTATTTCACCCTATGGTTTCGGGTTGGTTGTATATTATTTAACGTCCCTCTTGAGAATTGTTCACTCAAGTGAAGGAGTCATCATTGCCGATAATGGGCTGACACATTTTTGTCCTATGCTCGTCTCTTACGACCTTTAAGCAAGGAGGGATCTCTATTGTGTCACATCTTATGTGTCACAGGACCTCGTTTATTTGCGGTCGCATTCGAAGGACCTCCCCATTCAGTCACCTCTTTCGACAAGCAAGGGTGGATTAACATACAAATTGAATACAATTGTTGAATCTGATATGCAATTCTGGCACGCGAATAAAGTTTAAAATGTGTTACAATAATTGCATATAGCTGTACGATATCAATGATTGACTTTTTATTGCAGACATGAATTTACAGTATTTGATGATATTTCCATTACGTTATTCTTTCACAATACATATAATACTTACCTTTAAGAAATGGGTCTAACTTAAGGCTTTCCGCTGTAGATGACCTTCCTAAAATGATATATGCGATGATGTAAAAAGGATTCTCGTATGCAGAACCCGGTCAAATAGCTCAGTGGTTAGAGTGATCGCCTTGTAACCGAGGGGTCGTGAATTCGAGCCCAGCTCGAGCCATGGCCGCGTCAAACTTTAGGCGTAAAAATAGATAGTGATTGTTTCTTCTCCATAAGCAGCCGCCCGCGTGGCGCAGTGGTTAGAGCGTCGGGCTCAAAGATCTGATGATCCTTGAGTCGGGGGTTTGAATCCCACTGTGGGACGTGGGTGCCGGTCTTTCGGATGAGACCGTATAAACCGAGGTCCCGTGTCGCAGTAGGTGTGGCACGATAAAGATCCCTCCCTGCTCAAAGGCCCTGAGTGCCGAGCATAGGCCTAAATTTGCAGCCCTGTCACCGGTAATGGTGACAGCCGCCGGATAGCTGAAAAATTGCTCAGGCGGCTATAAACAAAAACAAACAAACAAAAAATCTTCTCCATAAGCTCGGCATTTAAAGGTGAGAATCACAGGTCTTTCGGATATGACCTTATAACCGAGGCCCCTTGTCACGGTAGGCGTTGGCACGTTAAAGAACCCTGACCGCTAAACATAGATATAAATTTCTGGTACTTCACCTACAGCAAGTGACGCCTCAATATGAGTGACAATTTTCGACGGGACGTAAAACAAACATACAATCAATCAATCCTGCTGCTGAAAAACATCAAATTGGTTGTTGTAAGAGAATGAAACGATATGTTGACGTACAATCTCATCACGGTAGCGTAGGTCAGTTAAAAATTGTTCCACACTATCAGCAAAGGGATTCTTCAATGTGTTGTAATTCATCTCCAGACCATAATGCTTTCCACCAAATTGGCGGTGTTGAATAACGATGTAACGTTCTCCGGCACGACGGAAAGCCCAAATACGACCGTTACTGATGTCAAGATGAAATCTCAACTCGCCCGTGAACAGAATGTCCGCCCAATCATTGTTACTCAAACGACTATACCTCCTAAACTACCCTAACCTCGTAACACAGCGACGCCATAGCAAAACAGGACATATAGCAGCACGTCAAGGAGATATGATGTCCTCTCGCAATATCTTCCTTACGGTACCAGGACTTATAGGCCTAAGGGATACTTCTAGCAGTCGAGAAAGCCGATTGAAATCGAGTACACAAATGTGACATCCGTATATACGTTTCTAGCTGACGTGACGTCACACGCGAGCGTTCTGACCGTGGGCGTTTCCAAACGGTGTAAGTTTTCTGATATCGTCTCCATAACGCATTTACAGTTTTATTATTCATTTAAAACTGCTTTGTCACATTGTTTCGAGATATCCCAACTTCCGTCATCCCAATAGCGTGCAAATAATCATTTTCAATCATTCGAGGCGACTCTCAATCAAATTTTTATTGTAAAAAGCAATAGGTTTTTTTTCTGTTTTCTTTTTTGTTTCAATACTTTGTATGCTGTCAATGCCGATAATGGGCTGAAAAATTTTTTGTCCTATGCTCGTCTCTTATGACCTTTGAGCAAGGAGGGATCTCATCATGCCACATCTTATGCGTTACAGGACCTCGGTTTTTGCGGTCTCATCCGAAGGACCTCCCCATTCAGTCACCTCTTTCGACAAGCAAGAGTGGTTTAACATACAAATTGAATACAATTGTTGAATCTCATATGCAATTCATGCACGCGAATAAAGTTAAAAATGTGTTACAATAATTGCATATAGCTGTACGATATCAATGATTGACTTTTTATTGCAGACATGAATTTACAGTATTTGATGATATTTCCATTACGTTATTCTTTCACAATACATATAATACTTACCTTTAAGAAATGGTTCTTCTTCAATTGTTTGCGCTGTAGATGACCTCCCTAAAATGAAGTATACGATGATGTAAAAAGGTTTCTATGACGTTGATATCAATTGAGGAATATATCGTATATACAGTCATTGCGTTGTCTTGCTGCAGAACCCGGTCGCGGTAGCTCAGTGGTTAGAGTGGTCGCCTCGTAACCGAGGGGTCGTGAATTTGAGGCCCGCTCGAGCCATAGTCGCGTTAAACCTAAGGCCTATAAACCCTATAACTAGATAGTGATTGCTTCTTCTCCAATTGTCTCAATATGAGTGACAATTTTCGTCGGGACGTAAAACAAACATACAATCAATTAATCCTGCTGCTGAAAAACATCAAATTGGTTGTTGTAAGAGAATGAAACGATATGTTGACGTACAATCTCATCACGGTAGCGTAGGTCAGTTCAAAATTGTTCCACACTATCAGCAAAGAGATTCTTCAATGTGTTGTAATTCATCTCAGACCATAATGCTTTCCACCAAATTGGCAGTGTTGAATAACGATGTAACGTTCTCCGGCACGGCGGAAAGCCCATATACGACCGTTACTGATGTCAAGATGAAATCTCAACTCGCCCGTGAACAGAATGTCCGCCCAATCATTGTTACTCAAACGACTATACCTCCTAAACTACGCTAACCTCGTAACACAGTGACGCCAGAGGAAAACAGGACATATAGCAGCACGTCAAGGAGAGATGATGTCCTCTCGCAATATCTTCCTTACGGTACCAGGACTTATCGGTTGATACCTAAGGGATACTTCTAGCAGTCGAGAAAGTCAACTGAAATCGAATACGCAAATGTGACATCCGTATATACGTTTCTAGCTGACGTGACGTCATACGCGAGCCTTCTGACCGCGGGCATTCCCAAACGATGTTAGTTTTCTGATATCGTCTCCATAACGCATTTACAGTTTTAATATTCATTTAAAACTGCCTTGCCACATTGTTTCGAGACATCCCAACTTCCAGCATCCCAATGACGTGCAAATAATCATTTTCAATTATTCGAGGCATCTCTCAATTAAACGTTTATTTCAAAAAGCAGTAGTTTTTTTCACTTTTCTTTTTTGTTTCAATACATTATATGCTGTCAATGAATGTAAGGAATTATGATTGAGTATTAAATACATAGCTTAGACTCGAAATTCCAAAACAGCTTGCTATGGTCATCAAGTCGAACAGAACGCGGTATTTAATAACTAGAGTACTCAAACATGCATTTACTCCTTAAAGAATAAAGAGCGATCAAATAATATCTTGTATGTATTTATTTAACTATTAAGTATATACGTTTTTTTTTTCATATATGTGCTTTTGTTATTCAAGACTTCCGATGCAACTCAGTTGTTCGCAATTTGATCAAATTAAGCTGGTGGTATCATATACGCATCTTCTGGTCCGTCATTGAAGTTACAAACGGAATTATATAAGGATATGTTAACATAGAATTGCTTTGCATACTGCATGCCTCGAGATCTTGTTTCAGTCCCAGCCCCGCGCCAAACCTAAGAACTTAACATAAGTAATGATTGTTCCTCCACCAAGCGACCGCCGTTAGAAGTGAGTATGGCTAGACATGATATGATAGTTCATTCTTACTAGTGTCATATTCTTCATCTTCTTTCTCTTCAGGTCTTCTTTTTCCTGTCAGTTTATCTTCTGAATATACAAAAGTGAATGATGCATTAATTTTTATATTATAGCGCGAATAAAGTTAAAAATGTGTATGACCTCCCTAAAATGAAATGTGCGATGATGTAAAAAGTTTTCTTTGACTTTGATATCAATTGAGGAATATATCGTATATACAGTCATTGCGTTGTCTTGCAGCAGAAACCGGTCGCGGTAGCTCAGTGGTTAGAGTGTTCGCCTCGTAACCGAGGGGTCGTGAATTTGAGGCCCGCTTGAGCCATAGCCGAGTCAAACCTAAGGCGTATAAATAGACAGTGATTGCTCCTTCTCCATAAGCTCGGCATTTAAAAATGAGAATCACAGCCCGTTCGGATATGACGTTATAACCGAAGTCCCTTGTCACGGTAGGCGTTGACGCGTTAAAGAACCCTGACCGCTAAACATCGATCTAAATTTCTGGTACTTCACCTACAGCAAGTGACGTCTCAATATGAGTGACAATTTTCGACGGGGCGTAAAACAAACATACAATCAATCAATCCTGCTGTTGAAAGACGTCAAACTGGTTGTTGCGAGAGAATGAAACGATGTGCTGAAGTACAAACTTGTCACGGTAGCGTAGGTCAGTTAAAAATTGTTCTACACTATCACCAAAGGTATTCTTCCATATGTTGTAATTCCGCTCCAGACCATAATGCTTTCCACCAAATTGGCGGTTTTGAATAACGCAGGCTCAATATAACGTTCTCCGGCACGACGGAAAGCGTAGATACGACCGTTACTAATGTCAAGATGAAATCTCAACTCGCCCGTAAACAGAATTCCCGCCCAATCACTGTTACTCAGTCAGATAGACAATGTTATTGAACGGTGAATTAAATTTCTTTTTTCTATTGGGAAGCATATAGATGTACATGTCAATCACGGAGGGACGATCGTTTAATTTTAATCTAGGATATCTAAAATATTTTTCTACTTCGGAAAATAACAGATCTAAATTGAAAATGTTCATAAAATGTTCATACAAATAACAACCAAGACACAGAATGAAATTTCAAGCAATATTTATTTATTCCTGTTTGATTGGAGCAAAGCTTTTTTTCACTTTTATTAAACATAGTTAAATAGTTTAAATTAGTTTTCGTGCGGCCATCGTGCAAGCGAGGCTCGAATTCATGACCTATCGGTTACGAAATTAACGATCAACCATTGAGCTACCGGAACCGGTACCTTATCTTTGATTCTCACGAAAATTGTAACAGCTGTGAAGGAAAAACTTATATTTTGCCACAACAGATGCCAGAATTAGTAAAAATCAAATGTGGATTCTAAAAACAATGTAAAGAACTTTTACTAAACTTGAAATCTGAAAACTTTTCCAAAATCAGCAACATCAAAACCTATGACTTTCAACACTTATAACGACCATTTTTTATCATTAATTAAAGTCTAAACATATTGAGGTCATGGGAAATTCCTTTTACAATAAAAATGGAAAAGGAAACTATTCAAATCTAGTGATCAGTCGTTCAAAAATTTACTTTGTAAATCCCACGGGTATCAGGGTTAGAATAGATCCCAGTACCCCTTCCTTGTCGTACGAGACGACTAAATGTCCTTCGGAGGAGGCCGTAAAATTGAAAACCCAATGTCACAGCAGGTGTGGCACGGTAAAGTTCCCTCCTTGCTCAAAGGCCCTAAGCGCCCAGCATAGGCCTAATATTTTCAACCATTCACCGGTAATGGTGACGTCTCCACATGAGTGACAAATTCTCAAGCGAGACGTAAAACAATATATAATCAATCTATCTATCAATCAATTATAATCATTTTCATTCATATGTCGATTCTATATACCTCAGTAAACTCGAAATAAAGGTCACCACAGAGTCTTTCACATCTGTTTAATACTTTAATACCAAATTGAAGATTGTTGTTAACGACAAACTAACAGCATATCTTTATAATAAACGAGATGACCTCAGATATTCAATCGTCATCTTCCAATATTTATTTAGCAATATTCCATTATTAATTGCATGTAGTATTTGTGTCTCTCAACTCGTTCGATACGCAAGGGCTTGTTCTGTTTATGATTTTTATATCGAGACAGAATACTGACAAATTGTTATCGCAGGAGTTTCAACAGTCTCTCTCTCTATCTCTCTCTCTCTCTCTCTCTCTCTCTCTCTCTCTCTCTCTCTCTCTCTCTCTCTCTCTCTGCTTTGAATAGTCTCGTTTAAAGTCAGCGTTTCGTTTAAGGATTGGTCTAACAATTGGTATAATACACGTCACACTACATAGAACTTAAATATAGATTGTATTTACCACCAGGATCATTATAACGACCATACAATTTGTGAAATGTTGGCTTCATGTGAGTCTGTTGAAAGCCCTATAACATCAACTTTTATTGGTCAGTAACTTGCCTCAATTAAAAAATGATCATAAACAGAACATTCTTTTGCCTATCGAATCAGTTGACTGATTGATTGATTGTTTGTTGTTTTTCGCCACACTCAACAATTTTCAGTTATCTGGTGGCGTCCAGTTTCTGTAGGTGGAAGAGATAACCCAGATACAATGTACCCAGGAAGAGACCACCGATCTTCCGAACGTAAACTGGCAAACTTTCTCACATACATCGATGCGAGCGAGTATCGAATCCGCGCCGACTAGAGGTGAGAGACCTTGTCATTTTAAGCGCTTTCACCCATCGGCCAAGGAGGCTCCCGAATCAGTTGAAAGACAAACAGCAGGTTATAATGAATGATAATAATGATAATGAATATGGGAGGTTGACGAAGGAGAAGCTGAAGTCATCCCATTGGCATTAAGTTGAGGTTTTAGTTTTCCGTTAACACCCATGTTAAATAGAATATCCACATATGCAGCAGATTTGGAATACAATGTGGTGTCTTTGATTTTCAGTCCACTGGAATAAATTGAATCGGCATGAATGAAAATGAATATTGTTAATAGATGCGTTGAAGACAAAAGAATTTTCCAATAAATTCTGCCCCGTAAGATGAGATTCACTAATAAAAGAACACAATTCTTACCCATAAGAATTCCATCTGACGGCTGGAAGAAATTTGTACCGTGCATTGTGGCAATGAAAAACTTCAGCAACTTCAGAGTACTAGTGTGTATAATCTGAGTCGTGTTTTTAAAATAGTTTTTTGAATTCTTTATCACAAGATTTGAATATCCCCTGTTCCATTTTTATTGAAAAAGCAGATGTCCATGATTTAAAAAAAAATCTTTAATTCATTGTGAGGAATGGTCATATAAATAAAGTGTTGCATAGCCTGGGCGTACATGCATCATTACTTGTGGTGTCGATATAGTTGAAAACGACACATACCGTATATCATGATTTTCTGGGGTTGTCAATTTCTGGCGGAATTTTTCGGATATGATTGATTGATTGATTTTTTATTGCTTTCCGCCACACTCAACAATTTTTCAGTTATCTGGTGGCATCCAGTTTTTGTTGGTGGAGGAGAGAACCCAGATACAAAGTACCTGGGAAGAGACCACCGACCTTCCGCAAGTAAACTGGCAAACTTGCTCACATAACGCCACGGCCAAGATTCGAACACGCGCCGACAGAGGTGAGAGGCTTTGTGATTTTGAGCCCGATGCTCTAACCACTCGACCACGGATATGAAAAATTCGCAAAATTATATATATATATATATATATATATATATATATATATATATATATATTGTATAATGCAATCGCACAAGTTGGAAACGACGAATATAATTTGCTACCTTTCAAGGATCGGGTCACATAAATTTTCACCCGCATAAAATACCCGTTATACAGTATTTAATAGGTCGTAAATTCAGAGAGTCCCGCTCTTTCAATTGCGGATTGAAAATCATCTCTCTTAAGATTACTATTGATTATTATGCCAGATGATGGGTTGAATATGGAAAACAAAACCTGGTACTTGGTGAGAAAGGATAAAATATAAAAGAGGAATATTAAAAGCGCATATTAACAACTTTAAAAAAAAAGAGGTTACCATTTATCTAGCTGTGTTTATGAAACTAGAAGTGAGGATTATCTATTGGTTCCTGCTGAGAAAGATCGTAACAACGTTTTATTTCTCTATAACGCATTTTTACAATCGTATTTTAAACGACATTGATTTTGTACATTTGGTAAATTCCAAGTTCCCTTTGAAAATACGACCGTCTTCAAAATATCTTTCAAGTTTTATACAAAAAGTTTGCCAGTTTACTTTCGGAAGGTCGGTGGTCTCTTCCCGAGTACATTGTATCTGGGTTCCTTCCACCAAAATAAACTGGACACCACCAGATAACTGAAAATTATTGGGTGTGGAGGAAAACAACGATCAATTAATCAATGGTACGAATGAATGAGTTAACGTACCTATACTGGATTCGAAAAGTTCCCAAAAACTTTGCAAACAGAAATGTATTATAAGATATAGCAAATGTTCTACCAATCCAGTCTCTATGGTTTCTAAGGCAACACGCATTTGCAACACAAACACGGTCTTAACGAATTCAGGCTTACTGCGAAGCGGTATTTATTCCCTTATGGAAGGAAAATGACTACAATTTTACAGGATATAACGAAGTTTGGTTACAACGAACTGTTTTTGCTGACCCTGGAGGTTTACTATAACCGTGTGTTACCCAATAACATCCATTTACAAATAAAACCTGTCAATAGATCGAATGCTGTCCGACGGGTGTCATTCCAACTGTTAGGCCGTTCTTTACAATTTGATTTCGACTACAGCTTACTCCGTTCATGTTATCAAGATATAAAGCTCACAACATGTATAAGCAGTCAACAAAGTGTGCTTACTCTACCAAGGCTTTTAAATCTGATTTCCCCAGAGATTTGTGTATATATATATATATATATATATATATATATATATATATATATATGTGTGTGTGTGTGAACTTTGTTCCCCTTTTTTGCAGCAATTTACCCCGGGGCCACGAGTTTCTTAAAAACATTAAATCTGCAATATGTCAGGAAGATTTCGTATGGATTATCATTTTCCTAACCAAGTATTTATTGAGAAGATTCTTTTGCTCCACCCTATTTTCACCTTTTCGTGATTTTTCCCATTTGAACGGAGCATGGCCCATCAAATGACATAACTTGAATTTCCTTCACTCAGGAATGATTTGTATCTAGTTCGATTGAAATAGGCCCAGAGTTTCTGGAGACGAAGATAAAAGCGTGAAAAGTTTAAAGGCAAACTAACGAACTAAAATGTGATCAGAAAAGCTCACGTGAACTTTCAGCTCAGCTAAAAATACTTTGCAACAGGGAAGGTTTCAGTTCAAAATTTAACCCTGGGTCACATAAAATCATGGACGTTTAACATGGAGAATAACGTTTCCTTCATCAAGCGCTCGGCATTAAAAGCGAAAAACAAATAAGCACACAAACCAAATTGTGTATCTTGGATAAGTTTTATCTTCAACCGTAAAATTATCATTCAAATATAATGAAAGGAAACATTTTCTTATTAGAAAAAAAAAACTTCACATATCGGTAAAATTGAGAAAATGGTTCCCTCTTATTTTATGTACGCGAAACTTTATGAATAGTATAGTCAAATTTGGATTAGGGTAGAGATTGTTTGTTTTACGTCCCATCAAGATTTTTTCAACTCATATCCAGACGATACCAGCCTAAGATGAAATACCATACACTTAGACCTATCCTTAAAGTTTCTTTAAAGTATACTTGGGAACATTTCTACCTATCTTTATGTTTTTTGCTTGAGGGAGTCGTAGCACGAGCGGGACTCGAACTCATGACCTCGCGATTAAAAAGCGAACTTTCCATCACTGGGCAACTCGACCGCTTAGTCAATTCATATCAAAATGAACTTTCTAAAAAAATTAGATTATTTCATTTTTCCTGGAACCAAGGATGGGTATTATTGTCCTTTTATATTGATATAGTTACTGTCAGATTTAAGTGAGCTGAGTTCTTTGATGGCGAGACAAAATCTTAATAACAGTTGAAACCTCCCCTACATGTAACTAACATGCGATATAGAAGACATCGAGGTGGGATAGCCCAAACGTCACACAACATAATAATATCAATGCATGTGTATCAGAACTGATACACAGTTGGGCAAATAATGTGATAGTTCATGCTTATCAGTATGATCTTTCTCGTATTTTGTTCTTTTTTGTTCTGTTGGTATATCTTTTTTATATACAAAAGTGAATGATTTATCAATATCATGAAAAGGCCAAGATAACCAACAGTATTCATTCTCGCAATTCCAATAGACAACACAAACAAGAGAGATGGGCAAACACGGACCCCTGGCTATGCATGAGAGGGGATCATGTGCCTAGGAGGACCAAGCATCCCCTATCGAATGGTCAACCCCCCCCCCCCCCCGTGAGCCCTACATTCCAATCAGATATACGGAGCAATCCATAGTCAGAATCAGCGTGCCAAGAACGGCCTAGCAATTAGGTATGAAACACACCAAACAGCATTTGACTTAATGGTAAGTTTACTGGCAAACTAGATCGTTATAACGATCATAAAATTTGCGAAATGTTGACTTTAGACCAAACTGTCCAAACCCCTGTAACATAAACTTCTTTGTCAGTTGCCTGCCTCGATTTAAAAACTGATCATAAGCAGAACAAGGTCTTGCGTATTGAATCCGTTGGGAGATATAAACACCATATGCATTATCTCGGCTGAGATTCGGCTCGCTGTGTATTTGGACTGACATCTTCACCGAATCGTAGTCTGTTATTTTTTTTAGATTAACGATTATATTAACGCTATACAATAAGTATGTAGAGATACTATCTATCATTAATTTTATAAAACAGAGCATAGGAACTCTTCATTATGGAAGATAAAATTTTGTGCAATCGAAGTCATCATTTGAACGGAAAATTTAATGATAGATGTTTTTATGAAATTTGTATACCTAGTCAGTAAATAATGCAAAATTAATGGTAATACAAAGTTGATTTAATACTCAAATGGCTAATCTAAAGCGAACGGCCATGACACCCAGATGCACATTAATTGCTAGAACCAACAGAAGCTGACTGTAAATTTCCGAAATTCGATGAAGGCCTCAGTCCAAAACTCCGTCTTACCCGAATCTCAACCAAGATTAATTATACTGCCAGTGAATCTAGTAGTGTAATGCATTAGTACTTGATGATTCAATACTTTCTATTTGAGAACGACGTTTGTCAGTTAAATACAAAGATGATGTAACCCTATTTATATAGATTTTAACATGAAAGGTGTGGACTCTTCCTTTTGGTATAAAAAATGGTATTGATTTGGTATTAAGCACTCGTAAACACCTGATAAGCATTCCATAAGATTCTGCCACACTCAAAATTTTTTTCAGTGATCTGGTGGGGTCCAGTTTTTATTGATGGAGGAGAGAACCCAGATACAATACACCCGGGAAGAGACCACCGACCTTCCGAAAGTAACATTCCAGAAGAACTCTACCGAATCATATGGTGATTTGGTCTTAACATCCGATTTGTGACAGTTTATTTTCTCGTGTGTGAATTCAGTTCGGCAGCAAACCAGCAACGGACACTTTCTGTTATGAAATTTGGCTAGACCAACTGTAAATTAGCTATTATTTCATGGATATCTTTATCTTTAAATAATCTGTTAAATATCTGAATTCTTTGTGATTTATTTCTTCTAGCCAAAGAGGTTCTTCTGACCCATAGCAATAGGTAAATGGTGTGATAGTTCATGCTTACCAGTGTGGTATTCTTTCTCTTCTTGTTCTGTTGTTCTGCTACGTCCTGTTGGGATAGTTTTATATACAAAGGTGAATGATATCTCAGTGCCATATCTTATCGCCAATAAAGCTGGTTCAGATGGAGGTTTGGACTCCAACTAATTTATCAGATAGATAGAAGCATTATCAATATTATATCGAAAATCATGTTGGATATTGAAATAATGACTATGTACTGAATCCATTAATTAAATACCATTTCATTTCTACAATCAAAGGTGTTGCCCACCTCCTCCCTCCCCGAATGGTTAGTGTGAGTTTAGCACATGATATTTCAGAAACAGTTATCGAAGATATGCAATACTCACTAGCCGATAAATATTGTACGATAACAATAAACGTATCAACACTTCGGCGTGTGTTACGTCCCTTTGAAGGGTGAGTCAAAGGTCAATCGTTGAAAAATCAAGTTTTCCTTTTTTATCCTACCAAATGAAAGAGGTTACGACGGTCAATTATAGCTACTTATTAAGTTTTCATACAGGTTTATGAGTTGTCCCATCCTGGGATATTATCATAGTAGACTCCAATTGATGAAAAATATCAAATGTTAAAACTGCCGATCCGAAAGTTACAAAGGCCAACGTAGTGAAATACGACTTTTTATCAGAAAAATGGCCGACTAGAGACGTAATTTGCGCTAAGTGTTGATGTGTGTATTATTCGCTTGTTGTTAGATACATGAATTTATAGTAATTTGATGATTTTCACCAATCAATACAATTACACACCTCCAAGAAGCGTTTCCTGCTCACTACTGTCTTTCTGTACCGATTCATTTTCTGAAATGAAATACATGACAGTGTAAACAAGATATGTGGTTTGATATCATTTTAGGAATATCTCCTATATGAATTTATACATGATGGCGCCAATTCGCGAAATACCCAGGTAATCATTTTCAAGTGTACATTTTGTCATAAAGAAGCGGGAAAATGTGTGCCACTATAATATTGAATGTGATATAATTTCACAGACACATATGCTTTTTTTATGTGTACTTCCGGACGTGGATATTACAACTATTATACATATGTAAATGATAATTTTTTTTTTTTTTTTAAATTTTCAGATGTTAAACTTTCACATTTCTATCGTAGAATGGTGCAAAATAATCAGTTTATCTGTTTTATCAAAATGTTTATCAGTTGCAATCGTGCCTATGGCAATCGTGGTAAAACAAATTTCCTAAACAGGTTGAGAACACTTCATCTGTATCGAGATTTTCTTGCTAAAATGCAACCATCCCTCTTTACCGAGAGTAAAACACTCACAAGATTGTATTGGATTTCAGTTTCCTTTTCTCTTTCTCAGCAATGTGAATGTGTTCAGTTGTCAATTTAGATTATAGAGGCAATTCGCACCTTGTTAAATGAGTTTCGCACTCACACAGCATTCTACATAAACATACAAGCCAATCTTTCTTCATTCCGTTATTCTACATCTATATATGTAATTACCTCTATTTTTCTTCCTATATCTTCGGATGTTTCTACATTTAACTGAAAATAGATATGCAATGAATTTGAAAGACAGAAATTATGATATCCCAGATATTTTATCATTAAGTTGATTCCTGATTCTAAAATACTTACCTTCAAAATAATACCAAAAATGTTCCATATGGGAAAACACTAGTTTTGGTTATTCTTTTATTAGTGTAGGGAATATTTAGCTATATGGGGACACTAAATGATTCATAATCAGACGTAATCAGAATGCAAAGAAGATAACAAAAGCTCTATAGAATTATTGTACAGGCCACAGCTATTCTCCTGACACTCGTGGACCAAACGTCCACGTTTTATCGAGGACTTACAAGTTGTGGTTTCCGTGCTGGCCTTGAATTTGAAAGTCCTCCGTGTAATACTCTGTGTCCATGGGGTATTTTGGTGTCACAGGGAGTATAGTTGGTTGTTTGTCTGTTTGATGTACGTACCGTTCAGAACGTGTTACTCATATTGAGACGTCACCATGTACCTAATGCATAGCTCTCGGGGCCGTAACAGTGAGGGCTATTAAACGGTTCAACCCTGCTGTTTTTAAGATCATATCCGAAAGACTCATGATGCTCATTGCGAAATTCCCTTTACGTAGGCTGAATGGTTAGAGCATCGCGTTCAAAATCACAAGGCATCTCACCTCTAGTTGGCGCGGGTTCGAATCTCGCTCGTGCCGATATATGTAAGAAAGTTTGGCAGTTTACTTCCGAAGATCGGCGGTCTCTTTTCCAGGTACACCATTCACTCGTCCACCAATAAAAAAAAAATTCGACGCCACCGTATCATTTCAAAATTGTTAAGTGTGGCAGAAAACAACGAATAATCAATCAATCCCTTTGCCACGTAAATTTCCGGTGTGGTAATTCTACGCATTACGCAAAGCACCAGGTCCCCTCTAGCAAAAAGGGAAAGAACATCTAGGCATATGTGGACAGTACACATAAACAATTATATAATATACATGTCCACATCCACGATTGGGGAATAAATCAATGATTTGCGTTGGGCTACAATGTAACATCAAATTGCAGTGAATGAAGTGAAATTGGTGTGCATCACCACATTCAATGAAATAAGATTCACTCTATTCATTTTCACTATTTGAAACCTAACACGTTGTGCGCTCGACAGTGAATTCATTTCATTAAAGCTCGGAAACATTCTAAGAGAGAGCCAGTCAACACAAGACATTTCCAAACTTTCAGTTGTGAATTAATTGACTGATTAACTGTTTCTTCTTTTCCGTTACACTCAAGAATGTTTCAATTCTATGGTGGCGTCCAGTTTTTTATTGGTGGAAGAGGGAACCCAATGTAACCGGGAAGAGATGGCCGACCTTTGGAGTTGTGAATTAAGAATTATAATACAGATGCTACATCTATATTGATAGGGCATTTCAAAGTGGGTCGCAATGGTCCCAAATTTAATGCGTGCACTCTTGCTTCTTGAATTTTTGAATTTTACTCAAAGTTATTTGTAACACACATTATATGTTGTAGGTTTATTTACATTTCACTGATAAGAAAAGGTGAAGATAACAAACAGCGATCAATTTCATAAGTCCTTTAAGGAAAACAAAATTAAGAGTTAAGCAAACTCGGACCCTTGGACCTTCCATGTATCACAGGTGGGATGAGGTGCCGAGAAGTACGCACCCACTGCCTCGGTCACATACGAAGTGGGCCCCATGTGCTGATAAGGTAAACGGAGTAATCCGCAGTCACAATCAGTGTGTAATGAACACACACACACACACACACACACACACATATATATATATATATATATATATATATATATATATATATTAGTGCTGAAATAATGTTTCTATGAAATAAAGGCATAATAACTCTTATTGGTCCTTTGGGATCTCTTTGGTTCTGTCAAACTATGTGACAGATGTTGATTGATTATATATTGTTTAACGTCCCGCTCAAGAATTTTTCACTCATATAGAGACGTCACAATTGCCGGTGAAGGGCTGCAAAATTTAGGCCTATGTTCGGCGCTCAGAGCCTTTGAGCAGGGAGGGATCTTTATCTTGTCACACCTGCTGTGACACGGGGCCTCGGTTTTTTCGGTCTCATCCGAAGGATCGCCTCATTTAGTTGCCTTTCACAACAAGGAAGGGGTACTGAGGACCTATTCTAACATCACGGATCCCCACGGGACTGTGACAGATGTGTTTGTTTATAATAATCCTTACATGTTCTTTGGAAGCCTTATTTTATTTTACGTTGTGAAATGTATCCTCTTGACGAGACATTTATTTATGTTCTGAATTGGTGGTCACATTGGGGACCATTACGCATCGACAGATGGGAATATCATCTTGGGCAATGGTGAACATTTTCGACGTGTGAATATTAAACATTGAGAAATATCCTAATGGAAAAAAAAGGTGCAATGACAAATATATGCTTTTCATCTGTGCAACGTAACATACAAGCACAAAATTTTGCAGATGTGCATTTAAGTTCATTAGACATTAGAAAATCAACCAAATTTGAAGTTCGTACCAAAAATGGGTACTCATATAATATATCGAAATGTATCACCACTAGAGTGAAAATCACAACATAAATATCTAGTGTGAGCCCCATTTCGCGTTGGTGCATGTTTGACAACGTCTTCGCATTGATCCAATGTAATGACGGAGGGTGGCCTGTGGAATGATATTCCATACGTGGATAAGTGCCCGAGTCAGCTGAGGTAATGTCGTGTGTGGACTTGCCTGACGTCGAAGTCTGCATTGCATCTCATCCCACACATGTTCTGTGGGTGAAATATCGGAGGAACCAGCTGACCATGGTAGGGATTTGAACATTATTCTGCGCAAAGAAGTTATTCACAACACGTGAAACGTGATGTCGGGCGTTATCGTGCTGAAAGTAATGTTTCGTCCCTGTCTTTGAAGGAATGGTTACACAAGCTGACGTAAAATCTCGTCCCTGTACCTAACAGCTGTTCGATGTCCTTGGACCACGTACAGTGGGGTTCTATCGTGACTAGTGATACCTCACCATACCATAACACTTCCTCTTCCGAAGCTAGACTGCTGGACGACACACGCATCTGAGTATCGTCTTCCAGGACGTCGATAAACGCGAGAACGTCCATCACTACTATGTGAGAAATTTTGCCAGTTTACTTTCGGAAGGTCGGTGGTCTCTTCCCAGGTACATTGTATCTGGGTTCTCTCCTCCACCTACCCAACATTAACACCACCAGATAACTGAAAAAGTGTTAAGTGTGGCGAAAAACAATCAATCCATCACTACTGCCAATATGGAACCAAGATTCGTCAGAAAACATGACGTTGGCTCAATCATTACGTCTTAGCTGCAGATGCCGTCTACACCATGCTAAACGTGCAGTACGGTGCCGTGCAAGGAGAATTGGACGTATAGCAGGACGTCGCGGACGGCTGTTATGGCAACGTAATCTGTTTTCCACTGCTATGCCATTAATTGGTAGTAGTCCAGGGATAGTGCGAACAGTGAATTCGGCAGTTTGTATACGGTTCCAGAGGTGTACTACACGAATGTAATTGTCCTGTTGTATTGACGTCACACGTGGACGTTCTGACCCTCGACCGTTCTCTACTCTTCTAGTTCGTTGGAATCGCCTCCAGAGAGCGGAAATTGTGTTTCTGTGCACACTCAATATCCTTGCTACTCCGGACTTGCATGATCCAGCTTGAATCATCGCGACAGCACCTAAATGTGTATTTTCAGGTAAACGTGGCACTATGGCTAGAATAAACACATAGAGGTGGATTTGCTGTTTTGGTGGGTTTTTTCGCAATAAAGTGTAGATCTCTATCGATCACAAGTGAGAAATGATCCTGACAGTGAATGTCCTTGTCTCAAATACACCCAGTGATGCATTTAGCTTTTGACGGTCAGCAAAACGTCTACCACATGCAACTGTTGGCCGGTGACTGTTATCGTATCTAGGTGGATCAAGCAATACACTGACATAACGGAATCGCTGGTAGACAACCAGATGTAGGCATGCATTGAATAATTCATTGCATAGTTTCTTTTCCCCATTAGAAAAGTTAGTGTGTTGATGTTATCGGACAGTATGTAAATCCTAAATATAAAGTTTGCAGCTTATGGATTTTCAGAATAACCGCTCTATACGATCGATAGATTGGCCGGACACATTCCATGTGTTACTGACTGTTGGATTTGGGTTTTGTAAACATCTTAGGACAATGTGTATGATATTGGAAACAACACTTCCTTTAGCAACCGAAAAGCCCAGGATTTGATGCTTGGATATCAGTCCCGTTTTTAGATATCACCTTAAAAACTGAAATCTCGTATACGGTAGGCGTTGATATGATAAAGAACCCTGACTGCTAGAGCCCTGAAAGTTTTGCATAAATCAAAATCTCTGACACTTCTACTTTACCTGCATAGCTGTTGACGTCTCTATATGAGTGAAATTTTCTCAGATGGGATATTTAACAACATACAAATAACCAAATAAAAAAAACCCAAAAATATGATCTAGATTATTCTCGTTGTCATAGATATCACATTTCAATTAGTATCAAAAACGTAACTCGTTACAGAGATTATTTATCTAAATCTTGGCAATATTTACATCTTTTTTGCATTATATCAAAATGTGTGATGACACAAGATGAAGAAGAAACAAAACATGCATTTGTGCACTTACTTTGGCGATATTGATATATATTCAGCAGAGCTGAGATGACGAACAATGCCAACGAAACACAGAATAACGGAACATATATGTGGTCTTTACAGGGAAAGTCAGTACTTCTCTCTTCTCTTTCTGGTACCACATTGCTCCTGTAAATAACATACGTTTAATTAAAGAAATACCATTAGAAGCATTATCAATATATTCCATCAGATGAAAATTCAGTCCTACAACATTGTGTGCCTCTGAAATAATAAATTAATTACATTTATGTAATTGAATATGTGGTTGCTGTCCAGTTCAGAATCGTACATTATAAAAATGGATACCCAGAAAATCATTTTCAATATCTTACAGTACTGTTAGTATACATCGTGAATATCATAACATTTCAGATAGATATTTTACAGATGTTCAAAGATGATTGACATATCTTTCAATTGGCCTCTAAATGTATTTTATGGAGCAATACAGAGTTTTCTGTCCATTATGAGCGTACCTCGCATGCCCAAAGACCGCAATACACATCGTAGTTAAAGCAGCTTAATACTTTGGTACGAACATGGGAATACAGATAAAAATTTGCTGTGATTAAATTCAGAAATTCATTTCAAAATTAAGGATTATCTCCCTTATGCATAGCTCTGATCCAAAAGCCCGATTTAGCTCCAGCCTTTGATATTTTTGTGGTTCTTTCAGCTCTTCCAAGTTCGTAATTCGGATTTCCAACATTTGTGACTTGAGCATCACTGAAACGACATTATTTGTCGAAATGCGCATCTGGTGCATCAAAATTCATACCGTTCATGTTTATATTATACATGTTCAGTTTGGATACAACACATCATACATTTTCCTCTGTAGACTTGTCTTTAATAAACCACCCTCTTCCTGTTTGCATGGGCTGCTAAATTTATTGTATATATATATATTTACATTCCCAATGCTTTTACCTTCGATATCTTTACTAATTGAAACGATGTCTCGTGATAAATATAGTGTGGTTTGAGAATTCCGGAAAGTAATGAAAGAAAAATGTAAAAAAGTGAAAAATAAATTTCACTTTTGAATAATTTCCTTAACGCCAGCATACCTTTCATGGATCGTGCTGTTCTACAACATCGCAGTCATGCCCCCAGCGTATTTTCAAAAATGAAATTTGTTTCTCTAATAAAACTAATATGATACATTTCTTAATTAGCAAACAAATATGCACACTTTTATTCTATCAAAATTATTTTAAAATATTTATGATTGATTGATTTTTTTGTTGTTTTTCGCCACACTCAACAATGTTTCAATTATCTGGTGGTGTCCAGTTTATTAGTTGTGGAAGAGAGAACCCAGATACAATGTACCAGGGAAGAGACTACCGACTTTCCGAAAGTAAACTTTCTCACATTTATCTGTGCGAGCGCGAATTGAACCCGCGCGACCAGAGGTGAGAGACCTTGTGTTGCTGAGCGCGATGTTCTAACCACTCGTTCACGGAGGCCCTTTTAAAATATCTACCCGACAAAACTGGTTTACCTTTGTTTCAAACATTTTTCGTTGAGACATTTAACATCTGCTGTAAAACAGTTCGCAGCAATGGACAAACAGCTTGGATCTGTAACAAGAAATTTCACATTCAATTTTTGCTGATCTTTACATTGTTATTGATCTGTTTTTAGTTTAAAGCATTATTATTTCATACTCGTAATATATTCCTGAGTTCTTACATTTATAGATTTCGTTACTGGGAAAATCTTTATCTGGACAGCCAAATGAAAAGTTCCAACATTTGACGTGGTTTAGGATTCCAACATCAGCCAGCTCTAGACAATTACCTATATCAACATAATAAATTTTACCTATAAGCCTTAGCTTCCGTGAATTCATTACGTGAATATACATTGTAGACATCCGTCTCTCACCCCCCCCCCAAACGAATTGTCTACCAAACATACAACTTTCAGCCACTATAGATACTTTGTAATGCTCCATATCGAAATATTAAGAACTCTATTGTACTTTGGAACTAGTAATAGACATGTGGAAGCGATTTAATGTATACTAGAAAAACTATGTTAGGGATCATGGACTATTTCATTGATTAAAACTGCATGGCAGAATATATGAAACACAAACACTAACATCTTTTGTCATCCATATTTAATCAGAAATCTCGATTGCCTTTATTGTTTTATAAGGTCATAGTGAACACAATAACACGTCACTGATTGAAATTGTGCACGAAAGACAACTTGAACTATGATTCTTGCATATATGCTTTAAATGCCAACTTTTTTTCTGATACTTTAATATTACATGATGATATTGTAACATTACATGCAGATTCTTTACCACCGGTCGCGGTAGCTCAGTGGTTAGAACGTTCGCTTCATAACCGGGAGATCGTGAGTTCGAGCCCTGCTCGTGTCATGGCCGCGTCAAAACTAAGACGAAAAATAGGTAGTGATTGTTCCTTCGTCAAACGCTCGGCATTTAGAAGTGACAATCACGGGTCTTTTGGATATGACCTTAAAAACGGAGGTCACGTGTCACGTTAGACGTTGGCACATTAAAGAACCCTCACTACTACGGCCCTGAGCGCTAAGCATAGGTCTAAATTTGTGGTACTTCACCTACAGATAGTGAGGTCTCCATATCAGTGAAAAATTCTCGATGGGACGTAAAACTAACAAACAATCAATCAACAATCAATCAGATTCTTTAACATTACATAACGATACTTTAACATTACATGATGATACTTCATTATATGATGGTACTTAATATTACTTTCGGAAGGTCGGTGGTTGGTCTCTTCACGGATACATTGTATCTGGGTTCTCTCCTCCACCTACAAAAACTGGACGCCACCAGATAACTGAAAAATTGTTGAGTGTGGTGGAAAACAAACAAACAAACAATATTACATGCTGATATTTCATAATGTGATGGCACTTTATCGTGCGGTTGTTCTACAAATAGGTTACTCGGTTGGTTGTATATTGTTTAGCGTCCTTCCTGAGAATTTTTCACTCTCATAGAGATGTCACCATTGCAGGTGAAGGGCTGCAAAATTTATACCTATTCACGGCGCTAAAAAGGCCTTTGAGCAGGGAGGAATCTTTATTGTGTCACACCTGCTGTGGCATGGGATCTCGACCTTTGAGGTCTCGTCCGAAGGACCGTCTCATTTAGCAGCCTCGTACGACAAGCACGGGACACTGAGGATCTATTCTAGTCCGGGTCCCCACAGGATTCTAAAAAAAGCTTTAAAATCGGGCCATGATTAGTACGCTAAACCTCCAAACACGTTACAGCGGCAGAAGGGTAATTCATACCCTCAAGTAGGATCCGCGGTCATCCTATTTTAGTATGATTCTTCTTTTTATTAGATACCTTCTTCACAGTTTACTACGCTATAAAATAGTTCCTTATATAATTTAAAGTACATTGCAAACAACACGTGTGAAGATGTATAATGCACACAAAAAAATAGAATAAATAAGCAAAACGTTATTGTTTAATACATGTCATCGTTTCTAAACAAACACAGTCTAATACAAACGATCTGTATATCCCACAACAATTTCCCCAAATACGAGCATGTGATAGAAACAATATAGCATATAATCAAGAGTGAAAAATTCTCAAGAGGGACGTTAAACAATATACAACCAAACAAGCAACCTATTTTTAGAACCATAATGATAAAGAACATGTACCATCATATAATGAAGTATCATCAAGTAATGTTAAAGTGTCAGCATGTAATGTTAAAGTATCAGCATGTAATGTTAAAGTATCATCATGGAATGTTAAAGTATCATCATGCAATGTTAAAGTATCATCATGCAATGTTAAAGTATCAGCATATAATGTTCAAGTATCATCATGTTATGTTAAAGTATCAGCATATAATGTTCAAGTATCATCATGTTATGTTAAAGTATCAGCATATAATGAAGAAGCATTGTTATCCACATAAGATAATTGTGGCGTTCCATAACGAAATATGCACATTTTGCAATGCTATCATTTAAACTCTAGTTTTGTGATTACCTTTTTGAAACATGATTCTTTGCCCTCTTGGATAACAGAACTCAATAAGAGATGATAAATTCTTGTCAGGAACACATTGATATCCGTGCGTGTCGTTACAGTTCAATCGCCGTGATGATTTATCCCACTCTGCTGCAGTCATTGGGCATTTCTCTGTGTAACTCACGGGGAAGGAATATCCGAAAGAGCTATAGTTCTATCCATAACAAAATAAAATTTTACACAGTTTTTAAAGGTCTCAGCTAATTTAGGAACAAATATGAATCATGTATCAATCACATGGAAATAAGAAATGTATAATGTTTAGGAAAATCTAAGAGGTGCTTGGTAATAATCATGATTCCTTGACAATGAAACCTAAGGTAGCTAATTATATTTTAATTAAAGAGGTTGGCACCAGGGATTTGGAGTAATGTTATTTGGGGGGTGTATTTTTTTTATTTCTACGTTGAAGGAGAATTAAGAAATTGAAAAGAAAACCTAGGGTAACAATTCTTCTTTTTGAGCTTCAAGGTTTTAAACTTGAACTTTCTGCACTTAAATTTAATCAAAGTTTATTCGTTTTAACTTCATTTTTCTGTTAGTGTCAACATAACATACACAACAAAAATCAATCATTACATAAAATAGATACATAATCATGTCTTCTAACAATATATTTATAAAAAAGGATTAGTACTGGTGAATTAGATATAGATAATGACCTTTTTGCACTTGAGATACGGAAAAATTAATGATATATAGTTGAAGGTATAAAAACTATATCAGAATGTCAGTTTCTTGAATTTTCATAAATTTCAAAGTGATGTCTTAAAATTTAGAATGGAACTTTAAAAAAAGTGTGGGTTAGAGATCAAATTTTTATAGCATTTCCCAAAATGCTGAATATTTAGACAAGATTTCGAGTAAATGAATTTAGACTTTTTCCAAAAAAGTATTCTGTTTCGAAAAATATATCAACCAAATAAATAGACTGCAACGTTTGAATTAGTCCCAAGTCTCACCTACTTGTATCACAAATTATAAAACTGAAATACACTTATAGGGATATATTCATTCATTCATTCAAATTTCATCACCATTTTACATTGGTATACAGAGATTATAGATATATTGTTACATTTTGTGTAATATATTGTTACATTTTGTGTAATGAAAATATACATGCACGATGGAAATATAATGTGGTGTTTTATAACTGTGAAATATGGGAATTCTATACTGGGGAGCAAATTCCATTAATTTTCCTTATAAAAGAACATAATTTTCTTTAAAAACAGTGATTGTTATTAGACATAATTTGCTTAAAGCTTATGATATAAATATCTTTGATGATAGACGAACTCTTAAATCATTTAGGTTTACATCTTTTTGATTAAACAAACCTTCCGCCACAAAATATAGTCCCTATCAAACCCTTTTAAAATTTGAATTGACAATTTTTTTTCAACTGAATAGGGTTCAGTGATATATGTGTAATATGTCTGCACCAATGGGATCAGTATGAAATCAGTAAATACTAAATTATAACATCCTGCGTAGTTCTGTTCAAAAAAGCCAATTCACTTGAGATAGTACAGAAATAATCAGGTTCCTTTCAATCACACACACATTTTGCAAAAACAACATATATATATATATATATATATATATTCTGTTTCTCTACCTCCATTTCGTATGAAAGAACATTTTAATAAACTTTTAAAATAAAATCTAAATATAACGTACATATAAATATCTCCATTACCTGTACATTGTTGGTGATGGTCGTTTGGATAAGGTACAACATGAACACTACTATTACACTGGCCCTCATTTCAAAATTTCCTGGAATTAAAAATAATCATGATGATAATAAAATGTTTTCATTATATCTCCTTGCACGACAAACTAGGTAACTTTCTCTTCTTGTATGAAAAATGGGATTACGTCATCTTGCATGACAAACGGGAGGACTTCAGCTTCACAACAATCTTCGTAAACAAATATAAATTGCTAGATCCAGTAAATATTCTACCAACGGCAGAGTTACAATTCATCTTTATGACAAACGAGATGATTTCACTTTCATCATCGTGAACTTCTCATATTTATGTAGCAACATTCCATTATCACCTGCATTAGGTGTTTATGTCTTTCGATTGATTCGATACGCAAGAGCTTGTTCTGTGTATGATCAGTTTTCAAATCTACATACAAACAAGTTAAAGCTACAGGGGTTTCAACAGTCTCTTTTAAAACGAGCATTTCGCAAACTGTATAGTCGCTATAACGATCTAGTTTGCCAATACAATCTGACGTCGGCCACATTCTGACTGACGTTGTACAAATCAATTGTTAGACTTTTTCACACACTGATTTTGACTACGTATCACTCCGTTTACCTGATCAAGATATAGGACTAATGGCGGCTGTTACGGGTCGATAGGGGATACTTACTCTGTGAATGAAAGGTATATATAGTTTACGTTAACTATTATGTTCTAATGTATTGTGCAGAAATGTTTAATACAAACAACTAATAAAGCTACATTTCAAGTTGAAATTGAACAACAGAGAACTTTTAGCAATATTAGCTTATTCAGATGGAATTATCATTAGCATTTCTACATTAAAAAGGTGGTACCCTAAAAGCCCCATGCTGAGGGCGGAAAACGATAGTCCTAGGGGTCCTCTATATATTTTGCCGGAATACTCGTCAGTTCTGTTTCATTCGATAAACCACATTTAATCGTTAGAGAGGTCTGAAATGTAGTTTTACCCTCACGAGGCCCGAGGTGGTGTCCTTACAGACCAATATTAAAGACAGCAAATTATAGACCAAGGGGTTACCTATCTTGCCTGCATTTCTTCAATACTATTTTGCCCTTTCACTTCGTATCACAATGCCTTTATAAAGGAAAATAACGCGTTTCTTCATTCGGTAATGATGTCTTTTGATTCGTATTATCACGTTTATTCACTTCACATTATAATGCCTTTTGAAAGGCGTGATATTTAACGTCTTTTGATTTGCGTTATTATGTCTCGCCACATCTAGTCTGGTCCGATTTCAGCTAAAAAGAACTTCTAACGGCAAATTATTATTATTTGGTTCAACATAACTTTTTAACCTAATTTGAGTATGCTGAATCTGAAAAAATATGTTGAACTTCATGAAAATGGCGTTAAATAGGTCAAAATGGCGATTCAAAATGGCGGACAGTAATTTTTTTCAAATCGTTTTGAAACGCGCATGTAGAAAAAAAATGTAAAAACTATGATTACAAAATACAATAGCATCGAGAAAAAGATAGAAATAAGCATGCGACCCTAAAAAAGCCATTGCACGAAAGAAAACCCGAATTTTCTCTGTTTTTCCTCAAAATTCAACGTATACTGTTCCTACATTGTTCTTTGCTTGTGACTTTGCACTTACAAAGGTCCATGCACAGCAAATTGTTACGCTTGCACCCACACCTCAATGTTTTACAACCTGTTGTGCAACTACATGCAATCAAGTCTAAACAAGATTCTGGAATTGGGTCTAAAGTCATCAGAATAGGCACTAGAATACCTTCATTCAACTTCCATCCCATCTCAGTTGGAGATGGTAATGTGGGGTTACTTATATTTGCTTGTCTCCATACCAGCGCTTGATAATGTGCACGTTTAATGTGCAGATGCAAGGCATCGCTAGTGGGGGGCATGTTTTCGGGGCTCTTGGATTTTCCGAATAAAATGTTCCTAACCGAGTCAGTTGACGACACTGTGCCCTGGTTATACAGCTTGCATACGAACTTTTCACAGTCGACTATTTTCTGTTCAGTTAAATTGCCCTCTCCAAAACCCCCAAGAAGCCCAACATTGTCTTTGTAAACCTTAAAACCAGTTTTTTTGGATATCCCAAAGAAAAAAGAAGTTGTGTCACATCCAGTCAGAGCATGGAAAGCTAACAGATTCGTGCACATTTCTGGAGAGGTAAAGGTTTTCTCTACAACAGCATGAATAGGAATGTTCTTGGGCTTTGTAGATGTTCCAGCAACCATCCACAACTGTATATTTATTTCTGAAAAGAAAGATACAAGTAGCAGTAAAACATCAGTATCAGATGCTAGTACAACAACTGAACTGCAAGTGGATTCTTTCGCACAATGTATGGCATGAAGAACTATTCTAGTATCTGCCTCTTCATGTGACGCATGTAGGGCAGATATATCGAGGAATTCGTCATTGCATTTAACGCTATTCTCATCGAGAAACCCACCAGCAGTAACAACAGTTTTCTCTGTGGGTGCATGAAGAATTATCTGCTCAGATAAAAAGGCAGCTAGGTCTTTCTTGTTGTCATTCAAAGACAAAAAAGCTGAAAAGTTATTCGGGAGTGGCACATCCTTATTTTCAATAACCCTTCTAACTGGCTGCTGCCCTTTTGCCCTACGAGAACGAGTGCCCGATTTTATAGATTGTTCCCTGTAACGGTCGAACAGAACATCAACTCTTGAATACATGGCCCCTTTTCTCACCACAGTGGAAACAAACTCATCTGCAAAGTCTCCAAATGTTTTCATGCCATGTGTTTTCATGCTCTGAACTAAAGCCTGGCCATCTATGATCAAAGCTGGTGATTCGCCTACATTTTCGACTCGCGCCCTTACATCAACATCTTGAAGTATGTCTTCTAAAACAACAGATTTGTTTCCAGACTTTAGTGCACCGCTGGTATCCGCTATAGATATCGGCACAGGAAGGAGCTCGTGTTTCAAAATCTGCTCTAAATCAACCTCTCGTCCGGCCTTATATGCAATGACAAGTCTCTGCAGTATGTTCCGATCTGCCTTTAGAATTTTTTTCTTTTCCACAGCTTTTGGTACAACTTGTACCTTGTATAAGGAGTCAAATGTTAATGAGCAGCTTTTTTTCAGAACACTTCTCAAAGGAACTTGTAAACTACTTGTTTCTATGTTTGGTATCAGACGATCTTTTACGAAATTCTCTAATGATATCTGTCCCAAATTTGCTGCAGAAAGTAAGGACTCCTTGATCATATCTGTAGCTTTGTCTTTTGTAACTATATTGATCAGTTGATCTCTTTCGTACAAAAGGTCAAATACTCTAAACCTTTTCATTGCATCAACGAGCGAATCCTCATACACTGCATCAGTAACTTGTCGACTCTTTGATGCGTCCTTGTGTGTGAGAATGTCATCTGGATTCACATCGTACATCACCTTTGTAAGAAGACTTATATGAGATCTCAGATTGTAGGAAAGGGACCACCTACTGAGAACAGATGGAGTCCTAGTAATTCCTACAATTCCACCACCTTTCTTACCCGTGGCGTTTAGCCATTCTTGACTTTGGTCTGGGTCAACTTGATTGAAAGTTCCAGCACTTCTCTTGACGACAAAATTTCCATCCTGAAACTCTGATAGTACTTCAATAGGCAATTGGTGGCAATCAGCAAGATACACACTACCCCACCTAGCATAATTTGTATGGTCATATCGGAAGAACCATCGGAGCATTGAACGGAAAGACTTCAAATATAAATCCCAAAGCCCATCTCTTTCTGACTTTGTAAACATTAAAAGGATAGAAACCATGTCCAAATATGACCACCAAAACAGGACATTTGGGTTGTCAATTTCCTGTCTGAAACTTGAAAAATACTCTTTGAAAACAGGATTTTGCAGTTGGTCAATGCTAGAAAGTATGTCTTGCTGTTCAGTCATGATGCCATTCAATGTTTGCGAATGATCAACATTTTTGGTAGATACAAATAACACAAAGTCTGGCAGTAAAATCTTCCAGATTGCTTGAGCAGTAATTTTATGGGCTCTCATGCCACGACTGTAGTGCTTTCCACCTAATACATTTTCAGCAGCCACAGGTCCTAATAACTCGCATTCCATCCACAGTTCATGCAAACCAGAACCTCTCATATGATCTCCTATACATTTCATGAAATTCATAGCTATATGTAAGCCACCCATTCTTGGAACAAGCCTGTCTCTATACTCAGGAACTGACCATTTTAAATCCATCAACTTAAAGTACAAAGCTTGATCAACTGTGATAACTGTATGACGTTGACCAAGATGCTCAGATATGTGCATGCATTTCTGGACAACTGTGTTAAGTGTATCCATTTCATGAGCAGGTGCTTGTACAATAGGCATGTAACCAACAAGTGTGAGATTCGGGTTTTTACTACTGACAGACTGATTATGTCCTGACCAACTAGCTGGGACTTTCTGCTTATGTCTGTGCAAATGAAACGCCAATTCATTAGCAAACTCTTGAGAGGACAATTGATTCTCTGAGTCAGAAGGTTGGAAGATATCTAACGTAACTGGTCTGGGATAGTGAGGTTGTGATTGTCCTTCTACTATTGGGGAAATGACAATACTGTCCATCTGAGGAGGTACCTTCAATGTCTCATTTGAAGATGGACTTATGTGCTGAAGGTTAATGTCATTTCCCGACCCTCGTTGCCAACATGCTATCTGCGTTGTATGGAATGTTTCCTTGCCATCCAGTGTTGAATCACTAATATCAATATTGTCAGCTGTAAAGTGTGTGAAAACGCTTGGCTTTAAATTCGAGGGAAGGAAATGTCCAGTCCTTTCGTCCATAGACTGAAGGCTTTCCTCTGCAAGCCCAGTGTCAACACGCAGAACATCTTTATAACTCAGGGTGTGACCAGCACTATTAAACAAGTTTAACAGCTGTTTTGACCTTGTCATTTGATGCAAGGTGCATGCAAGGCCAATATGCTTTGGAGTCCACTTTTTTCCATTACTTACCCCATACACAATATCCTGAGCTACGCTCACTATTTTCTTCTGTCTGCTGCAATCTGGATTGTCATTGCCATCAGTACAATCAAAGACCTCTTGTCCGCCATAAAGAAGATTCAGAAACATGAGGATACTATCTGGGACACAACTTACGGCATCAGCCTCACAAACATTCAAACCCATGTGACCAGGTCTATCTTGCAGGTCTGATCTTAATCTTAGTGCAACATGTACCAGTTCATGAAATGAGTTGTGTGGAGGTTTATAACATGGCATAGTGAGTAATTCGTCATCCATGGTATCTTGGTCATCATGAAACATATCTCCAAAATGAGATTTAGAAAGAATATGGGGCACTAAAAGAGTTTCGCGTTCAGATACTGCTCTATCGAGGGGACGAAGAAACTGGAAGATATTCTGCACCTTGGCTTGCAGATTTTCTTTAAACGTTGATCTACGAGTGATAAAAGACTGTGGCATTTCAGATCCTACCTCTTCTACCAACTTGGAGTACCTGTTCCATGTATCAGAGAGCTGTAAGATTTGGCACTTGCTGGCTGCGTACTCCAGTTCTCGAACAAGAAATATCATGGCCAGATCTTCACATTTTGACTCCTTTTCTGTTTTTTGTGTATCATACTTAAAAGCATTCATGCATTTTAGATGGTACTTACCCTCTGCAGCTATCAAATCGCTAACGTTTCCTAACTTAACACGAAGTATGTTGTCATACTTTGCATTTTTAAGAACCATGTCGCTAACAGAAAATGTTGTAATGTTGAATAGCTTCTGTTTAATTTGTTGTTGACAAAATATGCATAACTCCCAATCTATTGGTGTAGATGCATTTCGCAAAGTTCGGGATGCTGCTGCAGAAGGGTGTGAGCAAGATGACGTAGACGGTACATCATCCTCTGTATCGACGTTGATTGTATCAGATGTGTTTGTAAGCAAACATGCTTTTCTTTCCATTAACTGAATTGGTCTGGGGTGAGTAAATGCACTATAGCATTTCCTATGACATAGAACTCTATCATTCGGACTTAATTTTTCTATTCTGTCAATGGCATCATAGTTCCTGGCATCTTTAACTTTCTTACGACGAGATGCCCTCTCGGTCAACGTTTCGATAGACTTTTTGCTTTTTAATTCTAACGTGTCTGTCTTTTTTTCCTGACATATAACACACAAATCTGTATCTATTTGATAACTTCGCTTAAGTGATCGTTCAGTCATGATTTCTAATCAATGAGTGGTGAGATATGACAAGCCTATAACCTCGGCCATCAGTTTTATACCTTATGTCAGAATCATTTGTTAATTCGATCCTCGATTGTGTCGGTCGCGCTATTGTGAAAACCATTGAACACTGTGTTGAATTTCAAGTGCATTTATATCATAAAGTATGCAATACGTTAACTGAATAATTTGCACAATTAGAAGGAAATAAGCATTAAATATCATATCAAAATGCATATATATACTGTGCGTCAATATGCGGTTGCGAAAAAATGAGTTAATTGGGATCTAATCGTTTTTTTCACAATTTTAATTGTTTAACGAACATTGAACAATTTATTCTATTTTTCAGACACATATAAGTTTAGTACAAGCCTTCAAATTGCTTTAATTTGCAATAAACTTTTTTAAAATAAAGCCATATAGATAATTTTGCAAATTTCAACACCGCCATTTTGAATCGCCATTTTGACCTATTTAACGCCATTTTCATGAAGTTCAACATATTTTTTCGGATTCAGCATACGCAAATTAGGTTAAAAAGTTATGTTGGACCAAATAATAATAATTTGCCGTTAGAACCCATTTCTAGCCTCTTTTTTCAAAATCTGGACCAGACTAATCTCAATATAATGCATTTCAAAGGAGTAATAATATTTACTTCGCATTATTACTCCTTTGATTCGCGTTATAACGATTTTTTTCGGGTTAATAAGTCCTTTTTTTTCGCATTAATATGCTTTTCACTCACGTTATTACGCTTTTCTTCTGTTTTAAAACACGTTTTCACAGCGCATTATAATGTCTTTCAAAAGCGTAATAACGCCTTTTGACTTGCGTTATTAGTCCTTGTGAATCGTGTTATCACGTTAGTTCTGAAAAGCGTTTTAACGCCTTTTTACTTCACGTTATTACGTCTTTGATTCTCGATATTAAGCTTTTCTTTCGAGTTAATACGCCTGTGTTTCGCATTATTACGCCTTTCATTCGCGTTATTACGCCTTTTTTTTCGTTAAAATGTATATTATTACGCCTTTCGTTTGCGTTAAAATGTCTTTTTTCTGCAATATAACACCTTTTAAATTTACGTTATAACACTTTTGTTTTGCATTATTGCAACTTTGTATAGCGTTAAACTGCGCCTTTCATTTACGTTACTACACCGTTGCTTCGCATTTTTACGCCTTTAGAAATATACTTTTTTTAAAGTGATCCCAATCGGCTTTCGTAAGTATGCGTTAATAATTTGCGGAACTTGCCGAGTACCAATAAGTAATACAGAGAGAGCGGCAATAAGAACATGGTATGAATTGGTCTAGTTTGTGGACCACTAAGATCACGGTTTGTGTAGGTGGGTCTCTAAGATCGATGAGGTGGAAAATGTCCGGATGGTGTCAACCATTTTAGTTACATGATATACATAAGTAGAGGAAAACTAGATTTTTGCAGGAGTTTTGGGACAGTATTCCCCATTGTAGTTAAGTAAGTAGTCTCATATAGCCTTTGGGTAGTCTCCCAAGATCTCTCTCTCTCTCTCTCTCTCTCTCTCTCTCTCTCTCTCTCTCTCTCTCTCTCTCGCGCGCGCGCGCTCTGTGTGTGTGTGTGGGGGGGGGGGATTATAACTGATCTGGTACCAGATCTCCAAATGGCTATCTGTTTCTTTTAAATATTCAATTAATATCTAAAATATTATTAAAGAAGACGCTATTATATGCCAAGATTTTACTTGCCCTGAAGTCAGAACCTCTACCCCGGGGATCATGAAATTTTAAATTTTAGCAAAAACGTTGATGCTTTACACGATTATGCATTTTTGTCAGAAATTTGTGGTTTAAGGAACGATTTTTTTTACTGTCAATTTATGGCAGTTTTTCCCCACCTCTAAGGCCTCAGAGCTGCAGGAGTCGTGAAATGTACAATTTATTATCCCCTTGTTTCAAAGATATTTCATCCCATTTTTGAAAGAACTGGATAAGTAGTTATCAAGACGTTAAAATGTTCACCACTGGAGCTGAAAATTGCCTTCCATTTTTAATGTTTACAATGCTTAACTGGGGTATTTCTGTTGATCAGGAAAATATTTATTGTCAGTTGTCGAGTTACATGAGAGATACAGAGCTCACTGTTCCTATTTATGTAAATAAGGCTCACCCCATGTTTTTGTTTTCATAAGTTAAATATACTGCTGAAGTTTCGTTTCACTTCGTAACCGGAAGGTCATGAGTTCGAGGCCCGCTCGTGCCTTGGCCTCATGAAACCCAACATGTAAAAATAGGTAGTGATTGCTCCTTCTCCAAATTCTCGGCATTTAGAAGTGACAATCACGAGTCTTTTGGATATGACCTTAAGAACGGAGGTTCCGTGTCACGGTAGGAATTGGCACGTTAAAGAACCTTCACTGCTACGGCCCTCAGCACTAAGCATAGGTCTAAATTGTGGTACTTCTCCTAGAGCTTTTGACGTATCAATATGAGTGAAAAATTCTCGACGGGACGTAAAACAAACAAATAAACAAAACAAGTTAATCCCCCCCCCCCATTTTTCCTCTAAAAAAAATACACTGAATGCAAGCTCAGTAGAACGTCGCTTTAAATCGAACAAAATCAATGCAATATTTACGTTATAGATAAGAAATGTTATAGCCTAGATCGGCCTACTTCAAAATGGCCAATACAACGTTTTAAAGGTCATTCGAATGACCTCAGTAGATATCCTGTCTAGGTTTGACGATAACTTGACACTCTTGAGCTGTCAGCGATTTATGGCGTATACTACGTTTGAAAACACAATATATTTACCTAACAGAAATTTTTTTCCCACTTTAAGAATCCTCTTTGAGATTAATAATATATATAAACAAATACACGCGTAGTTACTAATGATCGGATAGATACCTTCATTTGCCTATACATGTATCTATAATACAACTGATTTTCATTTTCGTTTAGAATAACTCATGAAACAATATTGATAAATGGAGTGTTTCTTTTAGTTAGAAAACATCTGTTTATGTTAATAAATCGGAAATCAATAATATAATTTTGAAAATATAATGCGGTAAATGCTATATCAGATCTCAGTATAATGAAGTGATCTTTCATTATCCGGTGGGAAATGAATTGTTAAAATTCGTAAATATTCAAGAAAATTGGTTCAATGAAAATCATAGTAAATCGGTGGACAGCCATCTTGAACTGGATGCTGTCTAAACTTGACTGACTATGTCACCCTGCAATTAAAATGCTTAAAAACGCGGCGATTCCAGATCTTCGCCCCTGGAACCCCAACCAGATCTTTGTCCTAGATTCATTGGGGCCTACAGGTGACCCTCTAGACCTCTTGCTTATGAGGATTAATTTACCTTCTCTCTCTCTCTCTCTCTCTCTCTCTCTCTCTCTCTCTCTCTCTCTCTCTAACATCCTGCATCCGCTCCTGGTAATAACGAAATTGTCATTAATATTTCCTGTTATTATCGGAAGGAAGATCTGTGTAATAAGTAATTAGAATGTTACACAAGGAAATGTGCCGGGCAACCCCACGTATAAGAACGAAAACACTTACGTGAAGATTTTAACTTTTAAGAACAAACAATAATAATAATAACAATAAAGCACTTATATAGCGCCTTATCTAAATATACTCTAAAGCGCTTTACACTATACTAAAATGCAAATCAAAATTATACAGAATACATAAAATACTTAATAATGCCATATATCAATATCGCACAATGAGCAAATGAACACTTACGCGAAGACTTTCAAGAACAAACACAACCATTCAGATTCCCTTCAAACACACGTACATGCCAGGTACATGCAGAAACATGTTGATCTGAACTGAAAGTATTTTGCAAAATACAAATAATTTAGTAAAATGGCATTTTAAAAAAATGACTGGGAATGTAGAATCGATTAGAAACAACAAAGAATATTTATAACATTTCTATTATATTATTATAATTACATGTACACGTGTATGCTTACCATCTATTAGAGTTGATAATGCAACATGCAATATCATGATAGGCCTTGTTCACCTATTAGAGCTGATAACGCAATATGCAATATCTAGAAATCAACAGAATGTAGGTTATCGCGGACCAATACATTGCATGAGATGCACGTTGTCATAAACAGCTGTTGTCTCACTACATGTAATACCATACAACAATCCACGATGGTCAACAGATATGCAAGTACGCGTATCGATCTGAAAACATACATGAACATGGTATGACATGCTTAACGATAGTTGTACATTTATTGACCATAATAATACCTACATATAATTCATTTTAAATCCAACGTAAACACCACACACAAAGGTAAGGTATGAAACTACCTGTACTAGGAAACCGATTTAGAAGTCTTAAACAATTAATTCAACAATGCTACGGGTAACACATCGAAAATAATGAAAACATAAAAAATGCAACACTTAATAGAAAAAAAAATGTCTTTCATACATCAATGTTATTAGAAACCACTGCGACTACAAGACCTAACGACAAACCATGGAAGGATTCTCTTCGATAAAAAAAAAATAAATTGCAACCGATTAAGATAGAAAGCACAAATAACCGAAAGAGACTCTGATTTCCAAAGGATTATCTTTAAGAAAATAAAAAAATAAGGTTAACAATATGAAAAAAATGCAATCTCTGGTAATTTTATAGGTTTATTGTCATGGGAGAGGGCTATCTAATTTTTTTCACTTTTTAAAACTGTCGGTGCTCTCTCTCTCTCTCTCTCTCTCTCTCTCTCTCTCTCTCTCTCTCTCTCTCTCTGTGTGTGTGTGTGTGTGTGTGTGTGTGTTTGTGTGTGTTCAAAACTGTATTTCCAAGTTTGTAATTTTCTTAGATGCAATCGAATTGTAGAAAAAAATATTTTTATTGTATTTATCGTTTTGAAATTTGCGCATTATAGAAATGTTTTGTCGTGCGCCCTACTATATTATACGATTTCTTGTGAAAAACGTCACATGGTACACATAGTCCGTGACAGAGACGTACCACTGCCAGTAACATAATAAACGAAAACGATGTTTTCAACGACTTTTTAAGTTAGCATCTTGGTCAGGAGAATTAGGTATATGATGTTCTGTGATGTTATATCGCACGCGTATTATTTATTTCGATCTTGATGACGCGCTTTTTTTATCGGAATTTTAAGTAATTCTGATTACCTGATTCGTATTTCCTTGCATTTTCTGTGCATGAACGATTTGAAAGTGTATTTGATAAATCTATACAATAGATCACCCTATGTAATCTATATTGATATATAGTAAGTTAGTATCGGATATATTATATGTTATTTGCATTCATTTCTTGAACTAAAAATTACTTGTTTGGTGGCTGACTTGAATTAGCGTTATCGTTCTTTGCTGTGTATTCCTTGTTCACATGAATCCAATTTGAAGTATGCATATGTATACAAGGCAAACGCTGTGTATTTTATATATTTGTATACAAACAATAGATTTTAGAATTAACTGAACATTATCATTATTTTGATGGTGTGCAGTTTTCTTAAATATCAGCTAATTTTTGACAATTCTGTTGTGAGATGTTTATATAATCAAGTATAATTTGTTGATTGATTATATATTGTTTAACGTCCCGCTCGAGAATTTTTCGCTCATATGGAGACGTCACTAATACCGGTGAAGGACTGCAAAATTTAGGCCTATGCTCGGCGCTCATGGCCTTTGAGTAGGGAGGGATCTTCATCGTGCCACACCTGCTGTGACACGGGACCTCGCTTTTTGCGGTTTCATCCGAAGGACCACCCCCATTTAGTCGCCTCTTACGACGAGCAAGGGGTACTGAGGATCTATTCTAACCCGGATCCCCACGGGACTAATACTACAGTATAGACTAGACAGTCACAATATACATGTATGTAAATTGTGGGTAATAGAAACATTGATTTGAGTATGCCATATTAGTATACATTTTTTGTGTAACCTAAGATTGAGTATCAATTGAAGTCCATCGTGAATAGCTTGACTTATGACATTATAAGTCAGATACAGAGAGTGATGACATACAAAATCTGATTTGTAACAATGAAGTGATAATTTGTTTTCAAGATTTACATTCATGCTATATTAATATTGTGATCAAGATTCTGATTGGTTTTGCACTGTAAACAAATTACTTGATTACAAATTTTGTGTATTATGAAGTGAGATTGTAGGGTTGAGAACGATAACTCCCAACGAGGATATATATATATATATATATATATATATATATATATATATATATATATATATCTGTGTGAGTGATAGTGTAAGTATTTACTTATACATTGTTATGGTATTTTACAGTTTCTGATGATGTTATTGATTCGACGTTCAACATCTCTTTTAATAAAAAAAACCCAAAAGAAACAAACAACAAAAACAACAAAACAAAAAAAGCGCACCTGTCTTATCCTTAAGCATCAAAAGGAAATGAAGATGTACAAGATGAAGGTTTCAATTTCTTTGATTTTAGAATGCCGTCAACAGCTTTCAGTCCATCATCTGATGTTCCTGTATACCCACAAAGTGTCAGTGATTTTTCGGAGGATCAGCTGTTCAAACCGAGACTTGTCCATTATATCTGCACCTATTAGTTATTCATAAATAACTTAATTCTTATTGTATTCTAGTCTCTGATTCGTTCAGATTCAAACTCACTGGTGATAAGCGGAAGTTTGTAACGACAGTTTAGAACATCCCAGCATGGCGGCTCACGAAACAGGTAGAGATTTGCGTGTTATCTTTGTCTGCGGATAAATATCTTCTGCTATGTTTTCTTTCATAAGCACTTCTATATCTTCACTTTTATTTTTAATCGAACACCTAAGCGAAAACATTCTCAATTGTTCAGTATGAAAGCCTCAGATGTTCATAACTGTGTTGTCTATTATTATTATTATCATTATTGATTTTGAAGCCTGGAGCCCACAATTATCTTTGAATATTTTTCTATTTTCAAATATAAGTTGTAATATTACCCTCTAATTCTGAATCAACCACGAGTTGTTCGATCGACTCCCCCACCTCACCCCTCCCTTTTTCCCCGAGTGCTGGGTCCACCACTGCATTAAGAAATTAATTAATTAACATTCTTCACGGAAGCTTTTCTGCCTTACTAGCTACTACGACTGCTGCATTTCATATTTTTACAAGTCCAATAAAAGCTTTTACTAGCCCTGAAAAGTAAGTGGGGGGGGGGGGATAAAAATTGAAATCGCACCATATATTCCATAAGTTTGAATTACATATTCGTATTGAATATCCCCAAAAGGTTCACAGTTTTGTGAATCGGTTTAATATTTCACTTTTCTTGCTTCCATACCAGTTATCGCTGCGAAGTAAGTTGATACCTTTTGGTAAATACAAGAATTTTTGTTTTCGCAACATTGACCTCAATATCCCATCTATCATGGTAAGCAAGCAATTTATCTAATATACTCTGAAGACTTTCCTTTTAGTCTGCCATTAAAACTATGTCGTCAGCATACATCAAACGAAACAATGCTAGATTCCTTAGTCGGTTGGGGTCACATATCCTTGAAAGAAGTTTATTGGTGTAAAGTGAAAATAAGAAAGGGGACAAAGCTTTCCATTGCATTACACCACTAAACAGAGAGAAAAAATTCAGAGGCCTGCATGTTACACATTATTTGACTTCACTGTAAAGTTGTCGAATGACTCAGAAGTTTACCTGTGATACGACTTTTGGATAATTTGTAGAACAACTTGTTTCAATTTACTCTACCAAGGTCCTTTTTGTAATCTAAAACGCACCAAAATAGTTTCTGTTCATTGCTAAGGTAAGAAGAAATTAATCCATGCAAAGCAAAAATAGTATCAGTTGTGTGAACCAAAATGTGCGTCAGACACAATATTATTTTCTGCCAAGTTACTTACCAGAGATATATCCTTGTAGTTATTTGTGCCGTCCACATATTCCTTTTTTTGTGAAGCGGTAAAATGATTCCAGGAAACCAAGTTTTAAGAAATGCACCCAGATTTAAAATTGAGTTAAACAATTTCACACGTGGTTTTAAAATATCTTTCTATTTCATAAAATATCCGTTTAATAAATCATCTAAACCTTTAGCTTTTCCGCGGCTACAAATCAAACTTAATACACATGAAACCTCCTCCTCAAAGACATTTTGATCAAGTTTGGAAGAAAATAAATGTATCACTTACACCCCCCCCCCCCCCTTAAATCATCGAATAATGCATTAGGTGCGTTGACACGATTATTGTTATTATATAAACGTCCTTAGAATGTTAAAAAGGTTATAAATTGTAAGATAACCCTAATAAACCTTTCTTATAAAACTTCCTTGAGTTATTATATCACGGAAGTAACCAAGCTTATTTCCTTTACGTTGCAGGGCATTATCCTCACCTTGTTTTAAATGTAAAAGTTTTGTTTCCTTTCCTTAAACGAATTAAATTGTACAAGTTGTAGACCTGTCCCTCCTTATTTTGTTTAATTATTTAAAAAATGCAAATCTTAAAAGATAATTTATCAATAAAAATGATTTGTACACTATGTATACAAGTCCTTCCCCAAATGTCATACCCATACGACAATCGTACCTATAGAAGAAACTACAAAAGCAGCACGTGTTAAAGATTACAACGACTAGATTAGACTATCTTAATCTTGGTTTGGCACATGCGGTATTAATAAAAGGTGAGGGGGCAAATTATGTTGATGGACAATAAATAAATAAAATAAGAATTAAAAATAAGAATCTAAAAAAAAAAAAAATAAATAAAAATCTGAAAATTTACATAGGAGGACGCGAATGAGTGTTTGGGTGTCCTGGCTTCTATGCTCAGCAAGTGGGTTAAACTTCAAATGCTCTTGCGCGTCAATGAATTCTGGGAGGTAAATTTGCGTAATTCATACATGATATTGTCGTTTTCAGTGACACAGAAACATGTGTAATACATATCGTCTTTATTGTAAATCATTAAAAGAATTGAGAAATACTTTTAGAACGCTATATATCTATTGCCTTGTTTTAGTCAGCTTCTAGTCAACTGTATTCTGAAATAATTATGCCACTGTTTCAAACTGGTTCACTTCTGACGTTAATCTTCAACCAGAGTTATCGTTCTTTTTCGAGAATGGGCTAACCTTTTTTTGTGAGTGTTTTATGCAGAGGCTATTCTCTCAAGAAGCAGGTCATTCGTTTGTAATAAAATGCTGTTTAGCAGTTTATATGTGCAAACCTTTAAAATATAACTTTTGAGGAGTCAAGCTTGCTTGAGAGCCTTCTTGCTAACATGTAGGATTTTGCTGCTACACTGCTTTTCAACTAATCTCAATGGGCAAAATCAAAATAGTGCCTACTGTTTTTGAAAGTTTCTTACGATTCAAAACTTTGAAACATTAGATTTAATTGATATTCTAAAAGTAGAATGGCAATTCCGTTGTTGATTATATCATTGTCCAGTAATTAAATGATGACATTTCGGTAATACAAGTTCATTATTTGCGGATGAATTTACTACAAAACAGATAAATGAGTAGTCTTGTCCCCTTTCCCACAATTCAGTTTGCTAATTTAGAGAGTGCGCGAACGGGATATTGTGGGGAGGGGGACCAGAATAATCAATGAGAAATTTTCCTGTGAAATATGTGGCTCATGAATATCATTAAAAACTTACATAATAACTTGCGCAAATTTTATTTATATCTAAAGTCCCATAGTTTCATGAAAAATCCTTATTTAGGATTAGCAGAACAGATAAATACTAAAGTGGTGAAATAAATTCTGCACAACGTCATGGTTCAATTGCCATTCTTACAAAAACACTGTAACAGAGAATATTTCTCTGTGTGTGTGTGTGTGTGTGTGGATTTTTTTTTGTTTTTGTTTGCCTCGGTGATCCCGATCTTCTGTTAAGCAAAATGAAAGTAGCATGTGTATCACAAAGAAAATAACAGATTATTTCAAGAAGAAACCCAGGCTAGGTAGCATTCACTGGGAGTTAAATCTTGTTCAGATTTATAATATCTTTATTCATATTACGTTAAACGTTTGAATTATTAGATTTATTATTGAAAATAGAGTTACTGATACTGACATTGTTATTATAATAAAACGGAAGATGTAACTCAAAAACTCGCAGTCTCATTCTGAACCAGTGACATTCTTTTTAACGTTTTTCGTCTGCACTTTGAAGTTATTGATCATAACCTTTGTGAGGTAACTAGTCTTGAGGGGATACTATCTAGCAAGAGGAGGGTAATGAACTTGTTAGGATAAGCAACTTCAGCCCAAGCTCTCCTCTTTATTTCTTTTCATGTAAATAAAAACATTTTGCTGACATTCTACAATGAGTTTAATGCTATATTTAAGAGTCTAAAAACAAGGAAATGTCTACAGCAGGACTCAAATATTTTTCCTCCCAGTTCCTCTAATTTCACCTCCCACCCTCTATTGAGAATACTGATGAATATGATATTGAACTCGACGCCTTTGTGGCCCTTCTGGCCTCTGATTATAAAGAAAACCAATAATAATGTGCATGTGAAGAGAAACCTTCGCACAGTTTGGTTAATGATAGCTTAATAATTACAACTATAAATAGATGTCTAGAAAATCTATAAGAACTATGCTCTCTTACCTTTGCACTGAGATGCATTCTATAATTAGGCGACAAGGGAATTAATAAGAAGGCATTTCATCATGCTATGCACGTGAACAGGAAACAGTTACCGTGTCAAAATGGAGTATTATTTTAATATGCTGTCAGTGCTACTGTTTGAGCGAGCGCAGATGCACATTATGTTATATTTAGGGGTTTTATGAAGTTCAGTTTAAACAGTATTTATTTACATATTCAAATGGGACAGGGCAACAGGAACAACCTATTTCAGCTTTCACCCAGGGTTTTATGAACAATCCTGTCAATGAATATTTTCGGGGCTAGTTTAAAATACCTAACATGCAATTACAATCATTTACACACGAATGCATATATTATATATTTATTATATTTCTATTGCGTATCATATTTTTTTCAATAAATTAACCTGAAGTATGAATATAAAATGGGAAGGTCATGCATTAGATATATCTGAAAGTCGGTGTATTGGATATACTATCAGTGGACTTTCCCGGCGTTCACAAATTCCCACATTCGAACTTTTTTCTTTATTATCTCTCTCTCTCTCTCTCTCTCTCTCTCTCTCTCTCTCTCTCTCTCTCTCTCTCGGCGATTGTACATTTGAAATAAAGTTTAATTTTTTGATGAACAGGTATATGTAGGAGGGTCGGGTGATTACATCATCCTGATTTTAACTTGAAATGGAACGTAGCGTATCAAAAATAAAAGCATTGCTGTCATCAAAGGAAAAACCTCATAACAATGATACAGACTGTCACTGTCTTCGTTTCAAGCATGAATGTAAAATGGTTTGCTGTTTACAGCATGCAACATACAATGAAAAATACATACAGAGTTTTCAATTTCCTTTTACTCAACTTCAGGCATAAACAACCGGCCGCGTTAGCTAATTTAATTTGTAAAGCGTTCGCTTCGTAACCGGGAAGTCGTGAGTCCCATTCGTGCCATGGCCGCGTCAAACCTAAGACGTAAACATAGGTAGTGATTGCTTTTTCGCCAAACACTCAACATTAAGGGGTACGTTCGATTAAATGACTCGAGTAAGTCGTGTTCATAGAGTTTTAAATAAATCATCATCAACAATACGACACTAATGTCGGACACGAAAGCCAGGAGTATACTCCCCAATTCAGTAGGAGCACGCGCGTTAAAGATGGCAAAAGATGGAGGTGAACTGTAAGTTTGACATAAAATAATTACATTATCAACGATTCAAAATCTCGTAATATAGCCCAAAATCACAGACAGAAAACATGTAATTCAATAGAAATTAAAATGTAATGTTTGTAGCTTTCAGATTGAATTTGATGGCATAAAACCGCTTGCTGCTGCCCAGATAGTGGAAATACTGAATACATAGTATAAGCTGGAATGTGTGGACAATGAAAATAATGAGGGAAAAATTAACACCTCTTTCGACACATGTGGCACGTTATTAAGGTGGGGGTCATGATTATGAAAAGACGGAAATCTGTCTGTTTTGATTCATAATTATAATTTTATCTTAAATAGTGAAAGGAATTAGGCAGCAGGCCTCTCCCTGAAATCTCTCAGTTATGTGTAATAATTAAGCGTTTGCAAATCTTGGGCGGGACAATTGATTACAGAAAGTTTCATTTAAAATCATTTAGAGAGAGAGAGAGAGAGTTCCATTTGTATCCACCATAATTCTCTCCCAAAGGGTAACACTACTCATTTTATTTAACAAATGCGCATGTCCTTTTTCAATTCTAGTGTTACGAGTGTAGTGCAAATCGAACGCACTCTAGAAATAAGAATCACGGTCTTTATTATATGACCTTAGAAATGGTGGTCCCACACTACAACTTGTGATGTCTCAGTACGAGTGAAATATTCTCAGACAAACAAACGAACAATCAATGAAGCATAAACAATTCACCTTTCGATTGTCATAAGAGGCGATTAAATGGATCGGTCTTTGGTATCTTGCAACGATGGTCTTTTGGATAAGGCTCCTTGTCCTGTGCAGCAGGTGCATCTTCGCTTGTTGTTTTCCGCCACAATTTTTCAGTTATAAGGTGGTGTCCAGTTTTTATTGATGAAAGAGAGAACCCAGATGCAATGTGCCTGAAAGTAAACCTGAACGTTAACTTGCAAACTTCACATATATCAGCGGGGCAAGAATCCAACCCGACTAGAAGTGAGAGGCCTTGTGATTTTGAGCACGATGTTCTCTGCAAGAAGCGGAGCGGATCGTAAACCCTTGGCTAGCGAAGATGCAGCTGAGTTTTGCAGTCCTTTACCAGTAATGGAGACGTCTCCATATGAATGATTGATTGATTGTTGGTTTTTTCGCCACACTCAACAATTTTTCAGTTATCGTGGAGGAGAGAACTCAGATACAATGTATCCCGGGAAGAGACCACCGACCTTCTGAAAGTAAACTGGCAAACTTTCTCACATATATCGGCGCTAGCGAGATTCGAACTGGAGGTGACAGGCCTTGTGATTTTGGACGAATGCTCTAACCACTCGGCCACGATGAATGAATGAAACTTATAGGTAGATTATCGAGCTGGACGCTAAACAATATAATATCAGCCAACCTTAACAATTTATAATGATAGGTATATAATTTAGCCGAATGTACAAAGCATGAAAGGAAAGGAATATTAGTATTAGTAGTAAATGCTTCAATTAGACACAAGTTGATGAAGATCTATATCCCTTCCCCGCTTGGAAAATGATAATACCAAATGATTATATAAATAAATCTTCATATGATTTTACTGCATAATTATTATGGACATATAGGTGAAATTAAATTTAAAATAAAAAAAAAAAAAGTTTTTTTTCCCCCCCAAAAGCTAAACTTGGTATTGTCTTACGTGTGATGTTTAAAGAAAGATGCGCTTTGTGTCCAGTCAAAATATAAAGTTAGCATATATCCCCCCCCCCCTTTTAATCTATATACCTTACAAATGTATTTGCGATATCACTGCTGTGTAATTAATCTTAACTAGAGGAATAGATCGTCCAGACATTGATTATATGTCGACTCCGCAGACTTGTGTCGCGTCTGGAACAAGGCTACCAAATCGTGTAGTGTGTTTTCGACTAAAGTTGGAAAGAGTTATCTACCGTGTAAAAGCCAACAGACCGAGAGAGGAAAAGTAGATGTACTTTCACTTCTGTATTAGACGCGAACATGGCTTGTTCCTCGATGTGCTGCATTGAATGTCGGAAAGAATTTCGAGTAAAGAACTTTGGATTTGCAGATGTTCATCCCGCTCGTTTTATTTTATTTCAGGTACTTTGTTTTTGTTTTTTTCATTCTTAATGAGACTACATGCAGGTCAAAATAAAGAACATTCATAATGAGACTACATGCAGGTCAAAATAAAGAACATTCATAATTGTATGCAGTTGATATTTATATGGACGGCGGAAAGATGTTTCATCCTATCATTTGATGAATTTACTATGAAGGGGTGCATGCAGTTGTTTTTGATTATGTATATCGGTTACATTTATAAATCTGGATGCGTTCAAATAGCTCTGTGTCCATGCACATTCCATGCAATAATACACCATGACGTGCAGTCACATGACATACCTATAGAATGAATTACTGATTTTTATTTTTTTTTTCATTTTCCTTCTTATCTTATGAAATCATCGCTGACATTCTCGAGAATTTTTTTTTTTAAGTGTCAGTTTTCCCTTTAAATAATAAGTAAAATATGAATAACTAGTACCAAATATCAGAGAAGTTTTCTGATCAATCTGGACAAATGTTTTTATATTTGTAACACCTTATTGTATAAGTCAATGTGATTTATTCATTGAATTCAGCACATTTGAATGAAATGTTTCTCACCTTCCAGTGTACATGAGTTTTGTATAAGGAAATAACTGATTTACGCTTCACAATGTTGTTTCTTGGCCACCACCTCTACAAACTGTTTTCTTATCTTCATTAATTTTGATATGTGGCTAGAAGACATATAGATGAATATATACTGAGGTAATTTTGGCCTTACTGGTAATTTTGGTCATTTCTTTGTTAATTTTGGTGATTAGCAGTAATTTCAGGTGGTACTATTCACCCTGAATATGATATCTTAACAGAGAAAAGAAAATATTCAAGATTGTGTTCATGTGCATATACATGTATTGGAAATACATGGTTGTTGAATTATTTTAAAAGTATGTCATTGAGGAGAAAGTGTTGACAAATGTGGTCGAGTTTTAAGAATTTTGATCATATTTTATTGTAGTGGCGTTTCCCCCCCATCATGTATGTGGTGTATCGATTGATCCTAGCAGTGTATGCAGATTTCTGGTTAATTTACACCTCGACATCATTTATTGGATTTGGGACTACAGATATGACCGACATCAACACAGGGAATGATTCAACACAAAACTCGACACAAAACACCACCAAGAAAGACTTCGTCCTGTATCCTTGGTATGCATATTTAACAAACTGGACCTACCTTTTGTTGTGCATATATCTAACATGGCACTTTTTTGTCACAGTTGCATTTCTTCTTCAAAACCCCATGCCACTTAACAACCGACCAGACCAAAGTTTTCACCGAAAAATTTTCTCAGATGTTCGATCCTCTGCAAGTTTTTACAACACAGTTGACTATAGCGGCATCGTATCATCTTCATCAGACCCAGTGCTGGGGAATGAGAGGGTAGCCCTGCCCTGGTTCTTTAAGGCAACATGGGTGCTACTAAATATGGCCAATGTAGGGTGTGTTCTTGTGACGGTGGTCTTTTTTGCCTTCCTCTGGCCAATGTTCAATGTGTCTCACATTGACATGTTTAATCTCCAACTCCATGGCATCAATTCAGTGATAATAGGACTCGAACTCTTCCTCACAGCTGTACCCAGTCGTCTCTACCACTACATTTATCCTTTAATGTATGGTTTGACATACCTTATTTTCTCAGCTATTTTTTATGGTGCTGGAAACACAAATCCCATCTACCCAGATGTCCTGGATTGGTCCAAACCAGGACAAACAACTGTTATTTGTTTACTTCTGGGGTTTGTGTTCATGCCACTTCTACAGCTTGTATTTTTCCTTATGTACAAGCTGAGGTTATTTATATACAAACAGATTTCTGATGATGATGATGATGTAAATGAAGAAGAAACTTCAGCTACAAATTTTCACAACATATGAACAAGAAATGAGAATATAAATTATAACCTTAATTTCATTGTATTGGTATACTTTATATATCAGATGCATGTACATGTGTATCAATTCACATGTAATCAGTGACGTGAATATATTTTCTTCTTCTTCTTGCTCATAGCACATACATATTAGGCCAAAATAAAATATAAGTGTGTTTCTGGTTTTCCAACCCTACCTATATTTTTGCTACCAACCCTAGATAGTGTATTGAAGATATATATGAGTAAATTAAAAGTCCAGAATTTTTCAAACAGGACGTTTGTTCTTTTCGTGTTTGAGATTCTCTGATTTACATTTTGACTACTATGGATCTTCATAATGCTCGAAAAGTATTTGTAATGTATATAGACCAGTATTTAAAGCATATCAAAAACTAAGATTTCGAATAAAATGTTTAGATAAATGTTTTACCTACCTATCCTACCTGATTTTTGGGAAGTGAAATAGGAAACACTTTTGGCCTTACTACAATTTTATTGGGATTTGCTCTTTCAGATGCAAGGTGCAATTTTAGTTTGAGATGTATTAAAACATTGAACATGTACATTTATAAATTGTTATTTTTAAAATGGTTGACACCTACCCAATAGTATTACCGTTTACAGGTGCTGGTCCCTAAAATGACACTAATAAATATATTTTTGGTTAGGGGCTGGGGGTTGAAACCTCTACACTCCTTTATAGATCTATCAATGTGCAATATCAAAGCTGTGTTTTGTTATTGTGGGTTTTTTTTATAGATATATACACATTTTAAAACAATCAGGAAATAGTTTCTCATGAGTTACCTTTTATTTCTCATAGAATATTTACTTTAGTTTAAAAAAAATACCTTCACATTACTTACTATTAAGTGTATTCTGTTATTGTAAAGAATTGTGTAAATGAATATGCATTTAATACATATTTGATCAAAAATGTACTTACAATTCTATGAAAACCTTTTCAAAATTTTACATACATTTCTATATCATACAATTTAGCACATTTAGCTAAATAAATAAATAAAAATTGGGGGAAAATCATGCGATACCTTTTCAACGAATGCAGCAGTGCATGAGAAACTATTGATTTTGTTTTTTTGTTGTTTTTTTTTTATTAGTTTAAAATCTGATATATTTATATGATATATGTGTAATTTTGTTTGACTGTATTTTTTCCTGGACAATGTCTTCCTTGAATTAAAATGTAGCTTTATAGGAAATAAGTGTATTGGGGGATGATATCATAAATTGCTTCATATCTGTGTAACACCTTTGTTAATCAGGTAATATAATGTAATAGTATTGTATTAAATGTTTGAGTCATGTTATACATATGTGCCTTTTTGAGAAATTTTTATAAATTTATATTCATCACACATTGATGATACCGATGGTAGTATAGGTAAAATGATGATTTTTCTAGTCATTTGGAACTGTGATTTAATGAGTTACATAAGTAAATATTGAAATCCCTTGACCAATTTTCATAAGTTGTCACCAAAGACGATGTAAGTAGGCGGATTGGTTTTCCTATCTAATCTTAACTCGATTGACTAATACGCATGTTTTCAAAATAGACTGCGACACGAAAATATTTTTGTTCACCGTGTTTAATTTCGAATAGAAAAATCAGTTTTTAATAATTTCTTTTATATATATATATATATATATATATATATATATATAAAGGGATCAAATTATTGAATAAAATGCATCGTAGTACTGGTATATTGACTTATTATTGGATTGTATATGTAATTAGTATAATACACATGTACTTATATTATCTTACTTTGCGTCATCCCGTTTGAATGTTATAATAAAAGCAACAACGAAGTATTTCAGTTATTTATTTAGAATTAGTATTTAAATTAAATCAATCGTCCATTTACTAAAACGTGATGCGTGTGAACAGCAAGTAACTGTCAACCGTATTTGAACCATGCATTTACCGCAAATACGGGAAAAGTGACCGTGATTTACCCGAAAATTGCACTGTCATCATTGTGTCGTCATAATTATGTGACGTCATAATATTCTATACTCCAAACGTCATAATTAGCTGAGGCTCATTTTCATGTGCGGTGATTTGAGAAACGGCAGCAATACTGTACGCAGGAAAATGACGAAGTTCCATTTTTCAAACCACTTGATGAAGAGGTTTAAAAAGAGTGGTGCTAGAAAGGGAAATGTCGCCCCTAAGCGCGTGCCTTCTAGCTCGGATGAAGATGCAATGGAAGTGGTTACGTCTAATGTGGTTCTAAAGAAATTTGATGCCGACAAGAAGTCAGGCATTAGTTCTAGCAGCGATAGTAGCTTCGATGTTGCCAGTGACATCACACAGAACAGCGTGGAAAGGGTTTTTAAGGTACAAGATAGGTGGTAAAAGTAGGAGGAGGGGTTTGACCATACATCTAATAAAATCGTTGCATTTATTCGTTTGCATTACAGAGTGAATATTATAAGAGAGGTTTAAAATTATATATCGATTCAGCTCAGTCGAATTACATGTATTACTCGTCGCAGGTATATTTTATTTCATGAATCGAAAATGTTTAATGTCATTGTATAAATATCAAGTTATAGTTATAATCCATTCCTTGTAATTTCATTGTACAATGCTTCGGTTTCTGGCTTTTCTAATTTTTTAATAATGTTTATTCATACCTTGTATACGCAAAGTAGATTTTATTTTAAAAAATAAAAGTTTTGATTGTTTACATTATGGGCGTGGATTTGTAAGTTAGTAAAACAGACTATATATGGACACTATTATGATTAACTTTTATTAGAAGAATTAGCAGATTTAATACAATATCATCTAGATATTGGTAACTGATACGATTTAAGGCATAAAGAAATAAGGAATTTGAACTTGATAGGAAAAATGAAAGACTACGACAATTTGTAAAAACGGCGAATGTGCGCAAGTTGTTTTATATACAAGTTTACTTGTATTGTTTCATTTTATGTATCGAGAATTATAAGTAATGAAACGTCAAGGGCTTATTATTGGCAAACAAGATGCATTTGCATAACTAGATAAGATTGGGAAACAACCCTCTTGGTTTATATTAACACCGCAGTAGAAGCGATAAATGAGCAACAGATGAACAGTTAACGTGTAACATATATAATTCAAAAGATTAAAATCCAAAATGTACGATAATCAGCGATCAGTTACTGCTAGTACTTTCACCTTATGGCTTTTAAGGCATTTTGTCTTGAAAGTGTTAAAGTGACTTGTTAACATTGAAGACAGACTGCCTGTAGAGCCGTAAAGCCGAAAGTACTAGTAGGAAGTGATTGTTGGTTATTATATGCGATAATTTTGAATTTATTCTTTTTCAATTATTTAACAACTGTACCGATTTCTACATTCATTTTGTAACTTTGCAAGAGAGTGAGGGAGAGAGAGAGAGAGAGAACATGTACATGTAATGTGTATGCGTATATAAAACTAGGGATCTCATTTCAGAGGAGATTAACAATCGAATATCAACTTGTGTTTGATTAGACTATGAAATGCTAGTATAAAATTAATATCCAATGTTGAGAGTTTCTGAATCCTTGTGCGTCCGCAGTTAAAATATTCTAGATAAAGTATGAACATACGTGTTTACAAGAGTGACGTGAATAACTGAAATTGGAAATATTTCTTCACAATCTGATTAAAATACATATCTCTCAGCTTTGAGCTATTTGAGAGATGTGTGTTTTAATCAGATTGATTTCTTCACAAACCAATTTAACTTCCTTTTTTCAGGCGGTTGATGGATACGTAAGTGTTACGGGTATCAAGAAATACGCAGACTCCGAGTCCACTGACCGGGAAGTGAGTGAAGAACTTGAGCAGGAAGTGAATCATTTGAAAAATCTTCTGGACGAGGATGAGAAGACGGGGACCCCCACGGATGCTAAATGTTTGGACCTTGAGGCCGAGATTCCATGGGAAAAGAACCACAAACGCGTCCTCACCATGACGGTGGAAACTCGTAAGTAATCATGTTGCACCACCTATGCACCACTGTCCAGTGTGAATTGTCGTGACCATCATTGAAGTAAAATATTTGACCAATAGTCCCATCCACACTTTGCAAAAAAATGTAAATTGAGTTATGTCCCTTTGCGAAGTCAAACCAAAGATCAATAGGAAATAAAACAATATGTGTCCTCCTGCTAATAATTATGCACACACTTTGTTTTTTCTTTTGCTATATGACTACTTCCACCATGGAACAATCTAAATAAAATATTCAAACAATTTTTGTAAGTTAAAACGCAAAGTTACAATCCTAAAAGTTGCAAGGTCCAATGTGAGAATACAATGAGATTTCATCAGACAGCAGTCAAAGAACATACCTTAGTAATATGTGGACCCAGCAATACGTTTGTGTATAAATGGTACTGATAAAGAAGCTTTCACTATTTGTTAAATTTACTACATCTACATTTTTGCCTATTTCTACACCCTAATTTCAAAACTAAACGTGTTTCACATATAAACATTTTAACATTTTAATGAAAGACATTGCATTTGAATGATAGCTAGCATGCTTAGTTTGAATTCATGGGGGGGGGGGGGGGGATAAAACTCAAGAGACATTCAAAGTCCTGATTTATTGTATATACACGGTGTAGTCCTGTGATTGCCGAAATATCTCTTGGATCATCACTCTTGTACCACCAAGTGCCCATGAAAATGCTCCTGTTAGCGGAGGATATTAAAAAAAAAATGATTTGACGCGTTCGCTTTGAACAATGATATTATCTGACCTTTGGTGTCCCTTTATTATTATTTGGTTTTTTTCTTGGGAATAATTAATTATACATTTACAGAGTTCAGTGACTCTAATTAGTTTGAAAAGGTCTTTGATTTAATTGACTTTTTAAAATTCGTTACTCTCGCAGGTTTTTTTTTTTAATCTATTTATTTTTTCATTCATTTTTCTTAAAAGGCTCTTTCATGTGTTGTGATACTAATATTTGATAATCCATAGAAACCGTTATGCTAATTTCCCCCCCCCCCCCCCCCCCCCCAAATTACTGCTTCAATTTGCAGACAAACACCACGGACATCGCCGTCGCAGCCAAGACCCGGTGCCAGTCAACAATGAGATCCCGGAAGGTATGGCCACCAATCTCCCAAATCGGAAGATCCCCCTCCACAAGGAATTTGCCTGCACCAACCTCGCCTGCACCAATCCCCACTGTGACGATGTCAAGTGTGGCGTGGAACACCCCCAGATTGAGGCCCGCCGGTCTGATCCTGATCTTTACTCCACCAAATATGCCCTAGATACAGCTGTTGTACACAGTAAGGCTCTGTGTAATATATAATTTATCATTTATATTTATTTTAAATTTATTAAACTGTACGTAATTCACATACAATTACCCTAACTGCAGACCTGTAACTTCAAACTTCAGTGTTTGTTTGTGTGTGTGTGTGGTGGTGGTGGTGGTGTGTGTGTGTGGGGGGGGGGGGGGGGGGAGGGGGGTGAACCATAGACGGACATGCCCATCTGTTGTATGAAAATTCTTCGATTTCAGCGCAATATTTTTGTATACAAGTTCAGGTGTTGTGCCTCCATGTTGTGACATGTCAGTTTCACAAATGTCTTGATGCAATTACCTCAAACATTTAGAAGAGGCAAATCCGAACTATAGATTATTAATGTTAGACTTATTACTTAGCCCACATTGGCCACGTTAGGTTGCCAGTCACGTGTTGATTCCTATACTAATATATATGTTTCAGTTTAATACTTTGTACTATATCTATAAACAGGCGTATGTTTCTGTAGCTATTTCCCACAAATATCTTTGCAATGAAATGAGGTAAAACACAAAAGTATTAGTTCAGAAAAAGTTTCATGGAGAAAGTTACATAAGTTCTGCAGCGAAAAACACAATTAAAACTCAAAATTGACGACATTCGGTTTTCCTCTAGAATTCAAATAAAACCTGCAGTTTTCGTGACTGTTTACATTTTGCAAAATGTAATTATGTGTGTCATAATTTTTATTTCTTTGTGACAGCTGATAGAACAGTTAAATTGGAGTCTGACATTAATTCTCATAAGAATGATCACTACTATGGCAAGCCCGTCATGTTTGTCATGGATTCCAGAAACAAGTTCCATCCTCTGACCCGTCAGAAGGACGCTCACAAACTTGTTGACATATGTCAAGATTACCGGCCCACGAAGGCTCAGGAGTACGTTGTCAATACGCTGATGCAGAGCGAGGATGCTAATATGGCCGCCCACGATATCTGGACAGGCAAATTCATCCGGAACTGTCAGGAGGAAAATCTGATGACCGATGTCAACATCACCATCGGTGATGAACTTTTCACTGCACATAGAATTATGCTTGCGCACTGTAGTACATACTTCCAGGAACTATTTTGCATCTCGAAGCGTGATTGTGCGTTGCCTTTTGATCTAAGGATAAGAGGGATATCAGCCGATGTCTTTGAGGTTTTCTTACAGCTTGTCTACTTTGGAGACTGCGAGATCACGCCTGCCACTGTCAAGGACCTGTCCATGATTGCTAAACGTTTTGGAGTTGAAGAGCTGCGAAATAAAATAAATGAGTTCTTCCTTTCTATGAGCTCTGATGATTGCCTTGAAATTCTAAAGGGAGGTAATGTGTCTCCTGATGACCCGATGTACGAGTCTGCGCTTAAGTCTGTAATAAGAGACTTCAAAAACGTTGCAAAAAATCCGAAATTTTTAGCACTCCGACTTAACACTGTGACCCAGATCCTGTCGTCTGACGTCCTCAACGTGGAGAACGAAACGGAAGTGTTTAATGCCGCTAAAGCGTGGATCCAACACGATTTTCGCCAGAGAGAACAGCATCTGTCACGTGTCATGGAGTGTGTTCGATTTGCCCTCATGAAAAATTATGAATTGTTCCTTATTCTAAGTGATACTGATCTTCTCCAAAAGAATGCATACTGCAGGGAAATGCTGATGAAAGCCAACTGGTAACTTCTTCTTTCGTCACTAAATGGTTTGAAACTATTTGCTCCATGCATGCAATTATCACAAATTGGGTAGGATGGTCATAGTTATGTTCGTTTTGATTTCAGGCTTGTGATGGCCCGCATGTTGAATATTGTTGACCCATTTGATCTTCCATGTCCCAAGAAGAGGGAGTCAGTTAATCTTAATAAGGTTAGTATCCATCCATGGTACGTTATATTAGTCAAACCTGTGTGTATTACGTGTATAGTAAACACTATTGTGCTTAAAATTACTCAGACTATCTAAATATAAAAGTGAATAAACTGAATGAGGTTTTGTCATTTCGTATCAACAAAAACAAACAAATAAACAAAAAACTATACTCAGATTTTTTCGTCAGTTTATTACACATGCCTATCTTTCGGAATTTGTTGGGTGGTGCATGATTAATATAAGACCCTAAGATCTGCTCATGTAGATCACGATCTATGTGAGCGGACCGTAGGGTATGGTTTAATCAGATTGCATTTCTCATGAAACGATGTTGAAAACTCTATACAACATCTCTTCATTAATTTACATTTGTTATAGACTCAAGAGTGTGGAATCTTGAATGGGGCCCCTAAAGAATCGAAGAATCCAAAAGGGTTGAAACTGACTCCCGGCGACTTGTTGGCTTTTGGAGGGTTCTTCTCGGGATCGGATAAAACAAGGAGCATAGAAGGAGGTACCCGTGACTTCACTACCTACACTTAAGTCCGTATGGGATGCATGTGACCTGTCTTGCCTGTATATGTCTTAACAAAGCTTCCATGAAAATTAATGTAAAAATACTATTTATTCAAACAGTTGCACCCAACATTTTTATATATATATATATATATATATATATATATATATATATATATAAAACTGCTATTTACTGTAAAATTCACGATATGTAAATAATATTACGGAAGGAAGGAGTTTCCTGGTTGTTTGTATTGTGAAGAGACAAAAACAATGAAAGCAGGGAGTTTGTATAATCCCCTATGCTTCCGTTGATTATATATCCCCCATATACAAACAATCGAAACATTTATTCCATATATTTTGTAAGTGATGTGGGTTTCTTTTCTCTCTCTCTCTCTCTCTCTCTCTCTCTCTCTCTCTCTCTCTCATGAATATATATTGACATTCATCAATACTTGATCATTAATGATTTTTTTCTACATCTCTCTCTCCCTCTGTGTGTGTGTGTGTGTGTGTGTGTGTGTGTGTGTGTGTGTGTGTGTCTCTCTCTTTGTATATCACAAAACATTCATTACATTTCTCCTTATAGGAACAAATTTCTGTTTTTGAGGATAAAAAAATCAATGAAAGCTTTTACATGTATGGTCATCAAATTGTCCAATTACCCATTATAAAATATATAGTAAAACAAAAGTAACCATTGATTCTTTGAAGAAATTATAAATCAAATATGAAAGGCCTATGCTTTTATCAAGAAATGAAATGCATTTAAACAGCATATATGTAGGTTTAATTCTTGCAAAACATTAGTAAATGTGTGTAAAATATCTCATATCTTGTAATCATGTTTATTTACCACAGCCAAGAGCATTATGTGGTACAACGTGGCGACTCGTAATTGGAGCAAGATAGCAGATTTACCGGAACCACGAGTCCATCACGCTGCCTGTGTTCTTAATGGCAAGATTTACATTTCGGGTGAGTTCGCTGTAGGTTGTAAATCTGGACGTGGCTTGTACATGTCCTACCAGTTTTCCTGTCGTTCATTGATATAAATGAATCAGTAACACCAAATGTATACTCATGTCTAGAATTTACAATACATGTAAGATGTTTAACACTGAAGTACAGTTTTCACCATTTTCGATTTGCCTCATTCCACTTCCCACCACGTTTTTCTTCTTTTCTTTTTCTTTTTTTTTGGGGGGGGGGGGGGGGGGGGTCACGTGTGAAATAATGAGGACCCAGTGGCAGACGTAAATGGTCTCCTATCTTTTCGCCACAAATTTACAAAATAGTGTGAGTAAGACTCCAGATTTGGCACCCAAAATGGCTGAGTATTTTGGCTAATACTTGTCGTTCACATATACATGTACCACTCACCCCCTTTTTCTTTTGGAAATCCTGGATCCGCCACTGGGACTCTGATATCAGTGCAAGCCCTTCATCTCTCAATACTTTTTGTTAGCCTTTTATACTTTACTTGTGTAGGAGGAAGTAACCCAAATGTACATAGACAGTCACCCAGGGCCTTGGCCCAGTGTTTCTGCTTTGATCCCTACACCATGAAATGGACAAAGATAGCACCGATGAAAAACACTAGACTCTTGCACAGTATGGTGGCTCTAGATGGACGCCTGTATGTGATGGGAGGACAGGACAGCAACGAAAGGTAAACACGACCATCTATGCTTCGATACCGTTTTAACACATTAAACATGTAAGCGAAGAGGGGGAAAAAAATCACGATATATTATTTGACACTAGTATCAATATTTTGGTATACTTGGACTTCTTCAACGGTGTTTAATGTGACGTAGGAACTTTACTTACTGATGATATGTTGTGTCTCTTGTTTATTCCTAAAGGTTGCTGAACCGTGTTGAGTGTTACGATCCAGAAACAGATAAATGGTTTAGCGTGGCCTCCATCCAAGTTCCCCGCATCGGCGCGGCCGCCTCTGTCGTTGACGAAAAAATTTACCTTGCCGGCGGATACACATCAGGTTTCAAGGTCAAATCAGGCACCCCCATCTCGTCTGTGCTGGAGCGTTATGACCCAAACACAAACAAGTAAGTACATTTCATTCATCTCAAAAATGTAGTAACCCAGATGGATTTCAAATAAAGGTTTTATATTTATTCTTGACAAAATACCATCATTATAGTATTTGTGCATTATAGTATCCACATGCCAGATTTACTACATTTGTAGTAAGTGACAGAACATACTTTTAAATCTGTGGTTGATTAACCGTATTTCAGGTGGAGTCGGCTAGGTGATCTTCGTATACCGCGGTGTCATGCAGCGTCAATGGAGGTTCGCGGTGATCTCTTCCTGTGTGGTGGTGCCACTAAAACTCACGGTACCGACTTCACCTCTGCTGGAAGTATTAGAGATATTGACAGATACAATAAAAAGTTCGATATCTGGGAAAAGGTGGCGGAACTAGATACTGAGCGACATGCGTGTGGCGGGGCAGCCGTAGGTAAGCTATGGTGCAGTCGCTAGGACTAATGATAATCATGAAATACATATAGTGTTGCTAGGTATTTATCAAGATATTTGTTTCACACATAGACGACTAATAATTACACAATGATACGTTACTTATTTTTATATTTTTATACCGTTCTTAGGAAACAAGATCTATGTTTGTGGCGGAGCTTGCACGACGTTAGGTCACATGATGTATTCTATGGAGGGGTATGATGCCGTCACTGGTCAATCGGACCGTACTATACCGGACTGTCCGTTTCCTGGAAAGTTTCTGTCTTTGATACCCGTTCCAGTCCGATGAGTGTGAAGGGATTTGAAACTTGGACGATCTTTGTACTTGCGAAACTCGAACTTTATACATGATTGATTTTTTTTTTTTATATCTTAGGTGAATTTATTTAGGGAGTAATTTATTTATTAAATACACGTAGGAGTAAATTTATATATATGAAAATGTAATTGATAACTTTGAAGGTAATAAATGCAATATTGCAGAAATGCATATATTTACTTTTTCTTTCCTATTCAGTGGTATGCGAAATTGTTACTAGGCTTATAATGTAATGAATGGTGTGGGGAGGTCTCTCTCTCTCTCTCTCTCATTACTATTTTTCACAATATCAATATTACTGTGCGAGTTTTACCATTAGAAGTTGACATGATCAGTTTTCATGATTATGCCCTCCAAACATAGTTTATGGATATACATAAACCACAAAACTCCTCCCTTTGATGTAATCTGGGGCACAATTTTGTAATGATAAGAAGCTCATACTTTCAGCAAGGGTATAACCAGATAGTGTGTCGTCATTACCCAGGTCATTCGACCAAGACCAATGTCACGGGTGAAAAAGTTTGATTTTTTTGTTCGGGTTGTCACTCTTGAAGTCTGTTTCACAAAAGGTCGTAATTTCTAATTTCACGCCACAACTTATAACTTCAAACTGTAGAAAGTCATGCTAAGTGCATTGATTATTCATGACTTGATGTGTCATGCATGACCTTCACCCAAGATCATTTGGCCAAGGTCAACTAAATCTTAATATGTACCGTCAATATGATATGAGTGGTAGAAGTTCTTCTGAATGTTGAATACGCTGCATTGTGATATACCCTACATCAGATAAGACATACAGGAGCACAAGTTCTGTTATTACAGGTCGAAGTTAATGAATGCTGCTGGAAAGTTTGATGGAAGAAAGTCAAGGTCGCAAATCATCTATAGACGGAAACGGTATAGACCACATTTCAGTCCCGCTCATTATCTACCTGTACATTATGTTTCTCGTTCTCCGATACTTCTTGAAATCAGTGCAAGCGCGAGGTAGTGTGAATACTATGGTGTAGTAATGCAGGTGCGAAGGTGCTTGACGTTTCAAATATATATATATATATATATATATATATATATATTTGAAAATGTCTTTCTGTAAACAAACTAAATAAATGTCTTTGTAAACAAACTATAGTTTGTTTACAGAAAGACTTTTTAAATTTATATATATATATTATATATATATTATATATATATTATATATATATATATATATTATATATATATATGTATTATATATATTATATATATATATATATATATATATATATATATATATATACGTCAAGCACCTGTGTGCAGGTGTACAAAATATGTAAGAATGAGAGGTGGATAATTGTGTGTGCAGTACTCTGTGCTTTCTAAAACAACATATGTTTTAAATTTGTTGATTGTGGTTAAACTTAAGAAAATTTATTTTCAAGTAAATGTAGAAAACAATCCTTGAACTCTTCAAGACCCTCCACTCCACTGCACTGTGTGGTCATCAAAATATTGAATGAGACGAAGAAATAATAGTAAGTTCAGAAAACAAAGAACTCGTCTAATTTTTGTGAAATTACGTTGTAATAATAATAATGATTGGTTTTTATATAGCGCTTTTTCCAGCATATGCTGCTCAAAGCGCTTCACAATACATTATTATCCCAGCAGACCTTATACCATTCCAGAGCTTTCACAGTGCGAGCTGCCGTTAAGACCTAGAGCACTCATTCTAAAAATATCTTGCACTGTCTATAGCCAGGTACCCCTTTTACACTTGGGTGGAGTGAGGAAATTTGTGTAAAGTGCCTTTCCCCAGAACACAACGTCGGCCAGGATTCGAACTCGCAACCTTTCGGTCGAGAGTCTAACAGCCTAGTGTAGAACTATTTAACTCTTACTTATGCTAAGCGCTACATTCGGAGTGAAAATGGTATAGGAGGAAAGAGAGATGGAGAGAGAGAAAGGGGAGGAGGAAAAAAGTGGGAGGTGCGAGGGAGAGGTTAACTTCTATATCCAACCCCACTCCTTCATAATATTTTCAAGAAAATGAGGTTCATACGATATTGAGGTAATTACTTAAGACATCTCAAATTCGTCGTAATGATTGGCCAAATAAATCATGTATATAATTTAAAGAGGAAGGCAACGCGACTTTTGTGCCTATGGTGCAAATGGGATTTCAGCTCATTTTGTATATGTAGGTCGAGGATTTGACACGTGTAAACCGTTTGAAAGTAGGACCAAATTAATTAATGACATGATTAGACAAATGGTAATTCTGAAATACAATTGCGATTATCTCTAGAACAAACAGAAAGCATTTTCGATCAGAACGAAACAAATAATAGTTATATATCGTGATAAAGAGTCTGAGAGTCAATATCCTATATAAAGGTTCCACAAAATCGATTGTGATGGACATTTGTATATATGTAAATATGGAGCAGATCACGATTGCTGTTCATCTGGGTTGGTATGGAAAATTTAAAAACGACTGTTCGATCTGTGTTACCTCCTAGCCGAAGATTCCACAAAGGAATATTGACATCGGGGAATTAATCTTTTTTTATGGGCAAACGATTGAACAGCTGAACAAAGAACTAAAAGATAATGTAGGGAATAAATATTTATAAAACTTTAAATTGACTTGATCTATTGAAGAATTAAAATCTGGTTAACTGAATGAGAAAAAATATTTCACATTTATTTGGTTAATGTTTTCTGAATTTATTTACATAAGGACAAGTACATTGTGTTGACTTTGCAAGTTTTCATGAAAAGTTCCACAATAAACGATCAAATCCTTTCACTTTCTATTGACATTCAAAAATATTTTTAACGATCAACAATGCTTCCATTTGTCGGTAAATGTAATTCAATTATCCACGCCTAGAACTGCGTTCAATTGATCAATTTTTCAATCTATGATTGATCTGCTAAATGACAAGACGTGTGCAAAATTCAAATGTTCTTATGGATGTGGCGAATTGACCAAAAATAACAATACTGAGTGGCATTATGTTTCAAATTTCTCGTCACGAGATGGATTGAAATGAAATTATGTAAGCGGTAATGGTGTTTTATCTCCATTGTTCTGTCTGCCTGACATTAGGAGCAACGAGAGAAAGTCACGGATTCTTTTTCGTTTTTTCCAACCTATAAGGAGCATTGGAATCCCGTTCTTCACTTTATTCTGTGGTATATATATATCACGATATATAAAGTAGACTGTTGTGTTGAAAGAGAAAAAAAAAGTCTGAAATATTTGACATCTGGAAGTACCCTGTTCCGATCTTGTTATTTTTCCACGGATCACTAGTGAATCTGAACATAACAAAACCGTATTATTCGTAAACAAATAAATAATTGAAACATTCAAATGGACATTGAATCCAATGCCAATTATGCGTTGAGAATTATTAAATATTAAAAATTCTGTGTAAACAAGACACAAGATTACAATCTTGATTTAATAAGATTGCAGCTGGGGTGCAATCGCGACAAATCTGGATTAAAACCTCGACCAATGTGCAGAACTCAGGGAGGTTTAACTTGAGAAGATTCCTGAGATATTTTATTTACCTTAGATTTGCTCTCTGTGACGACAAAAGATACATTTAATACCGTTAAAACACACTACTAAGTCATAACTGACACTACAGAACTTTGGAGATCCCAGCCGATTGCGGCAGAAGTTCGATTGAAGATAAGCAGGGTCGTATCAGAGGTAGCTGGTGTTTTAGATTCCTAATTGGCATTAAATCAACTGATATCATCTCAGTTCTGATTACAATCAAAAACTCGGACTTCGTAGTTTTCCGGAATCTTCTGTGAAATTATGTAAATCTGCTGCGGATACGAAATGTGCATTGTTACATATTTCGCCTTTGGAAACTACCCCCAATAAGGTCACTCAGGATCGAAGTTATCTAATTACAGTCTGTGCAATGAATCGAGACTTTTTTCTTCCTCACAAATTGTTTTACAGCAGAAAACCCAGCCTAGCAGAGGCGTGTTATCCAGGGGTTCGCAACGCCTTGGAAGACGAAAATGAAGAGAATTTCTCGGACGATGGGGATTATAAGATTCTGGGTGTGAAACAGGAACTAGTGCCGAATAAACCGGAAGAAGGAAAAGAGGAAACTTCCTGTATTAAGGAAGAAGACACGCAGGCAGGGATGTCACGAGACACAGAAAGGCGAAGTAGTCGAAGCTTCAGGAGACTAGACGTGGCATCACGTGTGCAGAGCAGGGAGTCATTGTACATCCCCAGCGTGTCCTCCCCTCGGCCAGACCAGCAATACGACCCACGCAAGTCGCGCGGTCTGCCATCCCGGACCTCCACAAAATGGCCAGTGTCCCTGGAACTGTCAGGAAAAAAGATACAGGATCAGAAAGAAAACCTGTCTTCACAAGACAACGAATTGAAGGTCAACGAGAGAGAAACATCCATGGTTCAAATCACCGAGCTAAATGACAACACAGAAAGGCTGAACAAAATACTGAATGGTTCGCAAAACGGAATTCTGTCTTATCTGCCCCCTCTCTCGCAATCCTTAATGAGACAAACTTCTACGCCATCAAAAACGAAAAAGATGTCGTTTTCACCGACATTTTATGCAGACTATGGACTTCGAAATGATAAAACCGATACATTTTCCGGACTTTATCGCAGAAAACGAGAAAAAAGTGATCTTGAAATCGTGAAGCAGATCGAGGAGAAAGCTAACAGGCATATTTATGCTTGTCAAGTCCTCAGTAATTCTAAGCGGGGTAGCAAGGCTGCTCAGAGTGTCAACACTCTCAAGAAGACAGTAGGACCAAAACGCATTTCTTCCTCAGACCTACCGACCAAGCATGTTCGAGAAACCCTAAATCAATCCCCCGAGAGACAATCTACTTTTGTGGATGTGTCGAAGCGAACGCCATTCTCACTTTTCATTCGGACACGAGAATCGCCAGATTTCACACGAATGCGACGCCATAAAACAGCGCCATTACCAGAAATAAATGGACGTACTCTGATTTTAGGATTTGATGCCAAACACTGATTCTAGTTCGTATATTTATGAAATACCTGCCTTCAGAAGTGATGTATATATAGTGCATTTATGGGTCCCTAGAAACAAGTCAAATATTCAATTATGTGAAATTCAACATCCAAGTGGGCTTTGAATGATTCTCATATTTTTTTTTTAAAAAGCCAGTAATCAAAACGCTGTTAGTTGCGAATTTAATGTACCCAGATTATTGATGTGTTCAGACCACACAGTGTCATTTTTCAACAAAATTGATCATTTTTCTGTGTAAATATTACACAAAGGTGGTCTTTGATTTTGAAATGGCCACATGCAAGGACTCAGCTGAAGAAATCCAGATTGGAATAGAATATACATGATAATATTTGTTAAATCCCGTCTTTTACTTGTTCACGGACCAAGTAAACTAAGACCATACAAATTAAAATGTTAAATTGATTTATTGTGCTTTTAATGGCCTTCGTTCAACATGTACTTAGAGCCCCGGTGTATTTAAATGTATGGATTACTATATACATTTGTACATTGGCCCAGTGAATAAACAGTCAGATATTATTAAATGCAACAGACCATGGATACATGTACAAGCCCTGCGTATTTGCTCGTATGCTCAAACACCCGAGTCTTTTCCAAAACTTCCCTCAGGGGCGGATCAAGCAAATGCTCATTAAGTGTGTCATTTAAAAGCAAATCGTTAGATATTACTGTTAATTACAATCAAAACATCTGACGAATTACACCAATCTGTGACATACTGAGGTGGCCAATGAATTTTTCAACAGTCTGATTAAATGTTAACGACCTTGTATAACGCAGCAGAATTTGAATTATATATATTCATCATCTTAAATAACAACTCGTTAACATTTCTTATATGTCTAAAATACATATTATTTAATTCATCTAGAAACGAAAGATAACAATTTTATATATCGAAAATGGAAGTTTCAATTCTTTGGCATACATCAATGATTAGCACCACGAAATGCTAAATAAACAAGAGGCCCCAAGGGCATTAACGGTCACCTAAGTATATAGTCCATGATGGAAGTCTCCTATTTTCATATAAGTCTTCTGTGCACATGTTTATAATCTTTCAAAATACACCCAATTCCTATTCAATTACTGAAGAAGGAAAAGCATATAAATCATTTTAACACTCCCTCATTATTTTTATACACTTTCATAATATAGCCATATTGGCTTTGCATGAGGACCTGAATCCCTGACCCAGGAGCCACAAATTCCACAATATAAGTAGAAAGCTTCATGAACATCATAATCATGTATTTAGTTTTTTTCCACAATATACGTGTCTAGCTGTAAAGAAGATGGCATTTTAAGATTCAATATATGGCCATGAATTTCACAACACAGGTAGAAAGCTTTCTGGGTATTATAATCATGCATTTAGTATATATATATATATATATATATATATATATATATATATATATATATGGAAGTAGAGAAGATTTTCTTTGATTTAATACATTTTCACTTTATGGCCATATGGGTCTCACCTTGGAACCTGAACTCCTGACACTGGAGTCATGAATTTCACAATTTAGGGAGAATGCTTCATGGACATTATAACAATGCATTTAGTTTTTCCCTAAATATATATGGAAGTAGAGAAGATTTTCTAAGATTTAATACATCTTCTCTGTATTGTCTCCACCCAGGGGTGGTAAGGTAATAAATTTCACAAATTATATTTCTCTTATACAAGAAATGATTCACGCCAAAAATGGTAGCAATTCATAATTTTCTGGAAGAAGTTAAAAATGTAAACAATTTTTTAATGGATGACAGATGATGATGGATGAAGACCAATGGCAATAGGTCACCTGACTAACTCCTAACCTTCTCCTAACCAAACTGGCATCAAGCAGGTTACTGATGATTGACAAAAAGTTTGAGACTCCATAACTATATCGAAAGATATCTGGCATAATATTTGAATACAAAAATCCTAATAAATAATGGTGCTTTACTCCATACAAATGGATTTGTGGGGATACACATTGTATTAATGATGTAGTGAATATGAAAAAAAAGTAAACCACGTGTTTAAAATATATCAAGTGCAATGTACTGTTATTATCTATCACCAGGTGCAGTTTTAATTGCCTAAAATTTATATAAATAAACAGTTTGGTGCTTTCTTTTTTTTTTTCTTTCTTTTGTTGGAAGGGGCAAATATTTTCATCTTTTCCTGTGCATGAAAATGAATCACTTCATTCATGAGAGAAATTTGGAATGCATTGTATTGAAAATGTTGCAAAATATCAATCAGTGAATGAATACAATCTCATTCCATTTATGACAGTTTTATTAGATACAGCTCATGCACAAGTGAATATCTTTATAACAATTGGATATATTTTGTAACTTTTATACCATTGTACAAGTATGAACTCCATAACTCATAGAGGGCTTCATTAAAACATATAATATTTAAGTGTTATATGTATGTAAATGGTATTCTCTTTTCAAGTCAATCATGCCAAGTGGAGCAGTTTGTCTAAACTTAAAAACATACTGTGGAATTATTAATGAAGCTTACATTGCCGAGTTTCTGCCATTACAGAAGACACAAATAAACAGTCTGTCTGTGTCTTACGAATGTACCATCAGTTAATATTCTGATCTTCAGAACCTCACTATCCAAGTTCTATGTTTAATTCTCACTGATGATGTCATCTCTGTTGAACATATTTCCCATCATTCTCTGTTGATTTATGTGACCTCTGACATTGTCTCTAATGCAGTAGGTGCAAGCTCTGCTTGCTGATAGGAAGGTCCATCATTCTGATTCTGTGTATCTTGAGTGTCTGTGCAGTGTTGGGAACAAAGCAAAACATCAAATTACAAATAATGAAAAAAGACACACATACAGAAGATTTTAAAATAGCTTATGATACTGAAAAAAAAAATTAATTGTAACTCAGTTAAATAGTTAACATTTGTAATTTTTATTTAAAGTATAAAACAAGAGGTCCATGGGCCACATTGCTCATGAGTCATCTTGGCCCTGCTGTTGTTTAGCTATTGTGATTCTCAAGACTTTGTTGAATCTTCATTCCCATAAAACAAACTTCGGATGCCTATTGTGTCACAACCTAGCACCAGCCCATGGGGATCTGGGTTAGACTAGGCCTTAAGTACCCCTTGCTTGTTGTAAGACGTGAGTAAATGGGGCGGTCTTTTGCATGGATATCAGTATGATTATCCATGATCTTGCTGTTCTCAAGACAAAATTGTTCCTATATATTTATATGACAAAATTTGATCTTGTATTGCCACCCAACCTTATCCCTGGGGACCATGATTTCCAAAAAAAATAAATAAAAAACAAAAACAACCCCAAAAAATAAATAGCAAACAAACAAAAAGAATCTATACTATGTCAGAAAGCTTACCACATAAATTTCTGGACCAAAGGTTCTTGAGAATAAGATTTTTAAATGACCCCACCCTATTTTTCACTTTTTTAAAATTATCTTCCCCCTGAAGGAAGCGTGACAAACTTGAATCTCCTTTATTCAAGGAGAAGTTAAGGCAAGTTTGACTGAACCTGGCCCAGTAGTTCCAGAGACGATGAAAATTTGAAAGTTTACGGACAGACAGAAAGATAGGCAACAGGCAATCTGAAAAACTCATTTGAGCCTTCAGCTCATATTAGCCAAAAAAAAAAATGGAAGAAAAATCAATTTACTGCTTTATGTCAAAATGCATCAGTTACGCATTACTTAGTGATGACAAACTATATTTACTGTATGAATCTGTCAAGATTTAAAGCTGCCAAACAAATATAAGGTAAAGATTACCTTGTTGTCTTGTGTCTGTATTTGACCTTGAATTTTCCGCTGTGACAGAGCCCTCTGGAACTTTGGGTGAAATGAATGCTCTGTTCATGTCTAATTTTCTGTCTAGACATGCCACAAACTCTAGTCTGGCATTAGTGGCATTTTCTGCAAGAAATTTGTATATCGTTTTTTAAAATAACTATTTTGTACCAACAAAAATGAATTATAAACATATTGATAAACAGTCACTTGTTCAACCTGCATGTTTAACAACATACTTGTCTGCTTATTTAAATATTTAAATTATGTTTAGTTAAACTAACTCTCAACTTTCTATATATGTCATAGCAAGAGACACAACTCCTGCTTGTTCCAATCAACATCCTATTTACTTTCCTTGTCAAAAGAATATATCTCAAAATATCTTTTTACCAATATACAAATTTATACATCTTATTATATATGATAAATAATCTATCAAAATAAGATAGTCCCAACTGTAATACTTCAAAAGTTTCAGCATTACCATATTGAATACAAAATGAACAAACAGCCGACTGCTTGCATGAAAGATGACACACAAGTAGTATTACAGACTGTATGTCACTGTATCCCTGTATATATTTACAGGCAGTGATGTATAAACACAAACTTGGTTATGATGCTTCAGACAAAGTTCTCCCACTTTTTTTCAAACTAGACGATCCACCCAGTAAAGCGAAATAAATTATTCCGAATTCACAATACCTGTCGATTTCTCTTCCAGAACAAGGTAGGATCCCAGTGGTGGTACGTACTTTCCAGCAAATGTATACCCATCTACCTGTAGGTACGGGGTCTCTGTGCCAATACCCTGAAAAAGAGAACTAACATGTTTTCACCTCTTATCATTATCAGCAATTATCAAGAGTAGTGCTTACACTGATATCTGAATCCAGGAGAATAAAATGGTGAAATTTCACTGCAATTGTTACTTTGTAGTGGTATAAGCTAAGACTCACTAGAACTCTGCAGTTACCCTCAGCTTTTTGGAGAAAATCAGGCTCTAAAATTCCATGAAGATCAACCATCAGACACTGCTCCTGAAATCAAAGACATGAAATTACAAAGGCACATATGTAGGCCATTAATGCCATAGAATCATCAAAAAGGCTCGAAACGTACATACTCACAAGTACTAAGTGAGTGAGACAAATTTCATTTAATTAACAGATCTGAGTTGTTGACATTGGTAGCAAACTGTTCACTCAACATCAAGTCACATGTCTTTTGGATGAGACCTTATAAAAATCTAAGTCCACAACATGTTTGACTCTGACATGATAAAGAACCTTTAAAGTGAATAGGTCCACAACATCTGTTGGTCTAAATTGACACCAGGGCGTGAGTGAAATACTCTTAAGCAAGGTGCAAATACCTCTAGGATTTTAAAGAAAGCATGAGATTTCAGGATTTTTCTGGATTATAAATGATTTTGATTTATAGCCATATGAAACTGAGTTTAGAAAACAATGAATAACAAGCACTCTATAAATATTGCATTATGGTAACAACACACATCTTCGCTAGCCGAGGGTTGACAATCCACTCTGCTTCTCTTGGATGGTGAAGATGAGCTACATATGACCCCTACCAGCCCCAAGTAAAGTAACTGATATAATATTCTGCATAAATAATGTTCCATCAACAGTTTATATGTATAGTTTATATATGTATGATCATAAAAGAAGTAAAATACAATAAACTTTATAACTTATTCAGTATATTACATACTGCATAGCATTTTTTCCCCACGAGTCTAAAATTTGTCAATTTGCTGGCTCAGAGGTATGCTCATTTTAGCAGTATCAATATTGGCAGAAATGAAAAGTTATCTCTTTTGTAAATATTGGGTGCATATTTGGCATGTGATATTTTGGCAGAAAACTATCTAATCACTAAAATAAGCCAAATTTATCAGCCAACGGAAAAATACATATAACACTCATAATAACAAGAGGACCATGAACCACAGTGCTCCCTTGAGTCACCTTTGCCCTGTTGTTTTTAAAAGAATTCTCTTCTCTATTTTTCCAATGAAAAATCCCATATTATGACTCCCTTCTAGCCCCATGGGGTTATGACTCCACTGAACATGTGAATGATTCAATGTCACTATGTCTAGCATGGCTTTGCTGTTCTGGAGAAGATTATTTTCCCTTTAATCATGTCTAATTTGATTCCCGATTTTAGCCCCACTCTAACCCCAAATTAAGTGCACCACCACATCACATGATACGCCCGTCAGATGTTTATTCATTATAAACAGATAACAGTGCATGACACAAAATCATGTCAACCTTAATTGTTGCAAAGATTGCATGAATATCTTTTCTTTTACGTTTGAAGTAAAATTGGGATTATTTCTTGTAATTTCTTTATTGCACATTGCAATAGACTTGTCAATATATCTCGAGTTGTTCAAATAAATACAGAAATATTCCAAAACAAATTTAATATTTTTACATATATATAGATAATTTCTTTCACATGGTATAAATTACTTATTTTGGGTCATACAAAGAAAAAGAGAGTTAGCTCTTAATCAAAATGACCTCTGAAACACCTTGTCTTATTCCCAAGGAGCTAATTGATTTTATAATTTGATTATAAATACCAATAAGTTAAATTGATCCCTCCTGTATGTTTCACAATCAGTATGATAGCTGGCCATCTGCCAATTATGATATAATTTGAATAACAGTCTAAAGTAGATTTACATGCATGTTTGCAAGCCAAGGGTTTTTGGTCCACTCCATTCCCTACAAACCCTTGGCAAATCTCATAGTAGAAACAGAGTGATAAACTCTGTTTTGTGATTGGTTGCAGCCACACCTAGATGCAACCAATCACAACCTTTGTTACATATTGACATAATTAAAAATGTCTGGCTCATGTGTTTAGATTTTGACCAATTAACGCAGATTATAGATTATGTTGCTTGTCCCTCTGATGGAGTTTCCAAGTATGTGTGCAGCTTTTTTTTCACTGAACTAAACAAATTTCATAAAATCGATATCAACTTGGTTACAAAATTGGACTCACTTAGAAAAGAAAAAAATGGAAATTTGTAGGGAGGGGAGTGGACCAAAACCCCTTGACTTGCAAAGATGACTTACATGTGATAGAATACTATAACAAATTATAGCAGAAAAGGGAAAGAGTTATGCCTGGAAGAAAAATGAATTGATTTAAATATTGTGGGGGTAATTAGAAAATCATCATTGAAGTGGCAGACCTAAAACAAAAATTATGGTCCATTGGTGAGATGTGTTGTCTGATATAACTATGGAATATAATGAAAATAATAGTGATACAATTGTCAAGAGAACTTTACAGTATTATTTATGTGAAAATGGTTTTAATCAATAAATTTAAAAAAAAATGATAAAAGAAGTAAATAGAAAGAAATGACTCTTGTTATGTCTGGAAAAGCAGAGATGGTCTGTTGTAAGTTACTAGGAAAAAAAAAATTTCTGGTGAAAGTAAAATAAAATAATGATTGGCCACAATGAAAGCGTGAACATGTGGAGATAAGCAGTCGAAGATTGATGACCCAATCTCATTACCCCAAAAACCAAGACCCAAGTTTGAAGTCATCAAAATGGAGGTGCATTTCTTGGTTCAGCCCTGGTGCAATTGCAGTGTTGGACAGAAATATCAATGCCAATAAGTAGCAGGATATTGTAGGAGACTACCTATGGCCAATTGTTGCACAGAATTCCTCATGAGATATATTTTTCAACATGAGAATGCCCCAGTCCATCACACAAGATTGACTGTCACATACAAAACTAAAAGCCATATTCCATCACTCACCTGGCCTGCTCAATCATAGATCTCAATATCGCAGAAAAATTATGGCTTTCAATAAAAAGAAAACTACAAAGAAGGAAAACAATATAAATTTCTTGGCAGATTTATTTCAAGAAATTCAGAAAATCTGGATGTTCAAAGTTTATACAACGCCATCCCCAGAAGAATTATGCAAGTTATCTGGTTTTAAAAATAGATTGGGGATTTCCTGGATGTGGTCTTGAATCAACTAATGATACTTTTACCACAGATGCTAATAAAAATAATCTGTTAAAATACGATTAGAATATTTCTATTTCTTAATGTGTCATGACTAACATGTTTTAATTTTTGAGTGGTTTTCTCATAGAAATGCTCTTAAAATGTCATCTATCAACAGCGCTTCGGAAGGGGCCACACCATACCCCATATGCACATACTGCCAAAAAATGGTGGAAGGTGGTAATTGAGTATCGCTAATAATTTATTCCATATCAGAGGTAATATTTATCTTTCCTGGAATTATAAAGTCACTAAAATTAGCACTTGCTACATATATATACGCAATTTTTATGGAAAAATCCCTAAATTTCTGTCTCCCTAAAATTTCCACTTATATAGTATGCATAGTTACTAATCAAGGGTAACCATAATACTAAGTTTGATTTCTCAAGATACTGCGCAGTTATTTCCAACTACACGGTAATTTGAGTGATGAACTTTGACCATGTGACTTGAAAACCAACGGGGGAGGGCATCTACTTTTTAGAGTGTACCAAATTTGATGTCTGCCAAAGCAAAGACTTCTCAAAATACTGAATGGAGAATATTGTTTTATGTACTGCACCATGTGGCACACCCACAAAGCTTTGTGAAAATGCACACACACATCATTTTTCAGTTAGGATATATTGGTAGTTTGGCCTAGCATCTGAGGTGTGCAAAAATTCGAAATCATGCTGCCAGCAAATTCTGTCTTCCTCAAAAGCAAACAATATTGTTGCCAAGGAAATCTTTTAATAGTGTCCAAGTAAGAAGACACTGTAGGTCTACATGTAGTACATTACGTAAGACGTGAGAAAAAGCTTTGAACACCAATTCCATGCATTACAGCAGTCAGAGTTACTGATAAAGAGTCGACCATTACGATTATAAACAATAAAGAAAAAAGAAAATTCCATACATTTTATCTAAAACATAAACTTGGCTTGTTTCTGAATCACGGAAAATGTTTAGTACAATTTGTAAAAGAAATGACAAAGAAAATAGTCAGGTCCTAAGATATTGTTAACAAATGTCAGAATTAATTTTGGATTCCATTGCAGATTTTAGTTTTAATTTGATAAATTTTATCAGAGACACAAGTATACCAAAGTATATTAAGCAGTAACAAAGAATAATGATTTAAATTCCATAATTTTAAAATGGAACCAATTTACATTATTTTGACTCAGTAAACTTCAGAATGGTCCCGCCATTTTATCTTAAGTGGGGTCTTGGCCCCAACTGTTGTTTGTCCTTCCCAGGCACTGTAACAAAGTTTTAGGTGAATTTATAATTATAATTGTTGATGTGCATGCTAGGTATTTTAGAGTGATTTAAATCTTGCAAGAACCCAATACAGAGCTTTAATTATTTTAGATTTAATATAAAATCCATGGAGTGAGCTAAAATCGGCTGTCTCTACCACAGGGGCTCATCACGTATTGACCCTCTATATTCTATATTTGCACATGGTCTCATCATGAATTGACCCTCTCTATTCTATATTTACACAAGGGAGGAATCCAGAGTCTCAAAAATCGTTACTTCAAATATTAATTTTTTCGTTTTTATATTTGACGTACATTAAATTTTTAAATCGCTGTCTCGATCAATCAGGGAAAGATCATAGATTGTAAAAATACCTAATGTCTGTTTGCACCAGCAATAACTATGAAGAAACCATGCATTTTCTGTGGTTTTTAAACCACAGGAACTTTTCCTCAATCACCCAAAATAGAATACACGTCGTCATTGATCTATTCAATTCGGTCTTCAATTTCGATCAATTTAACTCATACGTGAGAATGTTTTCCTGAGAATCTGTCAACATGGACATAGAACATGCTGCATTATAGGGTCATAATGTTCTGATACTTATTATATATAATTTTTAATATTTATTAAAGTCTCACTTCCTACCTACCAAAAAAACCCATGCATTTCCCTCTAAATCTCCAACAGCCCACCTTACCTACTTTCATACACAATGTACGAATTTAACTTGATTGAAATTGAAGAGCGAATTGAATTGACCAATGAGAACGCGTATGCCATTTTGGGTGATTGAGGAAAAGTTCCCGAGGTTTAAAAACAATAATGAATGTATTGCTTCTTCATATCTATTACCGGTGCAAACAGATATTAGGTATTTTTACTAATTATTTCCCCAATCGCTCGAGACCGGGACTGTAAAATTTAACGTCCGTAAAATATAAAAAACGAGACGAATGGAAATTTGAAGTAGCGATGTTTGAGACTCCAGATTGCTCCCTTGTGTAATTATAGATATAGATGGTGATCATTTTAATAAACAAAAAGTTCTCTACTGCGAATCGGATCTTATTCATGTACTGATTATTTGGTAAATATTGAATCTGATTAAAGGATGAACATTACATAATATATATGTATTGTCGTAAGTATATCAATTATTTATAATGAAAATCAGACAAAGCATCAGAAATTAAACAAACCCCTTGCAAAAACTAAATTACCTCTTCTTCCCACTCAGTCTGGGTCTCATCTGACATTTTCGATCTGTAGTTTCATTTTCCGCATTTTAAGTACACCGATCCCGAGTTTTTTTTGTACATCACAATCGTTTTAAGAATAATTGTAGTAGAAAGAGGGAAGGGGTTACCTAAAAACATGAATAAATGAATAATTAAATAAATAAAATGATGAATAAATAAATATATAAAACGAGAAGATTTGAAATCCTAAGAATGGAATTGAGAGTTTCATTTCTTCTTCTAAAGTGTTATTTAATAATGATTGATTGTATATTGTTTAACGTCCCTCTTGAGAATCTTTGACTCATATGGAGACGTCACCATTGGCGGTGAAGGGCTGCAAAATTTAGGCTATGTTCAGCGCTCAGGGCCTTTGAGCAGGGAGGGATCTTTAACGTGCCACACCTGGAGCGACACGGCACTTCGGTTTATGCGGTCTCATCTGAAGAACAGCCCCATTTAGTCGCCTCTTACGACAAGCAAGGGGTACTGAGGACCTTTTCTGATCCCCATGGGGTGTTATTTGATGATGATGATGATGATAATAATAATAATAATGATAATAATGCACTTATATAGCGCTTTATCTAAATATACTCTAAAGCGCTTTACACTATATTAAAATGCAAATCAAAATTATACAGAATTCATGAAATACTTGATAATTCCAGATATCAATATCGCACAATGAACAACTGAAACTAAGAAAGAAATAAGCTAGAGAAAATTAGAATTTAATTCATATTATAAAAATCATAAAATATGTGCTAGAATTTTTTTTTTTTTTTTTTATGATACCGTTTTTCGGCATGTTGCATAACTTTAAAGGACACGGTAATTTATTTATTAATTTTTAACGAAATTCATAAGTTATATATGGTAGTTCTTTATTTCAGTTAATCATTGTATTTCCTTCAGGCATTCTCAAAATCCACGGTTTAAAAAAAAAAGAAACAAACAAACAAAAATTATCGATATCTTCTGGGAAGAAGGTTCAAAAAATCTTACCGAATTGTTTATATAACCACATATTTTTGTGAAAATTTCTACAGAATATTTATCGAATTTTGTTTCATAACAAGCGGAATTGGAGGAATTTCCAAATATTACTTTTTTCATGCAGTTATTTACTTTAGCATGAAAAAGATTACAGCATGCATTTCAACACATTGAGCCCTGTTGTGTGATTTAAACCAAAAACCTAGTCCCTTTAGAATTTCTAACTTTCCTTCTGTTTTCTACAATATCGTTTTACCCCATCTTTGTAGTTAGACAACTGTTATAACCCGCTAGCTTTTCGTAGGCTTATGTTGGAAACTTTGGTTACCGTATAATCAATCAATACATGCCAAAATCCTGAAACCATTGAAACATTACCAGTATCATAATTACTATGAAATACATTTTAATCAATCTAGTAAAGTATTTCACATGTAATTCTATTTCGTATAATTTTTGAAAATACATGTAGCAACTTTTACATAGAATATTCAAACTTACTAACATTGTTTTGAGCCATGTTCTAGATATTCATGTCATGCATCAAATCACAGCGAAATTTTAACTCTAAAATCTCTTATTTACAAACAGAATATCTTTTTTTTTTATCATTTCTGAAAAATTACAAAGAAAAGAAAAGAGAGCTTGTTTCACTTTTTCGATTGTGAAATACTTCAAATGAGGTGCTTTAACGAGCCATTGAATTAAATGTTAGTGTACCGATCGATACTACCTATATATGAGATCTTGAAAAAGTAAACGAGTTGGCTTAATGTTGTCGACCAGCAGCACACCCGATTACATGAAGTGTCTCATAATCATTCGTGATTAGGAAATCCGATATAGGCTGAGGTGGTACGCCGATCATTAATGAATAAGATTTGTGTAATTAAAAATCATTCACATCAATTATCGTTGATTCGGTCATCAATGCGTTAATTGGTATTAGTGATAATTCCTAAATCTGGTGGTATATATTTAAGTTTGATCATCAGTATTAAACGGAGTAAATGTTTAAATGAAGAAATCAACAACGTAGGGGATTAATATTGTTTTTTCGGGATTATGAATAAATATAAATAGAATTCAAGAAATGGAATTTTTAAGCGGCTTAAAATGACGAACCCGAATTGACCTGGCAAGTTGTTGTTAACTAGCTAACTGTAAAATTACTGCCAAGACTATCGTTGAAGCTCGTTCATAATGACACACAAGATATGTTTCGTCATCTGTGATAATCTTATACTAAATGTTAATTTGACGATTTAAATGTCAGGTTGCTCGTAATACATGTATTTAATAATAATGTTCTAACTTTTTATATATATAAAATTCAATCGTGGAATTGTTTTACAGAACCACATTTGATTGACTTCGATGAAATGATTGGATTTGAAAGTTTGGCGTAAGAAATCGCTGAAGTAACTCCGGCATTCGGCAAATATCATCGACATACACCCCAATAAATAAATTATAGAATCCATCTGTGTCTACTCAATCCCATTTCGCCGGGATGTCTAAAGTACACAAAACTTTTGAACTTCTGAAGCGAATAGGAGAGAGTGTTTGCAATTCATACCCTTTTATCACACATTTCACTCAGATTAAATGAAATTGAATATCGCTCAAACACAAAAGAAATGTTAACTCGTGTTAGGAAAATATACTTAAAATGCTTTCAGGAACCTGACACAATTGAAATAAATTTTGTTTGTGTTTGACTAAAAATATTTCCCATTATCGACCCGTTCATCTCAATGACAAGACAGACTTTTCTTGCCACGATCTTTCAATGTAATTTTGACAAATAACGTTGCGATAGAGAGGCGACAGAAGCATTTTAGAAAGTCATTGTGATTTGAAGGATATCCCAAATTGAAAACTTCGTGATTTTCGCTGTTCAAGATATTGCAAGTCATAATTCATCAGGTGCTTTGATCGTAGTTGGCTGTTTGACTCTTGGTATGAATAATCAAACCAGACATAAGCTTTTGCCATGGAAAACTGCATGCACGTAAAACTCCTCTAATCGCCTTGTATAAACTTTCGCGAGCGCATTAGTTAAAACCAATTTTATATGTTTAAAATTCCTGTGTTATATAGCGTTCATACTGTGATTGAAACTCATTCAATGGATCGTGGTTTGTTGTAACTGTTTCGGATATTTCCATTGTCTGGTAAACTTTCCCCTTTTCTTTCAGAATTGTTCTTAAGACATCTAGTGAAAAAATGTATACTTCCACCGTCCCTTAATATATATATAATCTTGAACAAGGAGATTCGGACGTTATTAAACGATTTAATATAGGATTATCAAAAAGTCAGGAGTGGGGATTTTTAAACATATGACAGCAACAGACATGTTTATGACTCGAGAGTGAAAGGGATTTAGAGGAATTGTGGCCAAAATTAATAAAGGAAAAAAACTGACTGACACATTCAGGAAACGGCAGCTGTTTATTTCAAGGCCAACGATTGAATGATTGGTCACACACCGATTTAAAGAATCTTTAGAAAGATATAGTGAGTAGATATTCGCTTATATTTTGTGGAAGAACATCAAAGTTGAACGAGATGGTGGGAATGGAAAAAATGAAATGGAATTTCCACAGCCTGGAACAGCTTCACTATGCAGTGAATTCGACATTGCGTTACGCCATGCAGAACGAACGATGTAAAAGATGGGCGAAGGTAAGACGGGGGTTTTCATAAACTGGTGATTTATCTACTATAACTATCCTCCCCTTAAGCTTGTATGCCCCCCCCCCCCCCCCCCCCCCCCCACCTTCCCGCACTCTCATTGCTTCGCGATTTGGCCGTCTGCCTCGGCAGCCGGATTAAACACCAATCAACAGAACTACTAAACTATAGAATAGACTAGTCCTTTTAATTAAAAAAGCGAGAAAGTTAGTGTCACACATTGACAACCCAGATTATTCCAAACTCCCTCCCCCTCCCCCCCCTTTTTCCCCTGTTATACACCTTTATTCAGAAACCACACCCCCTTTTTTCCATTTCTCCTACCCCAATTACTTATGATTTCAATGCAAACGTCATTTCCAGTCTTATAAAGAAAGAGCTTGGTAGTTTTGATGAAGTGTTCAATGAATGTAAAATTATATGGAGAGATTTATTCTATTCTGAGCCCATATTTGACAATTTCGTAGAGGGTTTTCAATCTTCATGGGAAAATCATATCATTGGATACACAAAACCTTTTAATATACAAATCTGAACTTAATAATTTTTACCTGAACAAAATTGAATGAAACGAAAATTGACTACGACCAATTGAAAGACCAAACAAAACACAGATTTATACGACAACGAAGTAATGAAGGAAGAAGAAAGAAACCAGGAGACAGGATTGTTTGAAAATATCTTGACATAACGTGTTCTTGATTTCTTTTTGTGTTGTCGTGAAGTGCATATTAAATAATCCGATGAATACAAATGACTCCGATTATTGACAAACTTTATTGGTACCTTAACATATAACGAGAATACCAGGAGTCAAAGGTCACCAGACTGAAGCCTTGTTAAACACTCAGTTCTTCACAGCCAATTACTTATATTATTGTGTTGTCTACCCAGTCTCATTCTGTGGAGATTATTTAATGTATATGTAAACAGCGATTAACGCTCTGTACATCTACCTAAGATTTACTATGTTTTCTCTGAGAGTTTGTAAAGTACCATGTGGCATGTGTCAAGTACATATAAGTATTTATTTAACAGGTGACCCACTGAAGATACATGTGCATGCATAAATTTTCAAAAGACAATATCATCATCAAAATTTGTTATAATAATAAAATTTGTTATACTTAATATGAGAGAGAGAGAGGCAGAGAGAGAGAGAGAGAGAGAGAGATTTAGATTTAAATTTATAAAAATAATTTAGCTCAATCTAGCTGTAGAAGAAAGGTTTCTTTTAATTAAAAAATATTCAATGTCAGTTAAATGTATTTTTATATACATTTACAGACCTCACTAATATAGGACGTCTGCCTTTCACAATTGAGTCATATCATTTTTGTTGAAATTCTGCACCATGAAATCCTTATAGATATAATCTTACTGCTCTAACAGTATCTAAATCTCTTACAAACGTATAATACACCCCCCAAAAAAACTTTCACTGTTAATTAATCAAAATTGACTTGGATCTTTGTTGCATATCGGCGGTTTTTCAAAGTGTGGAATACCTTGGTTGAGCCGTATTGGTAAAACCTTCGTAAGCTTGTTAGATAGCGAAAACTAAACATAGCGATTTTAACACATAGACGATAAAATTGTCGACTTGTTGATTTAAAACGTCAATACTCGAAAGATTGAATTGATTAGAATGACACCGTACCAGATTGAATACTTATATTTTAAATACATGGATGCACTTGTATCTGCGCGATAAATTAAAATAATGTTGCTCATTAATTATGATTTATGGACATTTTTGAATAAACCGGAAGACATAAATTTAGAATTTCAAATGAAATTTGCAACTGTGAAAATTTTCGTCTGATGGTAATGACCGAACGGATAATTTGTTTGTTTTACACGTTCTAAATCTAATCATAAATGACACGACACGTGATTTGTCCTGGTGAAACAGTAACAGATCTCAATGTGCGATGCAGGGGATTTACTGCAAGTTCAAATTAAGATGTGATATGTTTACATAAACCGCAATTTGACGATAGTATACAAAACTAGAATTATTTGTCGATAGTGTTAAATGATATTTGACTAAACTAAACACACCCATACAATTTGTAGTAAATCAGGGTAACGTTCACTGTAATTGAATTCTAGAATTCTGTTGGTCACTGGGGGGAAAAATAAATATAGGAATCGCTACATACGTAGTTCTTGAAAACAGTATTGTAGATATTGTCTTTCGAGACATATTTTCAAATTACCCCACCGATATATTTTGAACCAGTCAATCGACAGTGTGTTCCTGGCTACTACTGTAAAATGAATAAAGTCAATAAAAGACCTGTGAATCAATCTCTGTGTGGAAAATGAAGACCTGTGAATCAATCTTTGTATGGGAATTGTACAGTACATGAAATCATTCAATACCATACATTGCGAGGATGTATATTACACCAGCAATCCACAGTATCTAGACTGTAATCACTATCGCATGGTAATTACTGTATCCTATGGTGTGTAATGGCACTATGTAAGGTAAATCGTACTTAGAAAGTACCTGTCTATAGTTCCAGTGGTATACTTTTCTTCCACTGAAGACATGGTGATTTAACACCTAAGAAGAAATAAATAAGAAATGCTTAGAATATATGTATAATAGTATTACCATGTAAATATAACACGTGAAGTGGGTATTGATTTAAAGATGTCATTTTATGTAATGAAACAAATGTCTCAATTTTTCTTATATCATATTCCATAAATTCAGAAATTTGGAATAAAGAAAAGTTGAACACCACTAAGAACTTATGAAGTCCTCAACTTCTGTATTGTTACGAAATTCAGTACAATTGCAAAGCGTACTTCCTATTTGATATGTGGGCACATGATAAACTGAAAAAAAAATAATTAAAATTCTGTGTTTCTTATAATTCTATGAACCACAACTATTCATCTTCTCACAGGCAATATTTCCAAGTTTGTTATATTTAATTTGTAGGTGATTGAGACGTATAACCTTTTGTTGTGGATGATAGACCTGAAAAATCTCCCAGATAACTACGAGCCACCGGCCCTGTACAACATGCTGGTAAGTATACCTTGTATCCTAGTCGCAAACCACGGTCTGGGGCCCAGTCTGCACCCATCCAGGGGGAGGATTGTATAATTTACCTTGGGTTTACAACAGTGGTTTTATATGCATTCCAGACAGGTAAATGTCAACTGGTGAGGAAATGAGGCTGTCCTTATTTGTGTATTTAATCATGTACAATTATGTATCTTTAAGCTGCTAATTCTTCTGTTTATTTTCAGCCATACGCAAATAATAATTTTAACTTTATGCTTGATGGGGGATGCATTTTGCAACTCATTTTTTCGACAGATATACATATAGAATAGTGGCGGATCTAGAAGAGGGGGGGGGGCAGAGGTTAAGACCTCCCCATTTTAGTTGAATATTTTAAATAAAAATATCGTTCATACTATTTTGGGATCTGCAGCCATTCGTTTTAGGAAAGAAATGTACCATCTTGGATCGCATCCCCACCCCCTTTTGACATTTTTCTGATCCGCCTAGATATTGTTGAATCACATTGTTGTATGGGCTGTGCTCGCCATGTACTAAAATATCAAATTGCGTCCAATGGTTGTGTTTCAGATGTATGAGACTCTGTATCATTTGGGGGTAGCATACCAACACGTAGGTGACCACAAGCAAGCGTTAGAGGCTTACACAAACGCAATCAACACCGTGTCTATTCCTAAGGTAACATGACTAGTAATTGAAGCAATCTGCTGAAATGCGTGCACGTATGTTTACAATGTAAAAGGTATATGAGTTAAACTGAACAGTTATAAATGAATAGATACATGGTACACTTTTCAAATTGAAATTGATTTTGTTTTCCTAGAATGGTTGTTTGGCTGGTTGCGTCACAAATTCATGTCTAATGACGCCATTATACGCAAGAAGAGCTTTCGCCTATGTTCGAACAGGTAACGTAAATTTATTTTACGTATGGTTGCTTAGGTCACTTACTGTAATCACACCACGTCAGTCGGCGTCCATTGACCGTCGTCCGTACGTGATCCAAGATTTAAAACATTATTTAACGGTAAGTAAACAAGCACATTAAGTGTAGGACCTATACTTACAGACATAATCCAGTCCTTAGAGACATGTCTCTTCAAGAAGATCAATAATTACACGGTTATGTGATTCATTATAACATCTGACCTTAAGGTCTACATGGATCGTGAATTGAAATTGCATTAAATTTTAAAATCACCTTTACTACTGAACTTTTAGCAAACACACTGAGTGAATATGCATGGTAAACATCTTGCGATAAATAAAGAGACATCTACTAAAAATGTAAAGTTCACGTCTCTAGGATTGGTTGATCTGAGTCTAAGGTAATGCTGTATTTAAACTCTGGAAAAAGTCTTGTAATATGACATAACATAGCAATATCAAAAATAGAGTTTGAAAAAACCGATCGCAGTAGCGCAATGGTTAGGGCGCTCGCTTCGCAAAAGGAAAAGGCCCGGGTTCCATTCTCCATCCCGGCGCCACGTTAAATCTGGGACGTTTAACATAGACAGTGACCGGTGCCTCACCAAGCGTCCAGCATTACAATGAAACGTCACAGTATTTTTCCGGATATGACCTTAAAACGGAGATTCCATATCTCGGTAGGCATTGGTACGACAAAGAAGCCTCTCTGCTACGGCCCTGAGCGTCATGCATTGTGAATTCTGGAATGGAGTAAAACTGCATGCAAACAAAACTATCTTTGACATTGATCATCCAAAGGTTTGAATGTGACGAGGTTTAGGTGTCCTAAACGTCACAAAAGTTTTAAAGATGACCATATGACAGCACAGAGGAAAGTATTTCATCGTATGATGAAACAATTGTACATCAGGGGTGGGGGTGATGTGGCGAGGACAATTATTATGAAAGTTTTAGACAGATGGAAATGTGACTTATATAAACTGTATCACGGGATGTACGAACAAACAATATAACAACAGGGCATTAAATTATCGTTCACCTGAACACCGTACTATGAAGCACACAACTGTTTACTGCTGCCGGAAGCGGCCTTTTAGTCTGAGAACGGGCGAGATCTCGTCGATTATTTTATTTTTCACCAGATACTCGTGTACATTTGCTATTTTGCTTCGTTGATATCATCAAGCCCACCCAGACTGATGAACAAATTAACCGTCGAGAATTTTCACTCATAATGAGACGTCACCAGTTGTAGGTGATGTACACAATCTTTGACCTATGCTTATATAATTAGCGCTCAGGGCGTAACAGTAAGGGTTCTTTAACATGCCAATGCCTGCTGCGAGACGGCACCTACGATTTCAAGGTCATACCCGAAAGACCCGTGATTCTGTCTTCTAAATACCGAGCGTTTGGTGAAGGAGCTGTCACTAACATGTTTGATGCGACCACGGTACGAGCGGGACTCGAACTCGTGACTTCCCGGTTACGCATGACACATTCAAATTGTTATTCTTGATGGATGAAACGAAAAATACTCATAATGCTGAAGATCGATATAGACAATTTTATCTACATGTATGTAATTACTATAAAGAATTTATCAAGTGACATATTGATCTTTCACATGTACACCTATTTCTATGTGTGATATTACAATTTAATGATTGCATGTGTAAATGATCCTAAGGTAATAGTATAATTCAGCGAAATTACAATGATATTACATTTATAACAGACGTGATTATGTTACAATGATATTACATTGATAATGGACTTGATTATATTACAAAATATTACATTTATAATAGAGGTTATTATATTACAATGATATTACATTCACAATAGACGTGATTATATTTTGTCGACATAAAGGGGCCTTCGTGGCCGAGTGGTTAGAGCATCGACTCAAAATCACAAAGCCTCTCACCTCTGTCGGCGCGTGTTCGAATCTCGGCCGCAGCGTTATGTGAGCAAGTTTGCCAGTTTCTAAGGTCGGTGGTCTCTACCCAGGTACATTGTATCTGGCTTCTCTCCTCCACCAACAAACACTGGACGCCACCAGATAACTGAAAAATTGTTGAGTGTGGCGGAAAGCAATAAATAATCAATCAATCAATCAATCATTACGGCAGGGTATATAAAAGTGAAATATCTATAATGTACTTTATACGTAGCTGATGTTACAGTAATTTTTTTGTTTAGACGATATTACAATAATTGTACAATTGTTTAGGTGACATGAAAAACGCAATGAAGGATGCAGAAAAAGCAGTAGTTTTGGATAGCAAAAATCCCGTAAGTAATGGTGTTTATTTTTTCTTTGTATCCTCCAATCCCGTAGGGATCCGGGTTAGAATAGATCCTCAGTACACCTTGCTAGTCGTAAGAGGCGACTAAATGGGGCCGTTCTTCGGATGAGACCGCAAAAACCGAGATCCCGTGTCACATCAGGTATGGCACGATAAAGATCCCTCCCTGCTCAAAGGCCCTGAGCACCGAGCATAGGCCTAATTTTGCAGCCCTTCACCGGCAATGGTGACGTCTCTATATGAGTGAAACATTCTTGAGCGGACGTTAAACAATATATAATCAATCAACCAATATGCCATTCTTAATCCCAAATTTCCTGGAGGTGAATCATTCCTAGTCTCGATCATCTAGATGTGTGTATACACTCTATAAACGTGTGGACGATTTTCTATAGAAAAAAAAAACATCCCCCTTAGATGGCGCTGATTTTGTAACCAGAAAATTAAGGGCGCTGTTAAACGAAAATGTGTTTACAGTAGTGCCTGATGAGAACAGTTTTTTGTATGTACTCAAATAAACGATACTTTATCAGACTGAACTGAAAACATCGCATCTTCAATTGTGGTCATCCCAGGTGTCAAATTCAACTTAAATACCAGTTCCACACGGAAGGTCTTTTTCGCGTTCGATTCAAAATACATTTGTCTATAATGTTGCGAATGTCCAGTCTGTTCATTGGCGGAAAATATTGTTCTTTTCTATGACCACTTTGTTGGTAGTGATTTTGTATACCATTCACAGTCTTACTTCCTTCTTCCTCGTTGTAATTTTTACTACATTGAAAATTTTATTTCAGGATGTTTACTGCATCCGTGCTTTAACGAAGAGTTCAATCGACAGCGAAGGAGCGGTAAGACATCAACCATCTTAATTATAAACCAAATCATCCCAAACATACAATACACAATACATCTCTCAGCCAAAAGGACTATTTTGACCCCCCCCCCCCCAAAAAAAAAAGACAGAAAGAAAAAATATGAATACAATGACAAAAATACAACATTCTACAAATACTATTTCAGAATTTGTTTCATCATTACAAAATATAACCTTTGAATGCATGTACAGCGTACATCGTTATCATACAGGTACAGTGTACATCGTTATCATACATATACATCGTTATCATACATGGACATCGTTATCATACATGTACAGAGTACATCGTTATCATACATGGACATCGTTATCATACATGTACAGTGTACATCGTTATCATACATGTACATCGTTATCATATATGTACAATGTACATCGTTATCATACATATACATCGTTATCATATGTGTACAGTGTACATCGTTATCATACATGTACAGTGGGCCTCGTTATCATACATGTACAGTGTACATCGTTATCGTACATGTACATCGTTATCATACATGTACAGTGGACAGCGTTATCATACATGTACAGTGGACAGCGTTATCATACATGTACAGTGGACAGCGTTATCATACATGTACAGTGGACAGCGTTATCATACATGTACAGTGGACAGCGTTATCATACATGTACAGTGTACATCGTTATCATATATATACATCGTTATCATACATGTACAGTGTACATCGTTATCATACATGTACAGTGTACATCGTTATCATACATATACATCGTTATCATACATGTAGAGTGTTCATCGTTATCATACATGTACAGTGTACATTGTTATCGGACATGTACAGTGTACATCGTTATCATACATGTACATCGTTATCATACATATACAGTGTACATCGTTATCATGCATGTACAGTACAGTATATTGTAAGCCTGTAAGTTTCACAGATAATAAATATATTCTTTATACTGGATGATATGAGGTTTTCTATTACAGGCCGTTAAAGACGTGGAGCTGGCCTTAAAACTCCAGCACGGTCACCTCTGCTCTTTGATGCTTCGGTCTGCCCTCACGAAACCAATGGTATGATGATTTTTGATTTATAACCTACTAGTCTGTAAGAATTCTACAGATAAGATTTTAACTTGTGATTTTTGACATTTAGTGCACGCATTATTTTTGTGAGTTTTTATTATTATTATTTTATTTTTTATACTTGAAAAACTGTTGATAATTTCCTTTCAAATTGCCAGTCAGATTTCCTATAGTAAATTATGAAATTGCACAAGGCCAAATTATCAAAGCATCTATACATATGTGTATGAAGATCAACGAAATATAAAATATTTGTTATTGTTTTAGTATTTCTTTAAGTAATCTAAAGTTGATATGAAACAATGGAACATGTATGGGGTTGTTTGAAGAAATTTATTTAGCAATCAAAATCAATATTTATTACAGAAATGTATGATGGAATGTCTTTATAATCAATACTAGCAGATTATTTTAACAAATTAGTTTTGTAAATTATAGGCTGAAGATTTGAAGCCAGTTAGAATGACACGAATGGTATAATTTCTAGGACATGGTTTCACTGCTTCCCATATTACATGCATGTACAAAAAGTGTGTATGGTTTCTTTCAGGGATATGAAATATATTGCACTAAATATTTGTTCAATTTCTTTTAATTACTGTGTTTTCTTTTTGATCTGGAATAAAGGTCTCACAATTTTCGAATTTACTCGCTGTTGGCATGAAGACGCAGGTATCCCGAGTTGTCTCTGTATTGTATCTGGAGTGTGTTTTCTATACTAATCACAGAATGCTATTCATGGCTGCTAGCATGTATAAACTCGATTTATTGTCACCTAAATTAAATATACAAAAAACCTGTTCATTTCCAATTTCTAAAAAATTTTTTTTTTATTATTCATTTATTTATTTTTAGATTTTATTTTTATTTGTTTGCTTTATATAATTATTGATCAAATGAACTCTGTATCAGTATTTGTTATGACCACCGAAGAAGCATTTCAGTTTCTGTGTGTAACGATGATGAAAACCCCTTTTTAAAATTTTGACATTTAAATCTTTGTCAAAAAGCTAGAGCATTATATACATATAGAATATCTAAATGCTACAACAAATCAACATGTATTATCATTTTAAACTTCGATATTGTAAATCCCGCAATTTTTCAGAACTTGTGGATCTATACATGTAATTGTAGGTTAATTCGTAATAAAATGCTTTATTCAAACATAAGATTTGATATACCAAACAGAGCTTTTCAGCCTTGCATGTATCTATTCTACATCAGCGATGCACTCAGTTAAAACACAGACTTTTACGAACATCAAACGACATTTGAATTCAAATGCCTTGTATGTTATTTTGAATGTGTTACACTGTATCGATCTATCGATGAGTTATGTACCTATGTGTAACCTACCTCCACTAATCGTCACATATCTTGAATTACATTCTCCATTGTTCGTGCGAGGAAAAAAAAAAGTTGATATTTTGTGTTGTATGTGCTCTTGATACATCTGAAAGAATTTATAAACGCCAGGATACAGAGCAATTCTTGCTATTCAACTGTGTGTGAAAATATATACATTCAAAGGAAATTTACGAAGAAATAAAAATGATAAATTTTGAATCAATGAATTGCTCTATGAATGCATGACGAGATGACAAAGGCATGCGCGCGTAGCTTTGGAATTTTTTTCTCTCAAAGTATTGATTCAGATATTCGAATACATTATTTTATAAATTCTTTCAAGATTGATTATGACTAACGACACAAATATTCAAATATTTTTATACAAATTCTTTCAAGACCTTAAATGTGTTTTTTCGTATCATTATTTTCCCCCCTTATTAACCACGACTTATCAAGAACACGTGTACATTTAATTAAATGTACTATCCGATGAGGTCTGCACGGGTATTATGAGTTTTCCAGGTTATTTTTTTTTTTCAAAATTAAATTTTACCATTATGTATTAACTGAGTAATATTAACTGTATGATTGCGAATTGAAAAAAGGAAACTCTGAGTATGGTGTACTATATGCAATATTTATAAGGATATATATTTTGCATTGGATGGTTTTTAGGAGAAAAAGTGGAAATAAGTACAATGGGCCGTTTATAATCATATGCAATTTCATTTTACATCACAAGAAAGACATAAACTTATGAAATTAATATTAGAAATTCTAGGGATTAAAGAATTGTATAGTAAATATTTTTGAAAGGTCTAGGAAGACCTCGTAGAAATACACCCATGAATTATATTCGCTACTTTCTATCGCTACTCTACATTTTGATAATTTCAACAAGGATTTGCATAATTTCTGTTTTGATTTTAACTTTTAAGATAGAAGGATGTTAATTATATAGGAATTTTAAGTTATAAAGTTTTTTTTATAAGATAGAAATCAATATATAAATTTTATCAGCAATTTAAGTGTAAAAAAAAGTTCACAGGTAATACCAAAACAAATATTATAGTAAAATTTGCCATTAAGATTGGTTGCAGTGATTTTTAACTTACTAGTACTTTATTCCATAGTATAATCTATATTAGTAACTTGGGTATATGTATGATGCATTCCAAACCGTCCCAAATCTTGATTGTAAGTGCAAACACGGTCAACGTACATGCCATTTCGCTAGTATAACATCATGGCAAATAGACTCCCACTTTTTTTTTTTCGATTTTGATGAGAACAATATTTTTATATTATTATTTTTTTTAATCATCATTTTTAATTTATTTCTGTTTAACTTAGCTGCTTGGTAATATTTGTCGTAGTAAGATGCTTGCTAAAACTGTAAGTAGACACGGCGGTTAAGTAACGTTCGATGAGTTTAAGTAATGGATATTCATAACGTTGTTTTAATATTTTGATATGGTTCATTAACTCCATTACATTATGGAGCTGATCTATATTCCTCCTTCTTTTTTTTTACAGGACTCGAGGAAAGGGGACTCCGAAAGCTGTTCCACTGTCACCACGTTCAGACATCCATGTATAATGGAATTCTATGATAAGTAAGTACAGTGTCGGCATTGTTGACAAACCCATATTGAATCCTTTATTTCTGCAATATTCTTAAACGTTTCAATTTGAATTACAAATATTATTTTTTTCTGACATTTTCAACCTAGTTTTATCATAAGTTGTGTTTTAGGTTAAATAAAACAACGTAAAGAAGACATACACTGAAATATAAATTTTTACCCTTTTCTATATATATATGAGATGTTAGAGTTGATACCTTTCATGATTTATTTCATTGTAGATATCTGTTTACTCTATGTGTGCCACACACAATTGTCCAGATAGACTTGACTCCAGACAAGCCAAATAAGAAACAGTTAGCAGGTAGGAACGTATTTATACAAGATCCCATCAATACACGTATATTTCGACTTTCAGCTGTATTTCCATTCATGCTTGCAATTCATGTTAATGACACATCCTGAACGAAATATATGCATGTCCTGAACAAGTAGGAGGATGTGACGATGAGTTTTGTGTAGAAACATGAAAACCTGCAGATAATTAGAGGTGATATAATAAAAGATAAATTATAGTCGCTCTCCTTGGTTCAAAAGTTCAAGTTCTTTATTACCCTTTAGTCAAACGACTCCTCGGAAACAGAATAATATAATATGGTATATACAAACATCACACGGAAGTTATACATGTATAACAAAAGATATACATATACAAAAGTATGGCTCCCAAGGTATCTGTTCGTTACAGAGATACAGAAAGAATAATGTTTACTTAACACTATCAGTCCCTTTTTTAATGTTTAGAAATAAAAATGCATATCACATAACTTTTTTTCGCGGGTGTAAAATTTGGCGATTTTCTAACTCATACATGTAGGTATACGAGTTATTTCTGCGGACAATATTTTGACGGACGTGGGGTTTCAGAACACAAAAATTGACAATATAGCGTTAATAACTTACCCGTAAAACATTTTAAAGTCGTTAGAAACTACTGACATAAACAGCCTACAGTAGTTTACTTACCTCTCAAGCTAAAGAGTGCTACATGTACCAACAACTGCTATACAGAGTTATCTTTCTTGCAAAACTACATTTGATGATTGCAGACATATTTGGGTGCAACATTAGCATTTAAATATTTGGCAGCCAGATATCAATTGTAAAATAAGTAAAAATTATCACACCGCGAAAGAAAAAACCACTATACTTTTTTAAAACTTCCTTTCTGGTATGGGATATATGCAAGCAATATTTCCTAACAATAAAGTAATAAATAATGCTTATGTGAAAAACTGTCTGATATACACTTGAATTATGTTTTTACCAAAAGAGTCACAGATGGAACCAAGAGATAACACACTTAAACAGAGACCAATGTCTGCACCAGACAGAATATCTGTGGAGCCTTTCAAGTGTGGCACACCTTGTACAGAGTTTAACAAGATGGCTACTAGGCGACGCAAGGACTACGGAGAGGCAATACGGAAATATATATGCCGACCGAAAACAGCATCAGCATTCTTTGGTTAGAATGTTTGTAATATCTTGCTATGCATCACGTACATGAAAAAGTGAATAAGAAAGGGTAGCTTATTTTAAATCACTTCAAGACAATCTGACCCAGTTCCAGATATAGAAAGGTGATTAAGAGGATTTTATATTCAATTGCTCGTTTCATTGCAGAGCAATTAGAACGTGAACGGAAGAAACAAGCCGACGTTTCGGAAATGGAAAGAAGACGAGCTGTTTCAGCAGGAGTCAAACGTTTAAATGAATCTGCCTTGGTTTCCGGAACTGCACACGCAGAATCCCACGCAAAGTTAAATAAGCGGTATGATTCTGCACCAGTGATACGCCAAACCATGAAAAGTGTCAGTTCAACTACGATAAAAAGTCTTGAAAGTGCTAAACCACCAAAACCACCCAATCAACAGAATGGAAAAGAAAACAAAGAAAATAATGTGAAAATTTCTAACCGTAACGGTATGGAGGAATTAAATGTCCACAGAAACAAGTCAGTCTCTATCAAGGAAAAAGCGGACAAGTCGAAGCGAATACCGTCCTCCACCAAGTTCACTTTTCCTACACCAGTCAATTATTCAACTCCAGTGAGTATTACAGCCAATGTCTCGTCAGGATTGTGATTCACTACAGGCATGAAAAATAGCTTCATATTAATTAATATGTACTGGTATACGAAAACGGAACAGGGAAAATTAATTAATTAAATATGTCCCCGCGACTCGTTCATAAGAACACATTGATACAATAATGTACAATGTATGCACGTAAGCCTGACATAAAAAAGTCTGATTAATTGAAAATCACGTACTTACAATATCAATGATATAAGTCATAAGTCACTAAAATACAGAACATATACTTATATATAAAATCATATACAAGTCTAGACAATTATTAGGAGTATGGGATTCCATACCGTTAAATCATTAATGGTGGTGAGGATAGCTTTCGTTAATATCATGTTATGGACAGGCACATGAATTCAAATCCTCCAAGAAACTTTATGGAATCCAATCTAAAACATTTTCAGAGAAATGTCACACATGTCCCCTACCAGCTCTTCCACCGCTGACCAAAAAAAAAAAAAAAAATGATAGAAAAGTTTACATCTCAGGTAGAAGTGGGACCAAAACCAAATTTAGTTTTACATTAGAAAGCTGCAAAAATAAATTTCGTATTAGTAAGTTCTTAAAGGTTTGTCTAAGAGTTCAGAATTTGAACTTATTGCAAAGATTTATAACTCTTGTTAGATGTAACTGGATAAAACGCGACGAAATGTAAGGCCAAAATGAAACATATGCGTGTTTCCAATTCCACTCTAATAAAAGGCAGGTAGGGTAGGTTTGTAAACATTTTATTTTAATAAAACATTTTATTCGAAATCTTAACCTTTTGATGTGCTTTGAACACAAGTCTTTATACGTTACAAATATTTTTTGAAAATCAATAGTAGTCAAAATGTAAATCAGAGAAACTTGAACACCAAAAGAAAAATGTAAATCAGAGAAACTTGAACACCAAAAGAAAAGAAAAAATCTGCTCCGAAAATTCCAGATTTTTCTTCTATTTATATAAATTGTCGATTAGGGTCGGTAGCAAAAACGTTTGTAGGGTCGAGAAACAGAAAACACATATATTTCATTTTGGCCTAAACTTGATATTTATCATTTTACTAGTATGAAAAGGTACAGATCAGTTTCAGAAACCTTGATAACGGAGGGGAAACAAATTGGATAACGATGTTTGAAAAGGGTTATAACTCTTGTTAAACTGTATCAATTAGATCGCCGTTCTAAATCAGTACATGTTTCATACTTGTAAGAAAAAATGAATGTTAAGCCAAGGGAGGTAAGTCTTGTAAAAGCTAGTTACCTGGTTGAAAGTCAAATTCAATCAGAAGTTATTCATTAAGAAGGTACACAGCAGACATGATTTCAATCTCTCAAAGCATGAATAACAAATGTGTGAAAAACGAAAGTAAAACTAATAGAGTGATGGATATATAGACGGACGGGAATATTGTCATATAACTTTCAACCAATAAATAGATCAATAAGAAGCACGAAAGTAATTTCCTTATGGACACAGTCATTTTTGTTTCAATTGGCGAAAGCTTGATCTCACAAAAATAAATTATTTTATTATTTAAATGATATCTTTATGTAATGTCAAGCGTCTTCGAATAGGCAAAGAGTTAAAAGTTTTTATTCTCATGCGAATAAGATGACAGTTTCTATATTTCATAAAAATCATTCTATTCAGGTATTTCAACCTCTCAACATACGAGATGCTCCCCGGATGTACTACAAGTAAGTCCTACTGTTTATTCATAGACATGTACGTATACATTGATAAATATTAATGAAGATTTACATCTGTAAAATGTATAATTGACATGTAACGTGGGGTGAAGTATCGAATTATTTTTTTTTCAGACCATGGAAAGGTGATAAGTTACCTGTTGCAGAAGTAAATCGACATGTCCTCGCACCTTGCTGGAAATAATAGGAATTTAAGTGCCATAAGTAACAAAACTATTTCTGTTTAATCTTAAAATGAATAAATGAGTGAGGATTTGAAAGAATGGTTTGCTATGACAGTTGTGTTGAGTCTCCAATAAAATACGAATACAATTTTATCTTAAGAATTGTCTGTTCTGATCTATGCATAATGAAGGGAAAAAAATGTATTTTTTGTATTTCCCCATTATTACACAGGGATTAATATATCCAAAGACAAAATAGCATATGGATTGTCGGATTAGAATATGTTTTTGACAACACTAGTACGTTGTTCAGTGGGCATGGTGTAACAATATTCACAAACTTTTATGTTCTTAACCAGCGAAATTTAAACAACAGAACTGCAATCAGCATGGCTCTGCATCTTACTGGCCACTGAGCGTTGACATGAATTCTTCTGCTGAGTTGGGCAGATACAAATGAATTCGTTTGCTCTGATGGGCAGATTCAACAGCTGCTACAAATGCAGGGACGCGTGATAACAAAATACAAGCTTCAGACGGTCCAGCGTGAAATATGACAGGTACAAAAAAGGGTTACTGAAGATGATTGTATTGTATTCTTTGATAACAGTAGTCCAACGATAGATTTATCATGGGCTCATTTAATACGACATTACCACACGGCACAAGGAAACAGGTGCGTCGTAGTATTGACGTCATATTATAATATTAAGCTCGAGTACACAGTCTGGCAAACGAAACTTGGTGATTCTCTCTGAGCTAAATGTACAACCAAATTATCAAGCACAGTGTCAGGTATTTAATTTAGTAGGATACATGTAATTAATTTACATATACGTGTAAAATCATGTACAATGTACAGTATAAGACTAAAGACCCTGTAAAGTAAAATATATATTTCTGGATCTTTGCTACAAATATGAATTTATACAAGTGTTTTAAACACTACTCGTTAAAGGGATTTTTCGCCGCCTCTTTTATTATCGCTCAATATAAGCTAAATAAGAAACCATTGATTTATTTCATACAATAGTTACTTATTGAACACAAATTGACATCAACAAATATAAGCACACACGCAACACAGCGGGGGGTAGATCATCGCTCCTCCTCCTGGCGGCGTGTGGCTATAATCATCAATGACGAGATTTACCTTCTCATATATGTACACATGCAACACAATTATCTGATTCTGCTCCGACAAGATTTGCGGTACAGAATGGGGTACAGCCTGTATTTGCTCCTTCTCGGGATATTTTTGCCAAAAGTGCATGCGTCGTTTGAAACAGACATGCAGAAAATTTTGCCTTTGGTTAGTATGATTTCTTTTTGACCATATTGAAAGTTCATATATCAAGAGAGATCTTACTGGGTTCTGAAGATGTTTGTAAGATCCCATTGGAAATAAGTAACTGAGCTTTCAAGGATTATCCTTAGGTGCTAACCAATGCAAGATACTGTGATAATCTGTATATTTATGTAAGTTAAACGTCTAATCTTAGACATTCCATAATATTCTAAGTCATACTGGATATGCATGTATTTATATCTCATTCCCTGTGTCATACATTAATTTTTAACCTAAATAAATCTTGTACTACTTTAATTAGCATATTAACGGTATAATACTAGTAATGATACATAAGGTGTAATCTCATTCGATAATGGTTATACACGTGCAGTACTGCATTCGTTTAATTCTAAGAAACAATTCGTGGAAAGTATTTCGTTTTACGATATTACTTTGTACGCACTATGCTTTACTCTCCCCAATGATCTACACAACCTCTTCTCTGTAGAAAATATCTTCTTGTAAAATTGTTTCACATCAGTTTTGACATCCCAGGCAGCCATGTCTAAAACTCAAGAATATCCTTTTTCATATACTAATAGGTCATATAATGATTTTTTCCTTTATTTTCCGATCAATTGCAATTTACCGGTGTATATATCTCCCGTTGTTCATTTACAAAGGCACGTTATAGTTCGTTGCAAAACTGTGTCAACTATAAAGTATCCGTCTTTTCCCCTATAAATTAAAGAGGTTTTAGTGTGTTTGAAGGTCTGCACGTGTTACAAAAACAGTTGAAATGATTTTTGATAAAAAGAACCTGTGCAATGTGCACATTGCCATAGTAAAGTAGAAAGGGGTTAGAGGTCAAATGCGAAACTCAATACTAGCTCTAAGGCTAAATGAAAGAGTAGGTCAAAGACGGCACGTGGGACAAAGATATGTGTAAGTGATATGCTCTTCTGTAGTATACACATTTTGTAGATTGTGAAACCTTAACATGGAATTAGGTAAGGGAGGAATTGAATGATGAAAAACAGCGAAAAATTATACATGGTTGTTTGAGATTCACCACATACCCATGCCTATAATAATAATAATAATGATATGTTGATGATGATGATGATAATAATGATGATGGTGATGATGATAATAATGATGATAATAATGATGATGGTGATGATGATAATAATAAAAATAATAATAGTAAAACATTTAATCAGCAGCGCATTTTATCTCTACCCACGATAGAGGCTTTATATCGGTGTATTCTTGCATTATCTACTGAAAAGTGTGATATGAGTAAGTTTTCAACATGTTTTCCCACTACACTTGTGTCCTAACATGCCTTCAAACAATAATTATTTAAAGTCCCATGGGAACTACAAAATCGCAGCTTATATAAGGTGTATTCGAACCCTGATAAGTATTGCATTTACCACAATTAAGTACGTATTCGGTCTTCATTGATAAATATAAATAATTGATATAAAATGAAATTATATAATTCTTCTAGACGTAAAATAATTTCTTAAGTTTTTTTGTTTGTTTGTTTATAGCCGCCTGAGCAATTTTTCAGCTATCCGGCGGCTGTCACCATTACCGGTGACAGGGCTGCAAATTTAGGCCTATGCTCGGCACTCGGGGCCTTTGAGCAGGGAGGGATCTTTATCGTGCCACACCTACTGCGACACAGGACCTCGGTTTATACGGTCTCATCCGAAAGACCGGCACCCACGTCCCACAGTGGGATTCGAACCCCCGACTCAAGGATCATCAGATCTTTGAGCCCGACGCTCTAAATAATTAAAAGAAATCCAAGTATCTTATCTAGTCTGGTTCCCAAACCTTCGTTTTCGATTGCGAAGTGAGAACACAAAATGGTGGGGATGAAATCCACCGAGCTAAAACAATTTCGGTGAACTAATGAATACAGTTTCGTCGGACTTTTTCTAACACTACTCTGGCTTAATGAACCAGTAACAATCAATACCCACAGTAATTGGATCGTATATAAGACCATGGAAAAGATACGTTTCAACAAGAAACAGAAAGGTTTCGTTTTAAATTGAAATGTATAAGGTAATTCATTAGTCCATCGTCACGCTCCGGAACTCAGGATTTTGTTTAAAATGAAATCGGCGAAGTTTTCGTTTTCACCATTGCAGAAAATTGCACTAGATTTGATAAAATCATCATGCAATATAAAATTTGGTTGACTTAAGACTAAATGTTGAGGATTATTCCCCATGTACATGCATATTGTGTAATAATATACATCATCTTCTAGAGACAAAATCGTATTGCATAATGATAATATTTTTACTTATAGCCAACCTCTATCATTATCTTATGGAGGAAATAAAATTCTGTAGAATAATTCATCCAAGGAAAATGCGAAATTTTTTTACGTTTGATTTTAAATAGGATGACGAATCCCACTCAATGTTGGCTTGGTAAGATGCATTATCTTATTGGTTGATTGGAAAAACTACCATACTCCAAATTATTTTCATTAAGATGATTTCAAAATCCTTATATGTATATTACAGTATATGAATTTATATCTTTAAAAGTCATGTATCTAGGGCCCATTTCAGTTCTTTTATACCCATAATTCAAGACTTACTTACTTGTTCAATTATACGTTTAATTAACTCAACATTCGAAAAGCACTGCTACAATGTGCAAGATGTGTTATTGTGTTATATATGCTAATTGAATATATATATATATATATATATATATATATATATATATATATATATATGTGTGTGTGTGTGTGTGTGTGTGTGTGTGTGTGTGTGTGTGTGTGTGTGTGTGTGCATCAAAATAAAGGATTTCATTTTAACACAAAGGTACCGGAAACGGTACATAATACAGCCGTCATAATCTTATCTTAAACCATGTATGAGTTCCTCAATACTGACAAAGTGTTCGATTCAACAACTCTCATTTTTTGTTTCTAACATAACAAAATAACAAATAAAAGAATTAGTGGAAATTAAAATCCTTTAACATGCACAAGTTGCTTAAAAGGCCTTATCTTGAACACGAAGTGGACAAAAAAATTACTCACTTTGTAATATGAAATGGGGATTTCACAGTTTTTGTTTTAAAGACGGTAATACTTTGGGTAGCCCTATCATGTGTCGGAAGGTCATTTCGCAAACTGTTAGACCTATGCTTGGTGTTTACCGCATTTGAGCAGAGAGGGATCTTTATCGTGCTACATCTGCTACGACACGGGGCCTCGATTTTTGCGATCTCATCCTAAGAACAGCTCCATTTAGTTGCCTCTTAAGTCAGTTCTAAGGACCTATTGTATTATAAACAGGATCCCCATGGAAACATTTAACGTGACTTGATATATTTAACAATTCCTTTTCCCCGATAATGTACCGATAATATTTATCATACATTAACCATGCGGGAATGAAGAATATAACATGTGTATGTAATGCTATTAAACACACACACACACACACACACACACACACACACACACACACACACACAATTATGACTTTCCTTTTATTGTATACGATAATTTTTAAATGCAAATTTCAATAATCGAAAGATAGAAAAATGCAACATTTTTATATATCATGATTAACTTTTGTATGATTTTGCGGGTATTGTCAATACTGTCACGTACGTATTTTTAAAAGTTTTTTTAACCTTTGCATCATTCTCCGATGGTACAGGTGTATGGTATAATATCAGACATGTATTGTACGACATAAATGGTATCAAGACGTGGAACTCATATTTAAGATAACTTCACGTTATTTGCAAGGCCTTGAAAATAGAATATTATTTAATGATTTACGCTGAATTATGAGCATTAACAAAAGTAAAGGGTAGGCATCAATTTTATGACGCTGGTAATATCTACACCATCAATCACTCACACAGTTAGATAGCAACTGTCAATAAATAAAGAGAACAACTTATGACAGCTGTGCTATGTACTCCGAAGGTAAATAGAAGACTAAATTCTGCCATAACAGTATCAACAGACAAATCCTTCTTCTTCTGTTTTTTGTCAATACGTCGAAAAATATAAAGACGTCATTGTAGAACTACTTCAGAAGTGATAGTTTGCTCAGGTTTTCGTATTTATACAAGTGTTGCGTTTGATGGAGTGATTGTTAATTTAGATAAAGGAACGTATCTAGCTTCTTAACAACGTTGTTATGTATTTTTAAGAATTTTGTTTACGTGTCTTTTCGATTATTTTTCAACAGTATTAATGATGTAAGAAATAAACTTAAGAATATGATATGAAATTAAATGTTTTTGCCAAATATTCGAAATAAGCCAAATATGAAGTTTGCAAGGGGATACAAAGATTATTGCGGAGTATATGGAATAATTTCACCTTGATACTTTGCACAGCACAGCTGTGTCCTTTGTATGTAATTTAACAATTTGACTGTTTTGCCTACCTGAAATTTTTATCGAGTAATTTAGTGAAATATAATTTTTTTTCTTAGCTAATATAAATAGAATCCACGTTGTTTCCCCCTTTTAAAAGATAGAACGTATATACCGAAGACCCCCCCCCCCCCCCCCCCCCCAAATTGAAAAATAAAAAACCAACCAACAACAAAACAAAATTAAATAAAACAACCCCCCCCCCTCCAAGAAAACAACAACAACAACAACCAAAAAACCCTAACGAAACAAACAAACCACAAAAACTCAAACAAACAAACACAAAATAAAACAAAAAACAAAAAACAACCCCCAACCTCACCCCCTAAAAACAAACAATAACTGAACCCCCCCCCCCCCCCCCCAAAAAAAATAAAATAAAAAATAACAAAACCAAACACAAAGCAAAAAAAAAATTAATAATAATAGTAATTAAAAAAAAAAAAAAAGAAAACAAACAAACAAACAAACAAAAAAAAAACACAAATAAAAAAAAAATAATAATAATTTTAAGAAAACAACAACAACAAAAACAACGACAGCATACAAATAAACAAAAATAGAAAATGGAAGTAATAATGAAAAATTAAACAAACCAAAATGAAAAACAAATAAGCTAGAAATTATTAGAAACTTTTCATTTCTAATAAAACCATTAGATGTTAGCTGAAACAAGATATATACACGTATAAACACAATTCAGTATAATATAAGAATTATTCAATTTTTACAGTGCACCGTCATCGATAAATACATGGAGAAGACGAGGTGTGTGGACCCGGTAAACATGGAAGCCAATGAAGACAGAATCGTGATGGAGGAGGTATGTCATACTTTTATTGTTGTTGTTGTTGCATATCGTTTAACGTTCCGCTCGAAAATTTCTAAGTCCTATAGAGACGTCACCATTGCCGGTGAAGGGCTACACAATTTCGGCCTATGCTTGGAGCTTACGGCCTTTGGGCACAGAAAGATCTTTGTTGTGCCACACCTTCTGTGACATGGGGCTTCGGTTTATTAAGGTCTCATTCGAAGGACTGTCCCACTTATGCGCCAAGCAAGGGGTACTGAGAACCAATTCTAACCCAGATTCCCACGATTGTCATATTGAGAGTGGAATATATGAAAGCATGAACAGTAATCTGCTAAATTTGAAAAATTGTACACGCGTAACTTATATCTTAATATTACGTTTGTAGCTTTGAATAATTTACCTCCGTATCTCTATGTATTCAGAGATTGTAATTTTAAGGTCGCGCATTAGTATAGATGCGATGATGTCACAGTTTGTGTGTTCTGCTATTCAGTACTGAAGATGTTAGTCATGTTTATCATTACGATTTATATTGTTATACTTCTACTGATTTTTCATTATATAAATGTAAATCAGCATATTTTGATGATTCCCTGTAAATCACCTGAAAAGACCGATTCTTTGCAAAAAAGTGCGTCTGTGCGATGAACTGACACACCTATTTAGAACACGCTTAGAAGTTTCTTTTTATCTTATGAAAAGTTCTGATAAATGGAATTATGAATATTCATTATGAGATGATTGTTTGTTTCATCTTCCGTCGAGATATAAAATGGAATAATTATATCACGAGTTAATTATTTCCTATATAAGAACCAGTTTACGCTAGCAAATGACGTCAAAAAACGAGTAGGTCTTGCTGATCCAGGTTTGAAACCTGATATCAAGTTTTATTCTGGGTCTTGATGTTTGTATCGGTATAATAAAACGGTCATCAAGGGAATCAGCAGGGTTCCAGTTTCCCCCCAGCAACCCAATATTCCACGACTACGCATCGGGAAACTGGAATCTCGCTGATTCGGTCAATGATGTACTTTAACTGTACACTCATTTCCGTTTCCTGTTTATCAACGAAAAAATGTGTTTGTTCCCAAAATCTATAACGTTCATAATATTTTCAATTTTATATCACCTGAGCTGAAAAGCTTAAGTAAACATTTTCTAGTCCCCTACCGGCTTCGCCGAAGGAGACTATTGGTTTACCATCGGTCTGTCTTTTTGTCTCTGTCTGTCCATCCGTCTGTTATTCCGCTTGAGTTTTCCCCAGACTTTTCTCCGCATTGGATGAAGATATTCAACTGAAATTTGATTGACGGTTTTTGTCATTGATGGTTATAGATCACGTTTGAGTTTCGTTACATACGTTTGACTGACTTATCCTATTGGTAGGGGACTTTGTATTGCCTGCAATACACTCAGAATGCTTGTTAAGCATATCAACATGCAAACATCCCCCGGAAGAGGACCTTAATAAGGATCAAATTTTGCATTGAAATATATGTAAGCTTTGAAAATTTTCTCATCAAACACCACTGCCTAAATATGCTTAAACATTTAACACCAAATGGATGTCCTTCAGATGTAATATCCCACTTCTAAGGGCTAATAACAACGATTGTCGGTCAACAAGTAGAAAATTTCACTGAATAATCACGAACGCTTTCTTCAACTTGATTGGTCGGACTGGCAATATGAAGTCAACGTTTTTATGCGATATGACATTGCGATGTCATTATGAGTTCTTGTTAAGTGAACCACAGCACATTACAAAGTTTTTCATGGTAAAACATTCTGAAAGTTGGTATGCATTGTATAGATGACAACATGGTGGATTTGAATTAGACATTATGTCCGAAGTATGGAAATTGTCAGTCGTGCTAGGAGCCTAGGATCCTCCACAATGTAAGATAATACATCTTGCCCCTGATGGTCTACGGAATCATATCAGGTTGATGAAATCCATCTAGTAGACGGCTTCACCAGGCTGATAATGGTCAGAAATTCGTGTTTGTTGAGCGTTTGAAATTCAGTCATTACGTGGCTAAAGAACAAGAATGTTAGCAATATTTTGTACCAAATAAGACATTTGAATAATTTTTCTAAGAGCAGTTTTCAGCATCTACCGTGCTATCGATGTGAAGGCTGTGTGAATTAAATCATTTACATGTACACGCCCCTTTGAAACACAACATGCATATTATCACAATGTAATCATTCATTGCATAATTGTGCACACCAAAATCCGTATCCAATTATGTGTATATCAATTAACAGGAATGTCGCTGCCCAGAATATCGGAGTTGCTTTCTTAAGATTATCAACGAGATTTCCGACGGGAACACCATTGTTGATATGGCATCAGCCCAGAAACGCTATATATGCAAATCAAAGAAGACGCTGGAGGCAGAAAGGAAAAAATTCGTTGAAGCTACTAACCATGCTGCGAATGGATGAACATAATGGCTGAAAACTTACAGACACAGTCCAGAACGGGCTTTAATGCTTACAGTTCACAGAAATAAAAGAAACTGCAATGTTTCGTTATATTTATTGTTTTCAATTATTTTTCTTTTATTGACTAATCTAAAATGTAATTAAAAGCTATTCGTAAAAGCTTCTTAGACAAATATTATGAAGTAATCATTTATGAAATGAACATCATGGTTTTGAAATCTAACAATTACATGACACATTAGCAGTAGAGATTTCGTTCATTCTTATTTTTATATCAATATACATATATATGCACATGCTATTGCAAACTGTAGTGAAGTGAACTAATCCATTCCAAAAACAGCACTGAATCTGATTATCGTACGCTCTAAACTTGATTCAGATTATATAAAATCCTGTATGGACTATACAAAACTCTTCATATGACCTATATCAGTATGATGTAGATAAAGTAAAGCAATCGTTTTCATATCCCCAGGACCTTTCAAAAGTTTTATTTCACACCCTTTTCATGTCGGTGATCAGTCGGATGTCCATCGTGGTTATGGTGGTCTTTATGACGACATACGATGACAGGAACATCTGAATGATGTAACACATAATCACTAACACTGCCCAAAAATGTTCTCCTCAGCTTGCCCGTACCACGTGAGCCTGTGATGATGACGTCAGCATTCGCTTCTCTAGCTGCACTGACGATGCCTTCCCCGGGTTTATTAGCATGAACGCTTTTCACAGTACCGTTGATCTGAAAAAGCTAAAATCATTTTTGATGCATGGCTACACAATTGTTTTATCCTCGTTTAACCTTATTTGAAAGGATCCATGACAAAGCAGCAGAGATTTTTTTTTTATTCAAGAATATTTCGAGTATTCTTGATATAACATCGTGTTCAATGTTCAGTTAATGTGCTCAGTTCAGTCAAAAGATCTGTGTGTCAAGCAGTATTATTGCACTTTGTAATTACACTGAATATTCAATTACTAATTAAAAATAATTAGTTATTAATAGAAATAAGTAACGAATATGCTTATTCTGTTTCATATCTAGATTACATTTTTCTCTCGCATCATATCAGCAAAATGTTCCAATTTGTCTTTGATATGCGTCGCTTCCGTCTCCATCATTTGATTAATGGTGTCTTTATCAAAGGAGTATGGGGCTGTAATAGAACAAAGGGGGCTGAACAAATATCACGTGACGCTGAATTACAATAAAGATTTATGTCATATTTCAATGTAATAATATAATACATTGTACATTTATTAAGTCGGGAATTGATATATCTGACAAAGAAATCATCAAAGTTTCAGAACATTCAAATTCCCACCTCTATTTTGCAAAATAGATAAATAAATAAATTTAAAAAAAAAATTAAAAAAGTAAGAATTTTCTGAAAAAAGTAAGAATTTTCTGAAGATAGAGAATTCGAAAGAAGTACCATTACTTTTGCTACTGTACACTGCGATACGTACTGTAATACCACTGAGTGGTCTGTACTATGTTGTGGAATTCAACTGAATGAATCATGACCACGTGATCTGTTGAACGATGCATGGATTTACAGTACCCTGAAGGGGAAAAATCAATCACTGAATCGCTGTGAATATATGAAACTATAATGTACATGTATATACAGATATATTTCAGCAGCAGAATAAAGTAAGTACAGTGTAAGTATTCTTTATTCAAAGTCAGATTATTATAAAAAAAAAAAAGAAAAGAGAAACATGAGCTGAAAACTCTTGAATTGGCTGTTAAGTTCATAAGACACAAGTCAAAAAACAAAACAAAACAAAAAACAAAAACAAAACACGCATATATAACACAAACACACTTAGTAATGAATATTAATGCATGTCTTTATAATTACATTGAAATAAAGTTGTCATTTTTTTTAAATATGTCACAGTAGTTAATGAATAGGGTACTCGCCCTGTATTAATGAATAGGGTACTCGCCCTGTATTAATGAATAGGGTACTCGCCCTGTATTAATGAATAGGGTACTCGCCCTGTATTAATGAATAGGGTACTCGCCCTGTATTAATGAATAGGGTACTCGCCCTGTATTAATGAATAGGGTACTCGCCCTGTATTAATGAATAGGGTACTCGCCCTGTATTAATGAATAGGGTACTCGCCCTGTATTAATGAATAGGGTACTCGCCCTGTATTAATGAATAGGGTACTCGCCCTGTATTAAATTAGTTTCATGTAATGCACCAATAGCGACTTTAGAAGAACACACACACACACACACACACACACACACACACACACACACACACACACACACACACACACACACACACACACACACACAGCGCGTGCGCGCGAAAGAAGTACACTTGGGTACTTAACAAACTCCACATGATAGAAATATACCAACTAGTATACTACACTAACTATTAAGATAAATAGTGAGTTAGTAAAGATTTAACCTTTTTCAAAAGTAAAGTTAATGATAACGTATGTCGTAAAGGCTTTTCCAAGTATATGTAGATGAAAATTAAGTATCTAGTTCTACTGTTTAACTATTTAGGGTTTTGAGTAGAAGCTGTGATATATCTGCCATGTAAAGACTTTCGTGCACTTAATAAAGTTTGCTAATGGAATTGTTTGGGTAAGACGACACGGAATAAGTGCGAGAGCCAGTCAATAACAGTATAATAGAGAGTGATCGTACGTGATACATTTAACAATATTTACAGATTACTAGTGGTATTGTGATATTTGTCAATACCATGCTATATATATATAACAATGTTTATTGTAAGAATAATCATTACTGTTATAATAAACCACTATTGTAATGATGACCACAACTGTAGTAATGATCACTATTGTAATAATGACCACTACTGTAATAATGTCGACTAATGTAATAATGATAACTACTGTAATAATGCCCATTAATGTAATAATGATAACTACTGTAATAATGACCACTAATGTAATAATGACCATTAATGTAATAATGATAACTACTGTAATAATGACCATTAATGTAATAATGACCATTAATGTAATAATGACCATTAATGTAATAATGACCACTAATGTAATAATGATCACCACTCTAATAGTGACTATTATTGTAATAATTATCACTACTGTAATAATGACCATTAATGTAATAATGATTACTACTGTAAAATGATCTATACTGTAATTATAATCACTACTGTAATAATTATCATTTATTTAGCAATGTTCACTGATAACGATCATTAATATCATCAAGTGATAGCGGATGCAGATAAAAGGAGTTATTCAAAGTGACAACACCTGCTGCGTTTGAGTACGTGTATTACTGTATATGCAACATTTATTTGAAAAAAATGATTGTTGATTTCCTATAATTTCGCACCGAAAGAAACGAATGAACTCACAGTATTCATGCATTTATATGCTACTGTGAACGATTTAGTAAGTAACGAAAATATGCTGCCTTAAAATCTAAATGTTTCCAGATAAACAATTTACGTTACAATGTGTTGCTCCTTTCATGTGTACACCCTATATAAAATGGTGGGCGTTTTTTTTTTAAATGTCTGAATAATTCATACTGAAAATAACATATACTTCTGTAATTGATAAATGGAATTGGCTGACTCATGACCCTGTGGAAAATATCTCAAGGAGCTCTCATTTTAATTGCAGCGTACAATAAATACCATAGTTAGAAAAACTAATATGTGGGCAAAGCTACCGTTGAGGCAAGAGTAGGTGCCTATCAATGCATAGATCCTGACATTTCCACAAGATGCAGGCTTTGCCGGGGATATAACTCGGGACTAACATTTAGTATATATTTTAAAGATGGAAGTGCAAAAAATATGCAATATCGATTGGCGAAGTAAACAATGCGTAAATCGTAATCATGTATTTATTTTTAACAAACTCAAAGGTTGGGGAGAGCAACCAGCAGTTCCCTTCTATATGCGCATCTGACATAGCCTCTACCAATGAAATAACTTTTTTTAAACAAAAGTATGAATTAATGTATGTTTCTGGATTCCATTTAAAGCTTTGAAATGTACAATTAAATTAAGTTACAATTCAGAATATGACTCAGTACTATCATGTTCAAAATATGTCTCTATAGTATCGTGTTCAGAATATGTTACTAGAGTATCATGTTCAGAATATCTCTGTACTATCATGTTCAAAATATGTCTCTATAGAATCGTGTTCAGAATATGTTACCAGAGTATCATGTTCAGAATATCTCTGTACTATCATGTTCAAAATATGTCTCTATAGAATCGTGTTCAGAATATGTTACTAGAGTATCATGTTCAGAATATCTCTGTACTATCATGTTCAAAATATCACACTGTTGTACTATAGTGTTCAAACTATGACACTATAATATCTTTTTTTCCGAATATAAATCTGTACTAACGAGTTTAGAATAGGTCTCTGCACTATTAAGCTCAGATTATAACTCTGTACCGCCGTGTTAAGAATATTTCTCTGTACTATCATGTTCAGAACCCTGCAGTATCACTTTCAATATATGTCTCTTTAATATCATGTTCAGAATATTACTCTGTACTATTCTGCTCAGAATATGTCTCTACTATCATGTTCAGAATATGTCTCTACTATCATGTTCAGAATATATCTCTGTAGTATCGTGTTCAGAATATGTCTCTACTATCATGTTCAGAACATGTCTCTACTATCATGTTCAGAACATGTCTCTAATATCATGTTCAGAATATGGCTCTACTATCATGTTCAGAATATGTCTCTACTATCATGTTCAGAATATGTCTCTGTAGTATCGTGTTCAGAATATGTCTCTACTATCATGTTCAGAACATGTCTCTACTATCATGTTCAGAATATGTCTCTACTATCATGTTCAGAATATGTCTCTACTATCATGTTCATAATATGTCTCTGTAGTATCGTGTTCAGAATGTGTCTCTACTATCATGTTCAGAATATGTCTCTGTACTACCCTGCGCAGAATATGTCTCTGTAGTATCGTGTTCAGAATAGGACTCTATAGTAATATGTTCAGTATATGACTCTGTAATACCGTGTTCAGAATATGACTTTATAGCATAGTGTTCAGAATATGACTCTGTAATATAGTGTTCAGAATATGTCTCTACTATCATGTTCAGAATATGTCTCTACTATCATGTTCAGAATATGTCTCTATTATCATGTTCAGAATATGTCTCTGTAGTATCGTGTTCAGAATATGTCTCTACTATCATGTTAGAATATGTCTCTATTATCATGTTCAGAATATGTCTCTACTATCATGTTCAGAATATGTCTCTGTAGTATATTGTTCAGAATATGACTCTATAGTATTATGTTCAGAATATCACTCTATAGTATTATGTTCAGAATATGACTCTGTAATATCGTGTACAGAATATGCTATTGTAGTATCGTGTTAAGAATATGACTTTGTACTATCATGTTAAGAATATGACTCTGTAGTATCATGTTCAGAATATGTCTCTGTACTATCATGTTCAGAATATGTCTCTACTATCGTGTTCAAAATATAACTCTGTACTATCGTGTTCAGAATATGTCTCCGTAATATCATGTTCAGAATATGTCTCTGTATTAGCATGTTCAGATTATAATTCTGTACTATCGTCTTCAGAATATTTCTCTGTAGTATCTTGTTCAGAATATGTCTCTACTATCATGTTCAGAATATAACTCTGTACTATCATGTTCAGGATATGCCTCTTTAATATCATGTTCAGAATATGACTCTGGACTGTCATGTTTAGAATATGACTCTTTAGTATCGTGTTCAGAATATGTCTCTGTAGTATCGTGTTAAAAACATGACTTTGTACTATCCTGTTCAAAATATGATTCTGTGCTATCATGTTCAGAATATGACTCTGTAGTATTATGTTCAGAATGTATTTCTACTATCGTGTTCAGAATATGACTAATAACTATCGTGTTCAGAATATGGCTCTGTAGTATTAACTTCAGAATATGTCTCTGTAATATCGTGTTCAGAATATGATTCTGTAGTGTCGTATTTAGAATATGTCTTTGTAGTATCGTGTTCATTATATGTCTCTGTATTATCGTGTTCAGAATATGTCTTTATAGTATCGTGTTCAGAACATGACCCTATACTATCATATTCAGAATATTTCTCTGTAGTATCATGTTCAGAATATGTCTCGGTACTAACATGTTCAGAATATTACTCTCTAGTATCGTGTTCAGAATGTGTATTTACAATCGTGTTCAGAATATGACTTTGTACTATCCTGTTCAGAATATGACTATGTACTATCATGTTCAGAATGTGACTCTGAAATATCGTGTTCAGAATATATCTCTACTATCGTGTTCAGAATATGACTAATAGCTATCGTGTTCAGAGTATGACTCCGTTTATCATGTTCAGAATATGTCTCTGTACTAGCATGTTCAGAATATTACTCTGTCCTATCATGTTCAGAACATGTCTATGTAGCATCATGTTGAGAATATGTCTCCGTACAATCCTGTTCAGAATATGACTCTGAAGTATCATGTTCAGGATATATTTCTACTATCGTGTTCAGAATATGACTAATAACTGTCGTGTTCAGAATATGGCTCTGTGGTATCATGTTCAGAATATGACGCTGCAGTATCATGTTCAGAGTATGTCTCTTTACTACCATGTTCAGAACATGACTCTATACAATCGTGTTCAGAATATGTCTCTGTAGTATCGTGTTGAGGATATGACTGTGTAGTATCATGTTCAGAGTATGCCTCTATATTATTGTGTTCAGAAAATATCTCTGTAGTATCATATTTAGAATATGACTCGGTGTTTTCATACTATAGTATAGCGACACATTCCCCAGTCATTTCTGTATAACCTGATTCTTTCAATGTCTCGTAGGATGTCCCTGTATCATCACATTTTAAATTTGTTATCAAATACATAGTGATATTTCTAATTGTCAATCAAAAACGAGAGTTACATAACTCTGTATGTCCTCAGGAATGTATCATAGCTATATATGTACTAATGATATGGCCACAGAAGTCTAATTTGCTCGGTCAATTTGATGTACAATATACATTCTCTTATTCGTGCCAATTGCTAAACAAAATGAATATAACATACACGTGACATCAAAAATTTGCGCAATATCTGTTTACCGACACGTGAATGTTTCGCCTGTGACACGCTGACCATAAATAATGTCCACATGTTTTGTTTTATGGAGTGTAAAATTGTTATCTTATAATCACTTATCCTCAAGCACTTTTTCTATGATGTCACTGCACAATGGCTTAAAGACATTGAACTCGGAGAACAAACGCGGATTTAAACTCAGATTTTGCCTCCTGTGATCATTCATTCTCCCTGTAACATTTGCTATATACGTACACGAAGACAGAGTAACATTAATCACATCTGATATACTGAATAAAGCAGGCCTGAGAGCGCATAATCAGACTGGCATTTTGTCAGTAGTCAAACCGCGATTTTTATCACGTATTTAACATTTATAATACAATACTGGAAAATATCGGCATTCACTGCACTACAACGGTAAAAGTTTGAAATTAATTTTTTTTAACATTACGTGATAGTTACATTTAGCAGCTGTATGTGTATATCCTGATTTTATCAAAAAGAAAAATGAAAGTCACATTTTAAACGGACAAATAAAGATCGTGTTTGTCTGAAACGTTGTGTTTTCTACATGTACAATATATTAAATAAATAAATAAATAAAGAAACCAAAAAAAAAAAATGTTCAAACATAGCTAGCACTTCTAATTGCAGCTGTGTATCTTTCAGATACATGCAAATTCATAAAAAATAATTTGATATTATCGGGTTAATGAATTCCTATACATATTTGTGTAATTCGTAATCATGGTTATTCATAGTTGTCATATTGAAAAGATATTTTAGTAAATTGTATTCCTTTAAAAAAAAAATACAATAAAGTAAGTGAAAAAATATACTCACAATCGAAAGCATATTTAGAGTACTCGCTGCCATCAATTGCTATAACAACGGTCCTGGGTTTGAGAGACTGTCCTTCCGCCATTATGATTCAGTGTTTGTCTGTACACAACCGCCACAGGTACATAAAATAGACACATCTACATGACCCACTTCTGGAATCTACACCTGACGAGAAGTATTCACTGACCACAGGGATTTAATATGTACCTAAATAACGTTTATTCAAAGTCAACTGAATTTCACTATTTAAAAAAAAAGATAAATATAATTCTATAGTTAGTAAATGTTGGGTATGTTGCAGCTTATAGAGTCTTAGAACGTCATCGAGAGGTCGTTTCATAAAATTGCTAGTCACAATGTTCTATCTTCAGGCTTACGTTATTATGTAATTCTAGCATGCTAATTTGACCAAAAAAAATCTAGCTGAAAAGTAAATAGAGATAACGTATTGACAGCTACAATTGTGTTGCGCATAGATACCCAAATGTCTCTGCTTTTCTAGCCATTAGTTTATAATAACTTCGTTCTATTTACTTTATGCAACTTTTTATTTCGTCATTTCATTTTCATTATATATGTATAAATGACATTAGCTCAATTACAGTGTTATATAATTTCTATACGCATTTTTTACAAAGTCAAACTGCGTTAAAAGAAGATGATTTCTTCAGTCCGGGATAGTTGTCATTATAAAATCATGTACTTTAGAATTGGTATCTTAAAAGTAATCAATGAAACATTTAGGTCACGATATTTCTCAGTTTTAGTCTCAACGTATTATCTTAAAAAATAAAAAAAAAAATACCAAACCACAAAACAAAAAAAAAATATTTTAGAATGAGGAACATACGTATCCTTTTGTACAATATAATGCCTTATGTTATAGTTTTGAACATCAATTTATTTTTACCACGATCAATTATGTCATAAAATAGGGCAAACGTGTCAACTAAGCGTCCACGATTACTTTTTCATAACAACATGATACACAAGTGATCAATGAAACAAAACAAGAGGCTCTAGGGCCACAACGCTTACATGATTGATCTTGCTTTTCTTCTTTCCAAGAAAAATGCTGACCCATATTAGAATCCCACTTTGGCACCATGGTGTCATGACGTACGCAAACTGAATTTACACAACATAGGGATGCTGCAATATCAATATTACTACCATGACCTTGTTGTTTTGGAGAAGACAAATATCTCCCCTATTTTTATGTATTATGTTAACTCAATTCCTGACTCTAGATCCACCCTAATCCCAGGGTCTATAATTTAAAAAAAAAATCTTTGATCTACACAATATCAGAATGTTTGCATATTGATATAATTTAGTGTGACCCTGTTACTCTTGAATTTTCTAAAAATATTCTTATAAACATTCTCGTGTACAACTATCATATTTTAGCTTTACTCTAAGCCAAGAGACTTTGAATTGATCAAATAATTATGAGTCTGCATTACATTGGACTGTTGCATATTAAAGGATTAATCATGGCAACGATGTTCTTGATAAAATTTAAAACTCTAAAATTTTTATCCCATATTATGGCCCCACCCTGTCACCCAGGGCCATGATCCCCTACACTACCTGAGGATGACTGCATACTGATATTGAACCCATAATTCGTGAGAATTGTTTTTTTTTTTTCAAATTTAAAACTCTGAATCCACTTTGTGGCCAAAACCTATCTTACTGCATTGATTTGCATCAACTTGAACCTGAAGATGCTCGTATATAACTATGACTAGTCCTGATCCTGTAGCTCTTGAGAATTAAATTCTTAGAGATTTTCTCCTATATATTCTTATGCAAAACGTTGACTCCCCCCCCCCCCCCCCCCCCTACACACACACACACCTCGGGATGATGATTTAAAATAACCTGATTTTTCATTATTTGAACTAACCTGAATCTTCACTATCTGAAAATGTTTTTATTATTGATTTATTAAAGACTACGTGCGTCCCCGCTATTCTTGAGAAAAGTAATTCAAAAATTATTTCCCATTTATATTTCCCTGTAAAAGTAAAAAAGTGATTCAGTGTATCCCCATCCTACCCTTTAGCGTCATGATTTTATTACACTGGAATCTCCACTACGTGTAGAGGATTTGCCTATTGACCTGACTATCCGACCCTTTAGCGTCATGATTTTATTACACTGGAATCTCCACTACGTGTAGAGGATTCGTCTATTGACCTGACTATTCATAGTCTAGCTTTTCATGAGAAAAATAATTTTAAACACTTTCTGCAATATGTCCTTATAAGTGGAAACTTTAGCGAATTATAAATTCAACGATTTTTTTCATAAAGTTATCGAAAGTTAACTTTAGCGAGTTTATAATTCCAAGAAAGATAACTATTACATCCTATATGCACTCACTTTCTTTTAGCTATCCCAGCACTCTAGCTAATAATGCAAAAAAAAAAAAAAACAGAAACAAAAAAAACAACAATGAATCCACACAAATTTTTGTTTATGCGGGTAGTCCCATGTAAAAGTTTGATTATCCTTTGTGATTCAACCCAACCCCCCGAGGCCCTCAAATTGAACACATTTGAATCTGCACTTACTGATGATGCTTGTATATTAATTTGACTACTCATTACCCTGTTGCAATTAAGAGAATGAATCTAAAACGTTTCCCCTATATATTGTAGCCTCATCCTCCTCCTTGGTAGAATGATTTGAACAAACTTCAATCTTTACTACGACAGCAACAGCCGCCGGATAGCTGAAAAATTGCTCAGGCGGCTATAAACAAACAAACAAACAAACAAACTACGACAGCAAAACTTTCGCGTTTCATTTGTTTTCTAGTCCAGTGGTTCTTGAGAGAATTGTAAGTGATCCCAACTTTTTCTAAGCCTTTTCTTGATTATTTCCTCCTTGGAATGAACGCTGATTCTCCACATTAAACAAACGTGAACCCCCATCACCGAGGGATGTTTTAAGTTTGGTTTCTACAGAAGGAAAAAAAAGTTTGCGACAACCACCAAACAAAATAATAATAAAAAAATAAATAAATAAAAAATAATGATAAAAAGGACAGACAACGAACAAATTTTGATCAGAAAAGTCTTTATTTCAGGTGAGCCAAAAATCAAACTATGTACTACTGTGACTAATTAACATGAAACAGGTGCATGCTGCAACAATTTAATCAGAGTTGGCAACACTACAATTTGTACAAACTTTTACTACCCAGATACGGAATACACCAGACAAGAACATCCTTAAGATATCGGGTATTTCTACCAGATAAGAACATCCTTAAGATACCAGTTCGAAAAAAAACATGGGGAAGTTCACTGTTATACAATGGTGGGGTTTCTTCGTAGCGTTTGCTTTTCTGAAAGATGGAGCGTGTGGATTATCATCTAAAACTACAGGGCATTGTCAGGGAGGACATAACGTGACTGCTAACATAAAATTACAGCGGAACCTGGCCAAATTAATGGAGTTCTCCTCTAAGCTGAGAACGGTTTCCGAATCCTTATACAGAGAACATATGGTTCTGACTACATCTCTGATGAAGTCGATAGGATTGCCCGGTAAGATCTATCTTGATATTAAACTGTAAAGATGAATATTGAGAACATTTTACAATGAAATGAAATTAAACTATTCGTTTTCTCGATAGCTCAAGTAATATAGTAACTAAATGTATACACAATTCAATGAAAAGAAATGGATACTAAATCCGAAAAAAGCTATTATTCAAGTTCTATAAAGAACTTGCCGTGTTCTCGTAGTTCTTGATCTCTACATACACAATATCACACCATTTCCTACAGATATTGTCAATATAGTAGTTCCTGGGATATCTCTCGGACAAACAATGAATACAAATTAGACGTAGGATATAAAGATCTTGTTAGAATAGAATTTAAACGCATTTCGTTCTTTGGAAAAACGAAACGTTTCGTACACTCAGTAAAGCAAGTATTAAACGTGTTTTATATCCGAGAACTAGGGAAAAAGAATAAATATAATCTAAATCCTCCTTTAAAATCACATCAATTAGTACATTTATCATAGCGTATAATTTGTAAAACTTCTCAATTCACCCACTGTTTAATTTCATAGTCTCCATCATTTACATGCACCACATACAGTGTCAACGTATTTATTTAGATTCTTTTATTTAAAAATAATTAGGTCAAATGAAAAAAAAAAGAGAAAAGTTTTGGTTTCCAAGAAACATTTCTAAAAGAGGATGGCTGGAACGACATGTTTTCGGAACATACCGTTATCTAATTATGACACATCTGTTGGAGTTTTGTTTTGTAGTGCTCCATGCTCCATTATAATGTAGACACCTCCTTTCTTTTGTCTTTGATAGGTATCATATTTTATAGCATCATGATCGCATGATTTCGAATGTTTCAGATTTATATGGTACTTACTAAACAAGTCATGCAGCTGTTAACTAATTTGAAATTACACTGCGAATAAACTTTTAGCATCAAAGGTGGAGGAAGTATGTCGGCTACATCCTTCTATGATATTCCCACACCCAAACGAATGCCAATTATACTACAACTGCTCCTTGACGTACACCAACATTCCAGTCCACTTTGAACAGCATTTACAGGAATGTCGATATCCAGATATCTTTTCCACACAAACATTTCAGTGTGAGAACTTCACTGCGGTTTGCTGTGGAACAAGACAAATACTGAGGGATAAGTGTGAGCTTCTTTATTTCATTACATTTCATTGCTCTTGTATTAAAGGTCCAAGGATAATTTGCTATAGCACTGTATTTTCACTCTATACAATATGAGTATCATGCATAGTTCTTGGTTATCATTTCAAAATACATAAAAAAAAATTGAGATATATTTTTATAGAAAATAATACAAGAGCCGTCAATCTATTTTTATACAGGTGATTACAGACGCCAGCTAAATAGTTCATCCACGTGCAAATGGCAGTATCCAAGTTGTAGTGGGAAAATTGACGGATATCACCAAGGATACAAAGGGCCAAACTCATATATTGACTGCTTTAACGAACGCCTAATGAACATAGGGACATGTGAAGATGACTTTTTGTGGGATATATACAAGATTCCTTACAACGGAAAATGTACTAACCCTTTCGAGGTCCCATACACAGAAGGTGGATTCCTTTCAAGCTGCGAAGGAAAAGCAGACGGGAATTATCGCTTTGAGCACGATAGTTATTACATGCAACAAGGAGATTACTTTAGAATTGGTAGACAATGCGATGCTTACTACCGTTGCCAAAGGGGCGTGGCCACTGCTGTCAAATGTCCACGTGGTTCTGTGTTTGAGTCCCAAAGTAAAGCGTGCAAATCTGGAAATCACTCTATTGAATTAGGATGTCAACTTTATTGTAACCCAAGCTTCAAAATGTGGAACGGATTTCCAAACAATTTGGCAGAATGTCCGTATCCGGAACAATTCTCAGAAAGCACCCAAAGGTGTGAAAATTTTACAAAGGTCACATGTGATTCCCGTCCGCAGGTCAAGGACTATTGTGAGTACCACAGGCATACAATTCCTTAAACATGGTTTGTTATTTAAGCAGTGAATCGTCACTTTTTGTGAAATATAGTGTGATAAATCAGACTGTATGTGCAAACAAACTGAACAACCCACTTTAGTGCATTATGAAAATCTGTTTGCACATGCAGTCTGATTTATCACACTGCACTTCACAAAAAGTAACAATTTATTGCTTATATTTACTTTATAAAATGTTTCATTCTGTTTTGACTTTCATTATGAATTTCACATATCCCGCTCATCACGGAAGTAAAAGTGCAAGTATTGGAACAGCCAATCCTTTGAATAAGAAAAAAGTCCACAATGTAAAATATTTAACTTCCCTATTGCTTCATTTCTTTAAAATAAAAGATTAAAAATGATCAAGTTTAAGAATGTCAATGCTGATTAAGCATTTAAAACAATTCAAAGAGTTAAACTACAACAGTACACAATCGGCGTAGGCGCATCCGGTCTATTTCTTTTGTTTCAAAACTGTGGTGAGTATTTGTTTATTTTCAAATGGCTTTTATTTCAATACAGTGTTTCTATCAAAGCAATATTGAGGGATATGATTTCTCTTCTATTCAGAAGAAATCTTATGATTTGATTGATTTTTCATTTTCAAAAATGAAATGCTATTAGTTTCATCTTCAGTGACAGAAAGGTATTTTTTCTTCTAGTGTGAGGTATTTTCACTCCAAGTTTCCTTTTATTTTATTGGAGTTCAGTTACATCCTTAAATATGAAAGTAGTTCATTCAGGTAAAATCGCCAAAATGACTAAGGCGTATAAATATCATCGGATTTATAGCTTGATAAATCCAACAGGTACTTAGTGATTTTTAAAAAAAAAAGAATCACAAGTAATGTAAATATATGGTATTGAATACTGTCTGAAATTTACATTGATGTTACAAAGTCGATGTACATGAATAAACAATGCAATTATGATCATAAAGTAAAGTCTCCTTCTAACGTTACTTTTAAAATAATATCACACACACACACACACACACACACACACACACACACACACACACACACACTTATTGGCATTAAGTAAACTATTTTTAAAAAGACATAAATCCGGTTTTATTCTATTTTCATTTTATATACACGCATGCTAGTCTTCATGTGCATCTAAAATATTTTTTCCACTTTAAGGCAAATACTGGGTACAGTTGTTCATGAACCGACACATGGGGAACTGTGAGGGTTATCACTTCAGCTGCGCAGGATTGCCTGACGGGTTCAACGAACATCCGGTTAAACGTCCCGGTCCGTATTACGTCCGCTGTCTCCAAGAACGATTGATCGAAGATGGCACGTGTCCAATGGACACAGAATGGAGTACACAGACATTTCCATACAATGGTAAATGTACTCACCTTTTTGCTATTCCTGAGTCCCATCACGGCATCGGGCTCCTCCCTGACTGCTCTGGAAAATCCGACGGGAACTATCAATATGTAGATAGACCATGTGATGCATACTACAGATGTGCCCGTGGAAATGCAACTGCCGTAAAATGTCCGTCGTTTTCTATTTTTGACGTAAGAAGTGGAATATGTAGAGACGATGTCACTTGCTCTGTATGATAATATCCATTTGGTGTACTTTTACATATACGTTATTTTTGAAATTAAAAAGTTCAATACCGATGGAAAGTTGAAGTTATTTCTCATCCAAATATATAAAAGGGTATCAATGGCATTCAATTTGGCTGGCGTAAGATATTTCAATTAGTCATGTGTTATCAATGAACGATGAATTAATATCTGCTATGTTGATAGAATAGACATGTAACTCCATTGACAAAATATTTTCGTGCCGTAAGATCCGGGTTGGAATAAATCCTCAATACCCCTTGTTGTCGTAAGCGATTCTTCGGATAAGACCGCAAAAACCGAGGCCCCGTTTCACAGCAGGTGTGGGACAATAAAGATCTCTCCCTGCTCAAATGTCGTCAGCACCGAGCATAGGCCTAAATTTTATAGCCTTCTACCGGCAATGGTGATGTTTCCATAGGAGGGAAAGATTCTCGAGAGGGACGTTAAACAATATACTACCACATCAATTTATTTTCTCCCGATTCCCCGCATTATTGTCAAGAAAAAAGCACGAGAATGAACAACATTAAACTATTTTTAAATGTATATTTAGCTATACATATAGGTTTATAAAGCTACATGTCTAGTTGTCGTGGTATCATAATTTGTTCTAAACCACTGACCACATCTCAGCGTGAATCTGTCAACTAGATATATAACATACTTTCAAATATGAAGTTTGTATAAAATTATGATATAGATACGAATAGTGTATGTTACACGCTGTGATTTGGTGTTAGAAACAGATGTCGAAGATTTTTAAAATAATACATCAGGGATTGGTACAATTAAAAATCTTCATAAAGTTGACCTGGGTTAAAGTTTGGACACTTCACTCAAAGACGGCAACTTTAGGATCTTCGTTTCGAAGGTTATTTAACGGTTTTTAAAAATAAACTTAAAAGCAGCAAATTGTCTGTAATTTGTAATTTATGTAAAAAAAAAAGTTTTGCCTATTCTTAATTGCTATTTTAATCTCAGTTTAGTATCATTTCATGTCTAAATTTATGTATTCATTATTGTTTGTTTGTTTGTTTGCTTGTTGCTTTGTTTTTGTTTTACACGTAAAGCGCTTTAAAGTAATTGTTTTGATTATACAACACTGTTCAAATGTGCAATATTAATAATAACGATGAAGCCAACAAAAAAGTCAACCAATCGACCTAGAAAACAAATTTTGTGATTATAGATTTTCTAGATTCTAGATTCGATTTTATAGACTTTCTCTCGCAAGTGATATTTGTACAGGTATGCTAGGCATGGGACTGTTGCTCATTTATTCAAGGATTTTCTTTGAATAATACCAGGGTTTCCTAAATTTAATTTTTCCTTTTAGAGTAATTATACATTTGCATCGAATTCCACAATAAATCAGTTACAAAATATGTAGGATACATCCGCGATTCAAATCCCCGATATCACATCGATTTCCGGTTGTCAGAATGTTTTTCAGAATGCCGCGTCTCAATATGAATGAAAAATTCTCGACCAGACGTCGAACAACCAACCAATTAACTTATATGTTCTTAGTTACAATGTGAGGAATAGATATTTTATTGAACTCTGTTCGTATAAAAAGCTCTATTTCTATGGTATTTGATTACTTTGGAAACACACAAGTTCGATCGATAGTTTGACAATCATATTCGTCTCATTTGAATATTCTGAATGCAGGCAATCAGGCAATAAATAATCAGTTTAAGAAGGAAGTTTAAATACATGCACAGTCATTTAAATCGCAATATTCTTCCAAGCAGTGTACAGAATGTCTGTCTTAACATCACGGTATTTAGTAGCATGTCTGTCCGCTATTATATGGAACATCTTACATTCACAGACATTGTATGACAACGATCGCAACCAATATGAAATCTTCAACCAGGATAGAAAAATTACAGCTTTACGTTTAGCCTTAAAAGAAACTGAAAATCGATTCGAGGAAACAACAACCCGTTTGAAAGATGCCATTAGAAGTAGCACAAATGCTTACAACGAACTACAGGGATTATACGGTTCACAAATAATTCCTACAGGTAAAGTACGAAAAATGACCCACACTTGAATTCAGGTACATTTGTACTGTCAAAGTAGAATTGTAGTAGTTTACATGCAGTTTTTATTTGTTTGTATTATTTATTATAACCTTCGCAGAGTGCTATGTTATGGAATATGGGAAATGACGTTTTTATTGTTTCGGTAGAATAACTCCTTATATGTAAATAACATATATAGAAATTAGGAATAAACATTTTTAATAATATACATAACGATACATGTAAGTCTGGATTACTGTTATCAATACATATTATTTTTATTCATCATTAATTAAACCTTTATTTTACGATTTTATACGAAGTTTTTGCAACAAGTACATAAGTACATTCCGGAATGGCATTCTGTAAAATATAGGAGCGCCTCATCATGAATATATGTATATATATATATATATATATATATATATATATATATATATATATAATCTTGTACTTTAACTTTTATCTATAGCGCTTTTGAATGCGGGCTCGTCACAGATAAACACCTTGTTGACAGAGGGAAATGAAAGCAGTTAGAGATAAAACATCTGGATCATATAGTTTATCTGCTGACGATTCCGCAGGGCGAAAGCGCCATAGATAAAAGTTGGAAAACTAGATTATTTATTTTTTACTTTATTCAACTCCGGTACCAAGAAAGAAGAAAAATGATAATATATATATATATATATATATATATATATATATATATATATACTCTGCAAAAAAAGAAACGCATAGCCCTTTTGAAATTTTAAAAATGCAAATTATGTATTTTACCAGGTAAACGGAAATGGTCAATTGAGTAATTGATTTTTTACAGGTAAGTATGAAACTTTAAAGGTCTGTTCATTTGATTTGGCTCTCTGCCAAATTAGCTCGGCGACTCTCTAAAATTGCACATCACCTCTATCGCCATGGAATTTGGCTTACGTTTTTCACGAGAACTTTGTGCTTAATTCAACCACTACATTAAAGCGTATAAAAGGACGAAGTTTGAAGCTTGAATTCATCATAACGTTAAAATGCTGCCATGCCAAGGTTGGACCCTGCTACTCGAAATATCGTCATTGGCCGTCTCCAGGCCGGAGGATCCCAAAGTGAGATTGCACGAACTGAAAACGTAAATCAGAGCACAATTTCTCGGCTGTGGAACAGATTCCAGCAGACTGGTTCTACTAATGACCGACCGAGGAGTGGGCGACCTCGCATTACGACTCCTGGACAAGATCGCTACATCCGGGTCTTTCATCTACGGAATCGAACCGTTGCTGCAACAGCTACTGCAGTCGGAATACCTGGATTGAGAAGAATCAGCTCGCAGACAGTCCGCAACCGACTTCGACAATATGGCATTAGACCCAGAAGACCGTATTTTGGAACAGTTTTGACACCGTTACACAGACGAGAAAGAGTCCGCTGGTGCAACAGATTGAGGGGCTGGACATTCCGCAACTGGCGTAGAATCTGGTTCATCGATGAGTCCCGTTTTCTGCTACAGAAACGTGATGGAAGAATCCGTGTATACCGGCGCAGAAATGAACGTTTCTCTTCCTCGTGTGTCCAAGAAGTGGATCGCTTCGGTGGAGGTAGCGTCATGATGTGGGCGGCGATCTCTAATGACCGTAAAACAGAACTGGTACATGTCCCGGGCAATTTAACGGCTCAAAGGTACAGAGACGAAATTCTCCAACCTCACCTTATGCGCGTAATTGACCGACAGAGGGAGTTATTCCAACATGACAATGCTAGGCCTCACACAGTCCACTTAACAATTGACTACCTTCAGCAGAACAACATTAATGTGCTACCATGGCCTTCCAAATCACCGGATTTGAATCCGATTGAACACTTATGGGACCAACTGGATAAACGTGTGCGCCTGCGCCAACCTCCGCCTCAGACCCTCAATCAGCTCCGTCAAATGTTACAACAGGAATGGCGAACAATTCCACGCAATAACGTAAGAACATTGATTGACTCTATGCCAAGCAGATGCAAAACTGTGTTGGCAGCTTGAGGTGGTCATACACGGTACTAACTTAAACGTGACAGGAAGTGTTCTTAACTGTGATGATCTGACTTTTTTTTCACCAATATCTAAGGTTTGGACTGTAATTTTTTTCAATTGAAACAATTCTAGTGAATATCTACATTTTTTATTGTAAAATCATAATCCAAAATACATCTACTAAAATCTTAAAAAATCCATTATGCGTTTCTTTTTTTGCAGAGTATATATATATCAGCAGCCATGACAGATCTCGCATGATTTTAAGGGATTTAATCTTGGAGTTTTGATTGGCTTGTTTCTATGTTTGTATTTTTTCTAGAATGCTGAACCTCAGGGGCAAAATGGAATGATCTGGGGAAGTTGTGTATCAATATATAATGCATATGATTTAGTTTTCATTGTTTTATTTGATTAAACATTATAATTTTCACGGTGTCATAAAGGAAATTTTTATGGATTTACAGAACTAAACAAATACGCCATCGAAATTTTAATAAAACATGTTGATGAATTACCCTTTGTACTAAAACACCAACTCTTCTGTAATTGGAGGTTGAAAACAATCTAACATTGGATGGAAAATGGCACAGTAGTGTCATAGTATTTGATGTTATCAGGTGCCTATAATTTTGGTACAAACTGCAACTTAAATACGATTAAGTGTTTTAAAAACTGTGTGAAATCTACATTTTACTATGTCCGATATTCTTAATACAAGCTGTAAAGGTATAGATCTGCCGGTAAGTCATCTTTTACTGTGTAGAGAAGGTATAAATTTTATAGCTACATCGGAAATGGAGGGGGAAATGCAAGGGACATGCAAATGCATCCCGTCTACATTGGAAAAGAAGCGATCGTGTGTTCACTTTTTAATGCCAGACGGAGACACCCACACCCGTTATAAATAAGCGCCATGACAGCACCTGCTACTTCGAGTCTCAAAGGCGAAGGCAGGTTCATTAGAAATTTATTTTCATTAATTAATCTGCCCATTTTTATTAGATTATAAGAGATATATCTTTTAAGATATCTTCATGAGTGAGTTTTTTTGTTTTTGTTGCTTTAAAGGTATATGTGAATACAATGAACACTGACAAATTATGTCACCCTTGTTACGTTCTTGGCGCATGGTAGGTACAAAATTCTAATTAAAAAAAAATAATGAAATTTTAGGTAATGTGCACCTCACTGAAAGTTACATTTTGAGGTTAATCCTTTTTTGATGCTTGCCTTCACATTGATACCAAGTTAACTTGTCTTTCAAGCCCACATTCCAACCCATGAGGATCTGCAAGCATATTCACGAAACTTTCCTAAGACATGTCTTAAGAATTATACTAAGATACAACTTAGGAACAAAGATAGGAACATTCTAAGATTAACTTAGCACAAATCTTAGGATGTATCTCGACGATATCCAAGGGACACCTTAATTTCGTAGTAAAAAAAACAACAACAAAAACCAACAACATTTATTTATGCACATGATATTCTTGACATATTTCGAGAAAAACAATTAAAATTTGGACACATACAGCTTAAGACCTTATTTATTCATATACATATTCCTGATATTGATACCGTAAATTTAATATAATTATGTTTAGAAACTAAGAATGTTTTTTTTTAAAGTATTTACCTTTAAATTAAAAAAACCCAACAACATACCAACAAGAAACACACACACACACACACACACACACACACACACACACACACACACAGAGAGAGAGAGAGAGAGAGAGAGAGAGAGAGGGAGAGAGAGAGATTGTAATACCCCTACCAAGGGTATTTCATTTACTAGTACATCATTTTTTACGATGACTGCTTAACTACGATAATGTAGCCCCCTCCCCCCCCCCCCCCCTATTTTTTCGAGTGGGCTACAATTCCATAGGATCTCCGTACAGGTGCAAATGCGGTTGTGATTCACTCCCACAATGAATTTGAATCAAATCATTAATAAGTAAGACGACATGTGCATTTCTTACCTTAACTAAAAAATGTAGTTGAGTACGACATTTATTAATCCTAAATATTGCGTACAGTCCATTTATCGGTTATTTGTCGTATATGTCCGTTATGTATACTGACCTTGATCGATTTTATCTTGAGTCAGCAATGAGAATTCAGGAGCGGATCTTAAACTGAATATAGGAATTCCCCTATTTTAAACATAAATAATGCGGTAAACATGGGTTTTCCATCATAAATGATTTTCTTAATGATGTTTTAGTGACAGACTGAGGTAAGTCCGCTTACTTACACTGATATTTACTTTATCAAGGCATTCTAAACTCCAGGCGCAAGTCCCTTAAATTCACGCGAGACCTGTCATGGCTGCTGAAAAAGACGACTGATAAACATGCAGGTGTATTTTATCTGGTGTTGATTTATAAAGGGTTAGTTTTTCATCATGATATTAAAAAATCGTTTTATCTGAAGGAAATATTACATAAAAGCGATCTTTTAAGACTGAAGTCTGCCGCAGTAAAAATTAATTTTGCACCATTACAGATATCTTTTGGAATTGTAGCCCTCTCTAGAAAATCTTCAAATAAAAATACCGGAGAGGGCAACATTATTGAAGCTAATGACTTTATCTAGAGCCATGCAATACCTTTGTACGATAGTTTAAAATTTGAACTGATGTACCTTGGCTTACATGAACTCATGTCAATGTCACAGATCAAAATAATTAAACAATGATCATTTTTCCGACACAAGTCAAACCATTTGATTTTGGAGTTGTACTGATTAGTATATCATCATGATCGTAAGAATAAGAACCCACATTTTTCAGATGGGGGAAATTCAAGTTCTATACTTGATGAGGTAGAAAAAAAGCAAAGACGTTTCTTAATTACCGTATATTTATCTAATGTTACAAATACACTAAAGGAGAGGGCATGGGAAAGTATTTGTGGAAAGATAAATGCGCGTAATTCGTCCATCAGGAACTGTGGATGAGACTAGGAAGAAATGGTATTCCTATATTAGTGACAATCAGAAAAAGGCATCCCGATAGCGCCGGAGGGCTATGAAAACCGCGAAAGTCTATACTCATTCACGAGAGCATCATTGGTTAAGTTATCTAGCGGGTTGTCAATGTCTTTGAATATCTTTTCACAGTTTCTATGAGCTCTTCGCTTCAATATCATGACTTCTGTGATGTTCGTACGAACCTAGAAGGATTTTATGACAAGGGTTAAGCTGAAGCTAGTGCGAACTTATGGCGATGCCTAAATTTAGGACAGCCAGTGCCGTAGCTAGCCTTGTAGTGAAGTCTACTGACAGTGACATATTCAGAATAGGCTGGGGGTCTGGGGGCCGTCTTAAGGTCCCCAGAGGATCCAAGGCACGACCCTGGTAGAGGTCCAGGGGGCGAAGCCCCCGGAAGCTCATGGGTTTTGAGGCTTTATAGGTTATATTTATGAGTTGTATCTATAAAACCAAGCATAATAAAATCATTTTTAAAGTTGTCAAAAAGATGTGTACGCGCGAGCGTTTTTGCGGAATGACAGCTACGTCACTGAAATCTTCGCGAAACTGACTGAAGACTAAGACGTGTCCTGAGACATACTTAGGACACGTCGGAGTCCAACGATAACTTCGTGAACATGCATGCTGGTTTAGAATAGGTCCTCAGTACCCCTTGTTTGTCATAAGAGGCGACTAAATGAGGCGGCCATTCGGATGGGACCGCAAAAACCGACGCCCCCATATCATAACAGGTGTGGCACGATAAAGATCCTTCCCTGCTCTAAAGGTGTAAGCATACAAGTACCAGTGACTGTTCTACCAAGCTCCTATTTTTGCTCCTCATGGACATATTAACAGCTGTGAAGAAGAAACCCCAAACGCATCGTGCCACTACATATGCCAAATGTGGTGTAAATGAAATGTGGATTCAAAAAAAAAAAAAAAAAATCAAAAGAACTTTAAGTATGTTTGAACTAGCAATACTTTTTTTTCAAATCAAAAACATCAACACTTTAAATGATCATTCCTCAAGATAAGTTAAAGTCCATATTTGATTACATAAATCATTAAGAAAAATGGAAAAAAGGAAATATTGATATTTTGTGATCAGTCATCCAAAATTAATTTTGTTGAACACCACTCTGATTCTCACGCACAAGTACTCAGAAGATGAAAGTAAAAAGATGCTGAAGGTCCTCATCAACAGTATCTTTGCAGTATCTGGTGATCGGATATCCGAACAGTTTGCTGGAATTTCTATGGCTAGGAATTGTGTTTTTTGTTAGCTGACTTGTTTTCATATTCTTATGAGGCAGAATGTATAAAAAAAACTTCTATATGACAATAATAAAATCTCTTGCTGTGGCCTTCAACTAGACATTTTGATCTACGACCTTTTATGTATTAACTATAATCATTCATTTATTCAGTTCGATATATCCTAGTGAACTCCAAATAAAAGAAAGACCCAACAGAATCGTGTTTACATCTCTTACCTGATTCGATTCGGGGTATGATCAATCGAGGTAGGCTATTGACAACACATTGATATTACAGGGGGTTTAAATAATCTCGTTTAAAATCAGCATTTCGCAAATTATATGGTCGTTATAAAGATTTAGTTAGTCAATACAACTTGCCATTGGGTCAAATGCTATCTGACATGTTTCATAGAATGGTAAGGTCATTCTTGGCATACTGATTACAGCTTATTCCGTTTGCCTGAGCAAGATATGGTCCTTCTGTCGGATGTGACTGGTTGACAGGGGATGCTAACTCCTCCTAGGCACCTGATCCCACCCCTGGTATATTCAGGGGTCCGTGTTTCCAATTCTCTAATTTGTATTCCATATAGGATTTATGAGATTGATCACTGTTAATTATCTTCGCCTTATCGTAATAGAATATCTCTAAAAATTGTAATGGTAATCCCATTTCTTGCAATCAATCGGAAATGAAATGGCGCTGAATTATTCGTGTAGGGTACCCAAATGGGGCAACTTTATCACCATTGATGGCGTCTGGTGTATTGACGCATTTTCCCCATGTGTCCGAAATATATAAATTCAGTGTTGTTTGTTTGTATTTTTAATAGTATTATTTCTAAAAATTGCGTACATTTATTTCTATAGCAGGTATTATTCTTACTTTACGTACCAACAGTCATATGATTTGAAATATCATTTTTAGTAACAAAGAAAATCATTCAATGAGTTATATGAATAATACTTCATTATTTTCTTTTTGAATTTCAGAATGAAAGGTTCATTTACAATTTTTAATTCAACTAATGTTTATATTTAGTAATAAGAAAAAAAAGTTATATAGTTTTAGAATATTGATATGTTGTATTACACGTAGTATAGAACTATCCTTGACTGATTGTTTGTAATGTAGATCAAATATGAAAATACAATTTTGTGCAGATTTATTCAAAATTTACATTTATTGGTGGTTATGTGTTTGTGACTGCAATATTCGTGTGTAATACATATTTCCACTGTTCTTGTCACGTGGAGACCTGGGGTAGAATAGGTCCTCAGTATCCTTTCCTCGTCATATGAGGCAACCAAATGGGGCGTTCATGTTACGGATATAATCGTGAAGTGTTTGTGGCAATAAAGCCATTGCGTCAGACATTTTGTATCAATATTTTTATCCCTGGGAAGAAGTACATGGCCACCCCATTTTGCAACCTAACACTGTAATTAAATGCTGCATAATGTGGTGTTTTGCAAAGCTTTGCAGCCAATACTTAGTTATACAATCTTTCTGGTCAGCGGCAAAGAGAGATAAGCCACCATCATTTTCGTGATCGGGTACATCTAATCAACTGTATTGGTCATAACTTGCATTGTAAACAATGATCAACAACGAACTCTTGTTTAATAAACCTTGATGAATTTCTACACATAACTCGATTTCGTAAGAAAATCGTTTAATATGATCTTTAAAATAGCAAATTTATCGTGATGTTATAAGAGTTATTTCTCTTTACTTCATTTCAGATATTGTTTGTTTGTTTGTTTTTTATTTATAGTCGCCTGAGCAATTTTTCAGCTATCCGGCGACTGTTTCAGATATTGCATACATTGTCAAACACCAGATTTTGAAAAGAATTCTCAGAGAAGTCTTAAAATACATCGAAATTAAGAATTATGATAAAAGAAAGTGAGACTGAAAAAGTAACTCGAATAACATTCTACATGATTTTTTCACTGACATATATTCAAGTTTATAACCGGTCACGGTAGCTCAGTGGTTAGAGCGTTCGCTTCGTAAACGAGAGGTTGTAACTTCAAATCCCGCTCCTGCCATGGCCGCGTCAATCTTACTACGTAAAAATACCTAGTGATTGCTCCTCCGCAAATGCTCTTCATTCAGAAGTGAGAATCACGGGCCTTTCGGATATGACCTTAAAAACAGAGGCCCCGTGTCACGGTAGGCGTTGGCACGTTCAAGAACCCATACTGCTACGGCCCTGAGCGTTAAGCATAGGTCTAAATTTGTAATACCTTGTCTACAGCTGGTGAAGTCTCAATATTAGTGAAAAATTCAAACAAACAATCAATCAATCAATCATTCAAGTCTATAAACTCTTAATAACTTTCAATAATTATATAGATAACGCCATCGATGGAATATGTACACGACACCCACATTTGATAATTGGAAATGCAAGACAATGCCACCAGTATTACAACTGCACTGGAGAATTTGAAAATTTGAATGATTGGGCTGCCAGGGATTGGCCTACAAAGTATCTGCACGAGTGCCATTATCCGCTTTTGTTTTCAAAGGATACACTTCAGTGTGAAAATTACACAGATGTTCATTGTGGAACACGATATAAACCAGTTTGGGAATGTAGGTAAAATCGAAACTAATGAAATTACTAGTTATACATATTTTATGATATTGAACTAAACACCTATTTTGTCTTATTTGTTTGTATGCAGGTAGATACTTAATATTGCATCTCGAACATCCAATGGGCGCTTGTGAACGTATATACGCAAATTGCGAAAAACAACAAGGATGGATTCTGGCGCGATAATTCAAGTGTCGTTAAATGGAATTATTACAAAATATGTCAAGGTGGTAGAGCAATCGAAACAGGAATGTGTCCATACAATTACGTATGGAGCATTTCGTCTTTCCCTTACAATGGTGAATGCGTGCATCGCTTTGGCATCCCAAAGGATTATAGTAGTTATGGTTTTCTTCCTTCTTGCAAAGGGACACCGGATGGAAATTACCAATACCCTGAACGTCCCTGTGACGCTTACTACAAATGTGAAGGTGGCAATGCTACAGCTGTGAAATGTCCAACAGGCACTGTATTTGACTTGGTCTACAGGACGTGTGCAGCGAGAGGTGCATGCAAGTAGCAGATAATCTATAGATTGACAAACCTTCAGATTCTGCAAACCATTTCTTGCTTCCAGAAAATAAAATCGTTTACCAACATCCTTACAAGAATGAATTACACGAAGATATAAGAACTATTAATCCCATTCTCATTAAATTATCAGACTTGAGTGATTTCCCATACTGTGATCTCATGTAAAATATGATTACACGTAAATTTTATCATTTTTTATCTGTAATTTCAATTTAGCAATACATATTTGTATTGATTAATTTGTTCATTTATTTATTTATTATTATTATGCTATATGATAATTCAGTTTTACATGGGTAAAATGTTATCTTGAACTAGTATAAACACTTACACATAGCAGACCATCTTGTACGAGACGTGTAAAGTTAGTATTACACGTACACGTGGAACATTACATTTCTGTTTAGGTTAGGACTTATTACATGTATATGTACTTGTAAATTATCAAACATAAAAGTCTTTCTCGTTGGACAGTGTTGGATATTTCTAAGCTACTGAACTTCAATTTTACACTTTTCAAAATGGCTCTTCGTACTTAGATATTTTACTGAAAACGCTCGACGTTTTCAATATCTATTTGTCGTCCAGTAAATAAACTACTCACAACGTACATCACGCCGCCATCTTGGTTTTCTTTTTTACCAGCCGCATCGCTGGTAATGTTCGGCGAAAAGCTCGATATATTATATTTAGACCCCTACCGTTTAGAAGCAACTCTGCCAAGGTCTTACCACTCGTATTGTGATAGTGAACAAGAAATAAAGTCCATTTATTGGCTATAATCAACCGGCAAACATCGTCTACTGTTTGTCAAATGCGACAAATTGGTGAAGGGGGACGGAAGTTGACAGAATTATGCAAATGAGAATTCCCTTGCTGTTATACCTTCTGACGCTTGTGCGGGGAAATTGGGGTACTGAATGCAGGGTAGTGTTCAGCTCTGCAATCAATGGAATTCTGGCTCAATAATTGTCTGGTTTTGAGGACAGACTGGCATGGAAATTTCGTAAATCTATCACAATGCCAATACAACATTGGAAATCCCCCCATTTTTGCATCGACTCCAACCAAGGTTTATCACCCATTGTGATAACACTGAAAAATTACAGATAAGCAGGAGAGGACATCTGGATGTATAAATGTCTGTGAATGTTTGAGAACATTTGAGAGTATGCCCACGTATACGTGTGTATGGGTGTTGATTGGATTGTGAACGTTTCTTATTATGTATGACATTTATTTCACCTAGTTTTATTACAACGGATGCATGAGTAAGTGAAGATATCATGTTAAATGTTGTTGAAAACATATTAGATAAAGAATACACCAATAGAATATAGTGTTCAAGACCCATCACCTCGCTATCTACATGATATAGAACATATTGAAATTTACTGCTAATTATAATATTTACTCTTTGTAATTTCATCGACCAATGTCAACTTCCTTCCCCCTTTTACTAGTTTATTTTCTGCGTGTGGAAAGCAGTAGACGAAAAATGGGCTTTACTTCCAGTTCATCATTAAGGTACGAGTGGTAAGACCTTGTGAGACTTGCTTCTAAACGGTAGGAATCTAATTATAATACTATATCGAACTTTTCGCCGAAAATTGTAGGCGATGTACCTGGTAAAAAAGAAAACCAAGATGGCGGCGTGATATACCTTGTAAATAATTTGCTTACAGCACGACAACCTAATATAGATATTCAAAACGTAGAGCGTCTGTGCATCAGACATTAATAACTGAGAAATAAATGTTCTGGTATCTAATATAACAACAACCTGATTTTTAAACAGCAGAAGCTGTCATGCTTTTAACCATGAAACTGCATCTTTCTATGCCTTTATTATCTAAAGATTTTGTACGTTGGGAGATTTGTAAGCAAGCGTCGATTGTGCAAAATAAATTTTAATCACCTTCAATTGTGATCCGATTCTAGATAGAAGCAAGCAAAGGTTTAGAGACCCTATATTATTATCCACAACGAATGACCATGATATCTGGTGCTTCTTCGTATTCATGGCAGTTTTCCTCTCAGATAAAAAAAAGCTTCAACCGTGAATATTCTTGTGATCAGTAATTCATTATTAACCTGTCTAGTTCTAAACTTGTCCCCCTGTTTTACCTAGCATATTTCATTATGACTGAATCTATATACCACACAGTAACTTCAAGGAATTGTACAAGTTATCAGGGAATGAATATTGGGGTTATAACATAAACTGACAAAATGGAATACAATATTTGGCAAATTAACACATGTTAGACCCCAGACTATGTCCAATTGATCATGTCATGTATTTCTTGTATACCTTAAATTTCCACCTTCCTGTTTCCGTAATGGCTTCTTGTGAACTGTCAGCCTCATATGCAGCTATCCTTATTCGACAATAATGAGCCCTGAAGTGTTCTTTTTCTGCAAGTACCCGTTGCTTTGTTTAATATAGAAAAGACCTGATATTTAGTAAGTGGATTTTGATCCAAATAAGTGAATTATGATCCTACAATATGTGGTCTAACTCTAAAATAATCAATCACATGTGTAAAGGAACATATTATACCTCCACTCATATCTATGACCAGAGAAACACCCCTTCCATATTGGTCAGATTAAGATTTTCTGAAAAATTCTTTTTGGAATACTCAGTTTTGAAAGCGACGTATGTCACTTGTAATACAGATTGAACATTATTCTCAACCGCCAATGACAGTTCATTAACTCTAAGAAAACCAAAGAAAGTTAGCTAATCTGCAGCTCAAACAACCTTGTTTCGTAACTGTGAAGACAAATGCAAGACAATACTTGTATTTCTTTCCCTAAGAAAGCCGGAATGTAATGGGTAATCTAATATTAGTGGAATCTAACCTTCAAGCAGTTAAATAGCAATGACAGTTTGTATAACATACACCATATTTTGTTTTGTTTGTTTGTTTGTTTATAGCCGCCTGAGCAATTTTTCAGCTATCCGGCGGCTGTCACCATTACCGGTGACAGGGCTGCAAATTTAGGCCTATGCTCGGCACTCAGGGCCTTTGAGCAGGGAGGGATCTTTATCGTGCCACACCTACTGCGACACGGGACCTCGGTTTATACGGTCTCATCCGAAAGACCGGCACCCACGTCCCACAGTGGGATTCGAACCCCCGACTCAAGGATCATCAGATCTTTTTGAGCCCGACGCTCTAACCACTGCGCCACGCGGGCGGCTCACCATATTTTGAATTTTGCATTTAACACTAATGAGTGGAATGTAGACTCTAGTAGTAGGATATGGACATGCCCTAAAGGACAAATGAATAATAAATTGAACAATAACATTAACTGAGAGGGGCCACAATCGTTCGAAACCCAAATCCTAACAACGTCTTCATCTGAATCTTAAATCATGTAGACTTACCATAGGAAGAAATGATATCTTTCAGTTAAATGAAAGGTATCATTCAGTGATATTTCAGGAATATTTCAGTCAACTGAATAGCAGGTACATTTCAGTGACCATTCAGTTAGACTAATGCACGTGAACATCATGACTGGGCGCCTATCGGAAAACAGACGCTACTGGTGAGTTGTAAATATATGAGAGTTGTAGTATTCTCCGCGGTTTGAAATACATACTTTCAATTTCTGAATCCATTTCTAAAATGGGTAACGTACGCTGATTTAAGTAGACCTCTGAGACACTTACTGTCTTGCCTGTTGCAATCACAAGCCGGTCAAATTTTGCTGCATCTTTGACGGACTCTGTGCCAGTTAGAAATTTCTTTCTCCACTTAGGAACTGTCTCATAAAATACCTTATCAGAATACCTTATCAGATATTCTCATCAGAATACTGATCTGATACCTTATCAGACCCATAAACTTCCCCCATTTCAGTGCACCTTTGAATTACCGAATGACCGAGTTTTGTGCGAACGTTTATATAAGCTGTACATTCCTCAATATCCTCAACCTGTTTCCCAATCATTTTTACAAGAGTGGTCAACGACTGGCTCTATTAAAATGATTATAAGTTTAAAATATGTGGAAGTGAAGACTCGTGTTTATACCGTTAGAAAGATATTGAATAGAGCTATTCAAAAGTATCATCATCCACGAAATCGTGCAAAGCTTTATCGCGCTGTGGTACAATACACATTACATATCGAACAGTCCACGTAAAAACGAAGGACTATGTCGTGTAAATACTACTTATTGCTATATCAAAGACGTTAACATTTTATAGAGTTTTGATATCACCTCTAGTCGGCGCGGGTTCGAATCTCGCTCGCGTCGACATATGTGAGAAAGTTTGCCATTTTACTTTCGGAAGGTCGGTGGTCTCTTCCCGGGTACATTATATCAGGGTTTTCTCCTCCAACAATAAAAACTGGACCCCACCAGATAACTGAAAAAAATGTTGAGTGTGGCGGAAAACAACAACAACAATCAATAAACCAATCACTCAATCAACAAAATATAACTGCATAATGATAAATATGCAAAACACTTTCTTAAACTTGATGAGAATTTCCTTTTTATCACAAAATTAGGACATGACATTGTAATTTTCCGTATACCCGGTAATAGATAACTGGAAGCATGGATTGGAAAATAAATCCATCGTCGATTGGAATTTCTCCATCGTCATTTTCCCTTATCTAAGTGGCAATATTCCATCATCACCTTCATATGATGTTTATATCTCCCAAATGATTCGATACTTAAGAACTTGTTCTCCATATGATCAGTTTTCGAGGCAGTCTACTGACAAAGGAATTGATGTTACAGGGGTTTGTGCAGTCTCGTCTAAAGTCAGCATTTCGCAAATTTTATGGTCGTTATAACTATTTACTTTGCCAGTACAACTTTCCATTAGGTCAAATGCTGTCTGATGTGTTTCATACCAATTGTTAGGCTGTTCTTGAGACACTGATTCTGACTATGGATTACTCCGTTTACCTGATTAAGATATAAGACAGACGGCGGGTTTGACCGGTCGACAGGGGACGTTTACTCCTCCTAGGCACCTGAACCACCTCTGGTATGTCCAGGTGTCTGTGTTTTCCCATCTCTATGATTTGTATTTGTTATAGGAATTAGGAGATTGAATACTGTTAGTTATCTTTATGACCACCAGATATTGCTATTACCGATATTGTGTTAATATTTAGACTGTATTGATCTATTACAGAAGATATCATTATCTAGGGGATCATTTAAACAGATCTTACTTTTTATACGGAAGAAAATGAAATGCATCATAAGAAAGTAAATAATTGCGTACTACGAATGTCATTGCATTGATTTAATGCATGTTTCAATATTGAATATGATGAAACGCTTCTATAAAATGTGAATGATTTTGGTTAGAAAACTTGCAACAATTCTAGTGATCGGGTGGGATTTTGCTAATAACTGGGCAATTTTCTTACAAAGGAACACACACACACACACACACACACACACACACACACACACACACACACACATTAAAAGAATAAATTCCAAAAAAGAAAAAAAAATACATTTCAATTTCAATATATTGAAGGATTTAAAAAAAAAAAAAATGTTTATTTGTTTATTCTGTCAGGCTTTGTTTTTTCTTTGTTGTTGACGAGTAAGATTTTATTCAGTCAGCGAGTGATACCGGAAATCTCCGCGACGCTACTGTGTATTATATATATTTGTCGGTCCCTACTGATATTCTTGAGCAAGCATAAACAAATCAAAAACGTCACTGTATCAGAGAAATTATAGTTCTGACCTACGGTTGGATTTCAATGCGTTTTTGCCTATTCATAAACAGGAAGAATGGGGAGGGAAGGTGTTTCTAAACATGTCGCAAATATTTGGCTACGTGAGAATGTTGAAATTTAATCTTTAGATTTGTGGAAGATTGGGATTCTCTGCATTAATGGTACTGAATGGGGATTGTTGTTTTAAAATTTAAGGAGATTACCTTGCTGTTAAATACATATTGTATGATCCTTATTACGTACGCTACAGGCTTTTTTGTTTGTTTTTTGTGAGCATTGTAAATAGCTGATTGATTGATTATATATTGTTTAACGTCCCGCTCGAGAATTTTTCACTCATATGGAGACGTCACTATTACCGGTGAAGGGTGCAAAATTTAGGCCTATGATCGGCGCTTATGGCCTTTGAGCAGGGAGAGATCTTTAACGTGCCACAACTGCTGTGTCACGCGGCATCGGTTTTTGCGGTCTCATCCGAAGGACCGCTCCATTTAGGCTCTTACGACAAGCTAGAGGTGCTGAGGACCTATTTGAACAACCCGGGGTTGTAAACAGATGATATATATATATATATATATATATATATATATATATATATACTGGACAAAAAAAGTTAAGGATCATAATTTTGACGCCGCCCGCGTGGCGCAGTGGTTAGAGCGTCGGGCTCAAAGATCTGATGATCCTTGAGTCGGGGGTTCGAATCCCACTGTGGGACGTGGGTGCCGGTCTTTCGGATGAGACCGTATAAACCGAGGTCCCGTGTCGCAGTAGGTGTGGCACGATAAAGATCCCTCCCTGCTCAAAGGCCCTGAGTGCCGAGCATAGGCCTAAATTTGCAGCCCTGTCACCGGTAATGGTGACAGCCGCCGGATAGCTGAAAAATTGCTCAGGCGGCTATAAACAAACAAACAAACAAACATAATTTTGACCTCAAAACCTTTTATTAACCAAATGATTATTTTGACAAATTTTAACATGTATAGTTTCTCCAATGTGTCCTTAACACAATAGATTTACCTGGTTTCATATTGACGTCATAAGTGCACGATTTTTTCGCCCAAACACAAACAAGGGGTCAAAATCAAAGTGTGCCAACGTGTATATTGAAATTGAAAAATTGTGATTTTCATTTTATTGTGGGTATTTATTGCTCTAATCGACTCTTAGGTGAACAATTATTGATAGTAAAAGTCATGAGGCGCCATTTAACTGCTCTGGAAGCTGGTCAGGCAGTAGGTATGCTTCAAGCTGGCCAAGTCCAGAGAACTGTCTCTAGACATTTTAATGTGTCCCAAAGTGTGATTTCAAGGTTGTGGAATCGTTTTAGGCAGACAGGTAATGTTTCTGAGAGACCGAGATCAGGTCCACAACCGCTCGCCAGGATCGCTATATGTCACGTATGGCTCGTAGACACAGGTTTCAGAGTGCTGTCCAACTCAATACTGACTTTCATGCAGCAAGTGGTGTGCGCATAACACCACAAACTCTCAGACAGAGACTTCATGCTGCTAACCTTCGGGCTCATCGACCTGCTGTTCGTCCCATTTTGAGGAGAAGACATCGTATATCACGACTCAATTTGGGCTCAAAATCACATAAACTGGCAACTGCGTCATTGGACGCCTGTTCTTTTCACAGACGAGTCACGGTTCTGCGTGAGCTTTCATGACGGTCGTAGGCGTGTATGGCGCATGCGTGGAGAGCGTTAGACTGATTGCTGTGTAGCAGAGCATGATCGTTTTGGAGGTGGCTCTGTGATGATTTGGGCCGGAATCAGTATTGGTAGGTGTACTGACTTGCACGTGATTAATGGCAATCTTACTGGTGCAATCTACAGGGACGAGATACTGCATCAAATTGTGAGACCTTATGCGGGAACTATAGGCAATGACTTTGTGTTAATGGATGATAATGCTCGTCCCCACAGAGCATGTATAGTGATAGACTACCTTGCTACAGAGACAATTGAACGTATGGATTGGCCGAGTTGTTCTCCAGATTTAAATGCAATAGAACATGCCTGGGACATGTTGCAGCAAGCTGTTTCCAGACGCCCTGTACTTCTGACAAATCGCCAGGAGCTTACGTTAGCTTTACAGCAGGAATGGGCAAGGTTGCCACAAATGGCTCATCAGAAGTATGCAGAGGCGTTGTCGTGTCGTTATACATGCTCAGGGTGGATTGATAGATTGTATGTTGTCTAACATCCCGCTTGGAAATTTTTGCACTCATATGGAGACGTGATCATTGCCGTTGAAGGGCTGCAAAATGTAGGCCTATGCTCAGCACTCACGGCCTTTGAACAGGGAGATATCTTTATTGTGTCACAACTGCTGTGACACGGTCTCTCGATGTTTGCGGTCTCATCCGAAGGACCGCTCTATTTAGTCGCCTTTTACGACACACAAGGGATACTGTAGACCTATTCTAGCCCGGAGTCCCAAGGGGTTATTCACTAAAGATCATTCTGCAAACATTGGGTTGGCGGCTGCTTACTAGGCATATCCCAAAAGACATCGAATGAAGAATTCTAGCTACCATAGTCAGAAGAGTCTGAATACAGAATGCGATGAAAATGAACGTATAACGTAAGGGAGTTTAAGAAGGACAATGTTTCCCCAGATTCTGAAACTTATAGAATAAACCATAGGAAGACATTTGCCTAAATAGTACAAACTTACTACCAAGAAACCTAGCAAATTGAATTCCCTTGTAACACAGGAATTAAACGAAAGACACTTCCTAAAAGGGCCCCCTTCCCAAATTGACAATTATATCAACTGCACTATTAAAAGAGGCATATTGCACTGTGTACAATCGTGGGCCTATAAAATCAATGATACCGCCTGAAGTAAGATATGATAAGCGAGTGATCGTGTGGCAACCCAGTCAGATTTTTGAAAGATGTCAACTGACGAGATGTGGATGTTAACAATACGAAGGTTGTCCCAAAAAGTCGTAGGCAATGTCAATAACTCAGTTATTCGTTAGAAAAAAAAACATATTTATTTTCTTTTGTTAGTTAAAAGCACAATTTTGTGTACAAAATGTCATCAAAATATCTCTTTTCAATATCATATACAACATAAATACAGAACATATACCCACAGGTGTCGGCGCACGAATTCAAATGTCAAAAACGTTTCACATGACGTTATCAGTTTTCTTTTTCAAAGTACTGGCCTCTGTGCGCTATGCATTTTTATCGGCGTTTTACCCACTTGTCAAACATACAGTACATTCAAACCACTCCTGATTTAGAAACAAGATAAAATTCCTCACTGCTCTTCTAATTTCTCCTTCCGATTCAAATTTCTGTTAGCTCAAGCTGGCCTTCAAAAGTGGAAAATAGGCGAAATCAAGTGGTGCCAAATCTGGAAAGTAGGGTGGATGTTGGAGTCTCTGAAACCGGACGACTTCGAGTTTTAAATATGTTACAGCCGATGTATGAGCAGGGCCGTTGCCATGATGATAAATGATATTTTCGTTGTGATAACTTAGATCTGGTCGTTTCTTTCTTATCGCATGAAGCAAATCACGGCGAACCACCTTGGAATAGTATTTTGAGTTCACAATCCTCCCTTGCACAGCATGACATAGCACGATCTGTCCATCAATATCATGTACATGATTTTTCTCATAGATTTGACGGACTTTGCCTTCTTAGAGGGTGGAGATCTGGATGATGTCCATACACTGGATTGTGCTTTTAATTCTGGTTCGTAATAATGAAGCCAGGTTTAGTCCATTGTGGTAATTCTATCGAGAAGATGTGGATCGCAATAGATAACTGAGATAACCTTACCCGTCTGTGCATTTCTTCATCGGTAAGCAGACGTGGCACCCATCTATCTGAAACTCTTTTTATACCAAGATCGTCTTAGAGAATTCTGTGAATCTCTGGTGTACTGATCTGCAGTCTTTCTGTAACGCCCCAGATGGTCTGACGACGGTCTTCATCAATGACGGCCGTTAGTATCAGACTTTTGTTATTTTCTTAATTCGGCTTCCCAACTTCGGCTTTGTCATTCCATCCAAATATCTGTTGTGCCATTTAAAAAAATGCGCTTTACTGACATTCCAGTGATCTTGTGTGATTTCCATTTCTCCTTTTGTGTGAGTGGGGTCAATCCATGATCTAAACAGTATTTTATAATATTTTGGTGCGCCAACGAAGTAGTTAACGTTGTCATTTTGCGCAACTTTTATTTCAGATGCGTTTTAAAATCCCGTCATTTCTCTGCTGTTGACGTCGTGGGGTTGTAAAACCAATATATTTCGCGGAAAACATAACTGATTCTATTGATATAAATTTGAATACGATTCATTGAATATTAATTTGTTTTCATCTCTCTGAGTGGTACATGTACAAAGAAAATCTGGAATTTTGTACGTGCGCCATCAACGCATATCAATTACATTTTATTCTGTAATAGCTCATTTATCTCTTTTGTTATCGATTTAAAAATTTATATTTTAAATGTAAAATAAATAAATATTTTGTCATGCAAAATATCTCTTGAATTTGACGCGAAATAAAAAATATATTAACACAGTCTACGACTTTTTGGGACAAACCTCCTAGATAAGTAGGAAAAAGGCCCACTATTCGATCCAGTATTACTTCCGTATTTATCTTATTTAATAATTCGCCCTTATGTGCCATTGCAGATTTTAAATCTATTGAATGTGCACGCATTCTAGGACCTTTATAATTGATACAAAAACACGTTTGTCTGGAATATGCTAACTTATTGAAGGGTCAGTACATGATGTTTACTATTCCGGAATTTTCCGAGTCTAGCAAACCCTCCTAATTTTACCGCATGCTCCATGCTTCCTCTCATAATTTTCGATAACCCGGTAAGAAGCACTCATTTTATGAACCATGGTTTGCTCTCTGTTACCTATTTTTGAGTGTAAATCTGGTCCTGACCTATCCGGACTTATTTATATATCGAATGGTGAAGTTAACAATGTGTTAATCTTAATCATAAATCCGAAAGACATATACAAGTTCGAGTGTAGGGCAACACGGACCTTCGACAGGTAGGATCAGGTGTCATGGAGGAGTAAGCATCCTCTGCTGACCGGCCACACCCACCGTGAGTCCTTAGTCGAAATTAGATATATGTGGATTACCGTAGTCAAAGTTAGTATGAAAAATGACAGTCTAACAAAGGGTATTAATCATTCAACATATGTCCCGGAGACACTTTGTAATCGCAAACAAGGTCATTTATCGACCGTAAAATTTGCGAAATGATGACTTCAAACGAGATTCGTTATATCTCTGCAACATCAACTTTTTTGTCAGTAGTTGACCTCGCTTTAAAAAAATTCTCATACGTATGGCATGCTCTCGCGTATCGAATTAACTGGGAGATATGCACACCATAAGCAGGCGAAACGTCGTGATGATCCTGTCAATATGTGGTGCTGGGCGTTTTCGTCGTTCCCCCAACACCAGTGGAAAAGTGCAACTATTCTGGAATAATTTTGCATTAACATTTGAACTGTTTATCATATCTATTTAATTATATCGCACAAACATATCAACCATGAAGTTGTGTTATATTCTATACACAGCTAATGTACATTGCTATTATTACTCGTTTCAAATGTTGTTTTGTGATATTCGCGCAATCAAGCATACTCGTTGCAAGAACTTTTTGCAAAATATCTTTGATATGTTGAATTGAATGTCCAACCCTTTGCGCCTTGGTGTTTTTGTGACGATTGTGCACTTGTTTTCAACCACTGCACAATGAACCTCTTAACGGGCCGAAACATTTTGTTTTTATTAGACAGTCCATTGGTAGCATCAAAATTCACAGCGTCCAGCATCGCCATACATAGAATTAACATCTTTAGAAGGTTACTTCTCGGGTATATTGCATAATTTTTATATTAAGTCATAAAAACAGTAAGCAAAGGAACGAATAATGCAAGGAAGGAATATCTGAATGTTCTGTCAGTCATTTAAACGTTCTAATATTTTGGATATTCGAGGTAACAAAAGTGGATGCATAGGTTGCTATGTATGTGTTGGTTTAGTTTGGTTGTAATAAGTACAAATATAACATTCCTTACAAAATAAGGAAATCATAATTTGTCTAGTATTTTAAAAACTTGAAATATGTTTATTTACTCCTCGCTATATTCGCCCCATTTTGGACTTTAATGAAAAATCATAAGGAATAAACTACACTACATATGATAAATCGTATTCATTTTGCTTATGAAAACATATAATCAATTTGGTTTCCCTCGTTTTTATCATTTTTTAAAACACAAACAAAATGCATAATTTAATCACATTTTCCACTCAGTTTCGATCAACTCTGTATTTCGTCTCTCGGTATTTTTATAGTAATCGCACATTTTCCGACAAGCTGGAAAATTATTTCATTTCCAGAGTTTGCGGTAAAGATCTGCTAACTTGTTTTAGTAGTATACTTCCGTGACCCCATTTGCGTTCGAGATCGCCGCACCCTTTGGTCTTAGCTTCGCGGATGACGAGAGCATGTGCATACCAAAAAAAATTGTTTTGTTTTGTTTTCGTGACCTCATTTTGATTCCATATCCTACTACGTAGCATTGAATATCTTAGCTATATATAAATCATTTGAGAAGGAAGTTTAAATGTCAACTACAAAGAATTTAAATCCCAAATATTCTCCCAAGCAGCTTACGGAATTGTTAATAATATGCCAGTCATAATAGATTCTGAAAGCAAACCATTTAATCAATATAGCTAACAAATGACGTTTAATTAGGGTACAGATACGTTAAATCTTCTTCCAAGCAATATACAGAATGTCTACTTTACTATCAGGGTATTTAGTAGCATGTCTGTCCGCTACAACATGGGACTTTGTATATTCACAAATATTGTATGATAGTGATTGCAATCTAAATGGAGTCTTCAACCAGGATAGAAAAAGTGCAGCTCTGCGTTTAGCGTTAGAAGAAACTGAAAATCGGGTCGAGGAAACAACAACCCGTTTAGAAAAAGCCGTTAAAAGTAGTAAAGATGCTTACAACGACTTACTGAGAATATATGGTTCACAAACAGCTCCTACAGGTAATGTACAGAAAATGTCCCATACTTATCCCACATGTAAATTGAAGGAGACTTGTGTGATACTATGAATTCAGGTACAGTTTGTCTTTAAGAATCGAATTGAAATATATTTTAAGTGGTTTGTTTCCTTGCAGATTTGGTTAGTTGTATTAATTATACGCTACGCACCGTGTAAATTAATTGTTTTTTTATGATTTTTATTCACATTTTAAGGAGCTACATATACATGTGATATTGAATGTTTATTTTTTTTTTTACTTTTGACGTAGACAATATTATAGACGAAGTGTGCAATAAAACACCCGAATCTGGTCATTGGAAGTACGACTGATTGCCACAGGTATTACAACTGTTCTGGAGAAGATCGTCAATTGAGTGGATGGATTAATCCATATAAATTTTGGCCCACAAAATATCTGCACGAGTGCCATTACCCATTCTTATTTTCAGAAGAAACGCTTCAATGTGAAAACTACACCAAGGTTGATTGTGGAACACGATACAAACCAACATGGGCGTGTGAGTGAAACTACAGTCTACTTTGAATATATTGAAATTCGGGGACCAACTTAAATTGTACACAATATCCAAAGTTCAATATAACTTTGAAACACTAGTATCAGTAAATGTGTTCATGTTTTCAACACAGATGTTAATGCTGTTATTTTACAATCAAACTTGTTTTCCAGGCAAATACTTCAGACTGCAATGTAAACTTTCACACTGCATACCATGTGAAGTAAGATATTCAAAATGTGAATACAGAGCAGATGCCTTATGGCCAGATCCTGACACTGGTTTCTCCTCAAAATACATGATATGTAAAAATGGTGAAATAAAAGGAACGGGCACTTGTCCCCAAGACAATACCTGGAACGTGGGATCCTTCCCTTACAATGGTAAATGTGTGCATCTGTTTGCCATTCCAACGGAATTTAATTCCACGGGTCGTCTTCCTTCATGTCAATTGAAGAAAGATGGAAATTACCAGTATCTTGAACGTCCCTGTGACGCTTACTACAGATGTGAAGGTGGCAAAGCCACAGCTGTAAAATGTCCAACAGGGACTGTATTTGACATTGCTAGCAGAACGTGTGAAATTTCTGGCAATTGTTATTACACGTAGCAGTTCATAACTTATAATAATTTGGATCTTATTTCTTTATATTTGAGACGATATAAAATGTTTTAACCGTTTGTTGTAATATTATGACTGTAATCGAATTACTTTCCTTATATCGTGTTTTGTTATCGATGCAAATTTGACATACTAATTGTCTGTTGACATAAGGTAAAGGTTAATCAAGTGTTACATCGTGTATATTTAGTCTTTTTTATATAAACGACATCGTTATCTTTGTGTATTTATATATTGATTGATTATATATTGTTTAACGACTTTGTGTTAAAGTTCTACTGTGATGATTTGAAGAAGGCTTGTCTTTTCTTGCAAATGCAGACTTTCACATTGTTCGCGAGAGTATTTCATCAACGGTGTCTATTTCTTACATGGTCAAGTTACTCCGTAGTGCCTCCGATGTCTCCAGTTTCTGGATGCCTACTAGCATTCTTCGAGATGTGACTCTCCTGAGACTTATTTTAGTGATGTCTGTCCCTATTACTACAAATGAGCGGACATTTTCAGCACCACGTTAAGTGAAGACTTGCATGTATCTATTGCGACTATGACCCATAGAAGGCTAAATTATTTGATTAGTCTGCACATGCACAGAAAAGCTACGAATACACTGGACATTTCAGCAGTCACCGACTAGTTTGTGACAGTGCGGGATGTACGTGGACTCATTTTTGGACGTTTATTTAATGAAAAAAAGTTTGATTTTAAACTTGCTTAATATTGCTTATTAAATGTTTGAATTAAAGCTAAGTAATAAAACTTTGTTTTTATTAGGTCGTGTCTTAAGATAATGAAAAATATTTAGAATTTGGTGGATATTTGAATGTAAGACAAAATACTTTAGTTCAACATCCCGTTTTTATCCAGTCCCCCCCCCCCCCCCCCCTCAATGTCAGATACTTGCCGACGCGCCTGTTCAGTGATTGTCTCGTTGTCTACGAAAAGGGTACTTTAAGATAGGTTCTTGGTACGAAAGTATTTGTTTTTCTTGAACTCTGTACCTCATGGAGAAGTTGGAATAATCTGTAGAATTGTAATGCTTACAGAGAAGTTGATTATCACCATTATTTATTTGAAATATGTGCCCCGATATTCCATGAATTGGGGCCGCCTTAGATTGCTTTTAGAGGAAATCAACGCCTGAATCTGGTCCATGGCAGTAGGACTGATTGCCACAGGCATTACAACTGCTCTGGAGAAGATCTTCAGTTGAGTGGATCGGATCATCCATATAACTTTTGGCCCACAAAATATCTAAACGAGTGCCATTGTTCTTGTTTTCAAACGAAATGCCTGAATAGGAAAAATACGCCATGGTAGATACTGCAATTCGCATAACGTATATGCATTCTTTGTTATTCTATGTGAATTATGTGCTATTTACAGTTTATATTATTGATCATATTAAAGCAATATAAGCTGCCAAAATTGCAATTTTTTATAGTGACATTAAACGAGGTTAAATGAACAATGATATGATTGGAAAAAAGAACTGCATCGAATTTCCTCTCTTATGCATCGTTTACACACCTTTACGTGATGAAAAATATATTCCTCGACATTCCGTTTGACCCTAACAACGGCAGCTGATTAATCGTCGGAGACAATCCCGAAGATAACCGATGTTGACACGAATGATTCTGATGCTGATCGGTTTGTATCCGGGTCATTAAAATATGGACGGCGAGGTGAGATAATATTCTAGTTACCATCATTATTTTGGCATTGTTAACGATGTTATATGTTTTTATATCTTTTTTCGTCCCGAATCAGTCGAAGTCGGCTTTCTCCCTCGCTTCGAACCTTTCGTGGTCATTTCATACGGAAATAATGTCGGAAAAATTAAGGCACGGGAAGACTTAATTTCAACTGTCGAACAATTTTTACATTTAATGCAAAAAATACAACATGTCAAAAGTTTAATCGATAAAATCAGGTATTAGAAGGTAGATGTTACAAGATTTCGATTAAATTTTAGGGACCCCAAAATAACAATTTTGACAGCTTATATTGCTTTAAGACGTCACCAATTGCAGGTGAAGTACCACAAATATGGACCTATGCTTAGAATGCACGATCGTTCGTGTGTGTCTGATTTCACTTAAAATGTTTGATACATTATAGGCAAAAACTTTTATTAAAGAAAAACTAGATATTAAGAATTCCCAAATTAATTTGACATTATAGAGAGATTCTTAAGGATTTATTTTTTGTAAGATAATCATTTATTTTTTACGATATTGATTATCGAATGCATATAACATTCAATTCAATGTGGAATATTTTACACATCAATAAAACTTGAGAGAAACATTGGGGGGGGGGGGGCAGTCAAGAGTTAATTATGTATTATAATCAAAGAAGAAGAATATGAACCACCTGTTAAAATCTGGAAATAATAGCTTCCTCAGTGTTTAAACCAGTCACGAGACCTCAGTGGTAAAATGTTCGCTTCCAAACCGCCAGGACGTAGTGCGAACCTCGCTCATGCCATGGCCGCGTCAAACCAAAGGCGAAAACAAGGATAGTGGTTGTTAATTTGCCAAAAAGAGAGAATCACGGGTATTTTGGATATATACTTATAAACGGTCCCAAGTTGCGCAGACGTTAGTAGGTTAAAGAGCCCTCACTTTTACGGTCCTGTGCGTTAAGCATAAGCCTAATTTCGTGGTATTTCACCTACAAACTACTAAGATATTTTACCTACAGCTGGTGACGTCGCAATATGAGTGAAAAATTCTGATCAGGACATTAAACAAACAAATAAAGAAACAAAACAGTTTTCGCAAGGGAAGTAACTCTTTACATAATTTGTAATATCCTCTGTATAAAATTTGTTTGGTTTGGTCAACTGCTGTGACAGGGTGCCTCGGTTTTTGCGATTTCATCCGATGGACTGCCCCATTTAGTTGACTCTTACGATAAGCATGAGGTACTGATGCCACATTCTATATATATATATATATATATATATATATATATATATATATATATCCTTTGAGCAAGGAGAGGTCTTTAACGTGCAACATCCGCTGTGACACGGGGCCTTGGTTTATGTGAACTTTAACGTGCCAAACCTGTTGTGACACGGGACCTCGGTTTATGCGGTCTCAACCGAAGGACCGCCCCATTTAGTCGCTTCTTACGACAAGCAAAGGGTACTGAGGGTCTATCCACAGGGGATATTTATATTCATTCATAACCAGTACATGTACATCTATATCGTTCGTCTAGAATTAAAAAAAAAATCTACTGTATATATCATGTAATGGATACATTAAGGGTGTATGAGACTGAGATTGAAAGTTATTACAAAAATATAAAAATGAGTGAAATAGATAGCATCGTGTCTAGTTTATCAGAAAAAAAAGACATTTTAGATACATTTATGTTCGTGAATCCGTGTCCATGGTAACAAACAGCGAACATATCCTTACTGGAGACATCAATATTCACTGAAATTGACCACTGTTCTAAAAGGAAGTATAAAACTGACATCGGAAGAATTTTAAAGAAAACCCTTAAAATGATTAAAGTAGATATTACTGTATTTGATTTAACAGAAAATGACATTTTAGATAGGTTTATGAGTTCGTTTCTATGGTAACGATAATTAAACATACCTTTACTGGAAACACCATAATTCAAAACCTATTAAAAAAGAAAGGTGAGACTGACATCAGAGTAATTAAAAAAAAATACAAATTTGAGTGAATTGGGTAGCATTGTATTTATTTATTGATATTTGCAATGTGGAACTGTAGCATTTTCTAATTTTCTATTCAGAGTTTCTGTTCGCAGAATCAGGGTGTTGTTTAACCAAGGCAATTTTAGGTGGCTGATAACAAGATATGAATATTTCTGTGACCCATTGGAAACGCAGCTAAGAAACGGAAATGCAATGTATTGAAAATTTATAGGTTTTGATTTTGTTGATTTTGGAAATGTTCTGTGTTTTCCAATTAACTAAAACTTCAGTGGAATATATTAGAATCCATATTTGATTTACATCACTTTTCGAATTTCTTGTGCCACGATATATCTGAAGGTTCTCATTCAAAAAATTAATAGCGAGCGCAACGCTGGCTCGTACTGCGTTCTCTAATGACTATTTGAAAGTGCGCAAAATAATAATAATAATAAGAATAAAAATAAAAAAAGAAAAGAAAATAATAAAAAAAAATAATAAAACAAAAAATAAATAAAGTCAGTGCTGACACTGAACAGGAGTTATTTTTTTTGTCACGATCCCAGACGTCCCTGCAAAAAATGGCGAATATCTTGCAAAATCATAATATATTATATAAATTTAATTCTAGTCTTGTGATCCTCTATACAATGCCACATGACACATTAATCCTAAAGTGTAACGGAATGTAATCTTTGTTTTGTACCTTGACAAGATGATAAATTCATGACGTCACGTTGCATAGTTTTACTTCATATTACACCTGAAGTACTGACGGATCTATATTTGGGGTGAATTTAGCTTGCACACGCATGAAGTTCAACTAAAAATCAACAAAAATTAAACAGTTCAAGACCGATGAAAACTTGGAGAAAATTCTCACACTTGTATATAAAACTGTATGAGTGAGAATCAGTGTGGATGGCGGACGATAATCCGATCATTCACGTGATTCAATAAAATGATGGATCAATATCTGCTATGTTGTATAGAGTAGACATGTGCCTCCATTGACAATATATTTTCTCCTGGATTTCCACATTATTTTCAAGAAATAAGGAAGGAAATGAACAATGTAAAACAGATGTGATGTGCTTTTAGAAAGAGCTAGGTACGTTTGTTAACATAACTAGGCCCTGTAAAATACTTTAAAATGTTATCAAAACAAATCATGTATACTCACGATGGTAATAATCTCAAGTACTTATATATACAAGTATAGGTCTTATATCGTGTTGGGTACCATCTAAACCTATCTTTAATCCGGAAAATTAGCGATTTTCTTCACTTTTTCCATCTTTCAGGAGAAAATTTGATGTGGCCACACAAAGCAATAAATTAGAGATAAAATATCTTTAAAAGAAGTGATCTATGCATGTTTCGTTCTAGCCCTTGCTTGTGGCCAATTTCAATTTAAAAAACAAATCTAATTATCAATCGTCTGCTTTTGACGTTTCGTCGTTTGCGAACGGATCACGACGCGATGTCGTATGGCAACGACATGTACGGTGATATAAGAAAAAATAATTACAACTTTAGGTACTTATGATTGTTTTAGCAATCAAAATTATATAATACATTTATTGATAATTACATTTTGAAAGATATCAGTTTGTAGAATTATTGATATGCAGATGGCGGCCGGGCACGGGCAGAATCAAATGTGGTAGCCCTGTGATGCACAGCCGTGCATCCAAATAATGTCTTATACCATGTATAACTATAGAAATGTTTAAATTAAGTGTGCTTGTTGCTAATAAAATCATAAATATGCAATAATAATTGCAATTATAAGGTTATGTAGCTTAATCCGGCATTAGTATATGCATCATCTAAAAATAGTATTGAACATTGTTTACATGAACAACGTACAGTGTGGGTAGAAAAATGTATCCATTTGCTAGATCATTCAATATGTTGCATAAGTAAATAAATGAATATCTCAAATGATTGAATACAACAATTAATAATAAATTTAATAAATAGATGATTTTTGATGTAATGAATGAATTTAAATGTTCAATTTTTCTGTTAAGGAATTAGGTTCATGAATTAAATTGTTTTAGCAATGTTCAGATTGTATAACTAATTAGCAGATTATCAAGAATTATAAATCTACTTCAAATATTACGTATATATTATCTCCGACTTGATGAATATATGGATTTATACACGTATATTATCCAATTATTATCCAATTCAAACAGCCATATCGCATCGTTTTTCAAAGAGGGGGGTAGGTATATAAATAATAATTTTGAAACCAAGTCATCGACCATACTTCCAATATTGGTTGTAAAATGTGCTGATATCAAATATCTTTTAATGACGGTAAAGTTCATATCGTGCATTTTAACTTCAAATGAGAACCAATATTAATTAGGTAAGTATATGATTTTAAAATATGGCATCCATTATCAAGATTAAATTCAAGACAGACAGACAGATTAAGGTACACATAAAGAAAGAGAGAGAAAGAGAGAGAGAGAGATAGATTTGAAATTTTAAAAATTCAAAGTAAAATATTTTATTAGGATGCCAGGTTATGGTCCGAAATTTTATGATTTTTCTGTAGTAGATAGGCCTATACCCATATTGCATATTGTCGAGTTTTGTCGATATTTACAGAACAGCCAACATTTCATAAATAGTGTGTGATTTTTTCCTCGTCAAAATTATCGTTGTAACGCTAGTGAATCGCCCATGATATTTACAAAATATTACAGAAATATGGCCACCATAAATCTAAGAAGTAGGCCTATAAAAAGGTAGGTCCGCGCACTTGTTTTCATGACAATATGACGTGCGAAAAACAAATTCAGCATCTTTCTATTATAACATGAAAGAACAGTTTACTTCAAAGCTATGACATATACAAAACTTTATCTTACTTTGCGATTTGATGTTTATGTCAGTCATACAATTAATCCTTTACTTAATTTGTCAGTAAAATCAGCACACATCAAATGAAGACGATGTGCGCCAGCACATTTTTAAAGGTGTCATGATTGAAAGACTAAAGTATGTATACTTTGTGCAATATTTCAATCAGAGTTATACATTTTGGACATTACACTGTTGATTAGGCCTACCTTTTTATTGCTAAAGTTGACCTCTAATGCTAATTAAAATTTGATCCAGTAATAGTAAATTAAAAAATGTTCATTGTATACCAGGCCTACTATGTACACGAAAAAAAATATTACGAGTCAGTCTGCTACACTGATGTCGAATAACACAGTCAGAAATGTTCTATGATAACTGTCTCAACACCCAACACACACACACACACACACACACACACACACACACACACACACACACACACACAAACCAAACAAACAAACAAACAAACCCCCCCCCCAAAAAAAAACAAACAAAAAAACAAACAAAAAACAAAACAAAACAAACAAAAAAACCCCCCAAAATAATAATAATAATAATAAAAAGTTACAACGTTTTTCACATGTGTGTAAACAGCCAAAGTATATACAAATTACACTCTAGAAAAATCTTCATCATGGGTACAGAGAATAAGATCGCGCATGGGGAAAATATTCTTTTAAATATATGGAACGCTCCACCGCAAAGCGGAATTTTTCATTCTTTCAATTAATTCAACTTGTTAAATATAAAAACATTTTAAAGAGTTGCATACGCCATATTAATCCCAGTCACATTCCTTTTAAATGTATCTTTCACATGAGTAAAAGTGTATGAGGTGATTTGTAAATATAGATCAAATATAGAAGATCCGCGCACAACGTACATCGAGCGGAAAAATATTTCAAAATGAATTGATGAAAAATTAAATGAAAGACTATTGCTGAAATATGCGTAGCAATTGCTCACACTTATTTTATTTCAGCTACATCGGTTCAGATTTCCCAAATTTATTTTAGTAATGGGTAATTGATACGTTACTAATACATACTGGTTAATAGGAACATAGCGCAAGACAGTTTTTGAAAATATTATATGATTTCGACAGAAAACATCATGAGATAAAATGCTTTATTCATCGATACTTTTTATTGAAGTAAGAGAAATATAATTAAGACATTTAAAAACAAAAACATCTCTCTGAATCAAAGATGATTATCATCTGTTTTGAAAAAAAAAAAAATGGAAAATTTGCATGTAACAATACATATACATTAGAAAATTCTATGATATATAACTACACGATAAATAACTACACGCTAAAAAGTGGTATGGTCAACACAATCACAAGGAAAGTTCCAACATCGATCAAGTTTTCAATAACTGAAACTTCGTCAGAAATAATGAAACGTCGAAAATGTATCCGTACTTATTAAACTCCACACGATATAAGCCGATTTTTTTTTTTTTGGTTAAAAGAGAAGAAGTTGACTTGTTGAATGAAATTTCATTTAAAGCAGAATAAATATATAATAATCCCGGCTGGAGTAATTGCATGGATAATTGACTTATTTTTTATGTATTTGATAAATTGTGATCTAGTTCCCAATTGTACATGTAAGGTTTAAACTAAACAAAACTTTCCTCTATTCTTTAGATCAATATTTTTTACTATAATACTTTTACTATTCCGTTCAGGATAGGATATATTCCGACCCATTAATTGAGATGGTAAAGGACATTTATACAAAACATTTATATATGGTAGAGACGTAATGGTTTAGAACTGTTATGCCAAATACACTCCTCAGGACCGCTAGAATTATATAGTTCGAAATGAAAAGTCTACACGACACTCGTCCAGATCAACGCTCGTTTATTTATTAATGACAATCCTTTGGCAATGCTAACTCCCTCGCATCCAGGTATGGGGTGAGTGGTAGAAACTCCACCTAAATGAAATATCGAACCAATGCGAATTGTGAGTTAGCCAGGTATAAATAGCACTGACCAACTTCTCGCAGAACCGGGTTTTATATACCAACAAGCATCTTTGAGCTGTTCTCAAAATGTCTTACCTTATTTGTAATATTTCCGAACTATGCGCTGTTGGCATTAAGTTTGAATTTGAACTTAAAAGCACTTTAATTCTTTCATTTGAAAGTTTCGATTTTGTCATTGCACATTCAAATTTATCTCACAGTTCTTGCACAATAGTAAGTCTTATTTTTAGATCACTAGTACACTCAAACAATTGACCTTAGGACCTGGTTTTGCATTGGCTATACACTGCCCATGCCCATATATATCGGCACCGAAAAATTCACAAACTATTACACATAATTTATACAAATAGTTAACATTAGGTCAAAGTAATGTCCTTAGTCGCCAATCGCATTAACCATACATTGAATGACTGACCAATGCCGAAACTATTTATAACGGTAACCCTTGATCGACCTTGTGTTCGTACGCACACCCATATTGTCAATGTACAAAACCTTAACCCCAAAATAGTTCTTTGTATTCCATACACACACATGTGCAATACTATTGAAAATTGTTTTATATAAATATATGAGAAAAAATACATGCATTTAAGTGATCCCGTAAAGAAATGCAATATACACTCTACAAAGAATACTCTTGAATAGAATGAATGAGGAATTACATAACATAGATCAAATATTAAAATGTATTAACACTCGAACACTGGTTTCAATATACGTGTGCATTCTTTATTAAATAAGCGTTCGCTCTCTTCAACGTGGAAATAAATAAGTAAATAATGTGGACAAAATCGATCTTTATTATATGTATATCACTACTGTGTACAAAAGACATTTAAGAAATACATTTCATTTTTGAAAACACTAGGCTGAAGCTACCATCAACTAACAAGCCGAACGCTTGGCATTTAGAAGTGAGAATCACGGGTCTTTCGGATATGACCTTAAAACCGGAGTTCGCGTGTCATGGTAGGCGTTGGCACTGTAAAGAACCCTCACTCCTATGGTACTGAGCGCTAACGCTCACTCCTGCGGTACTGAGCGCTAAGTATAGATATAAATTTGTGGTACTTCACCTACAGGTGGTGACTTCTCAATATGAATGAAAATATTTCGACGGGACGTAAAACAAAGAAACACACAAACAGACTAACCAGCAGCCAGTGAGACCGTAGAAACTAGCAGCCAGTAAGAAAAAGCATCGAAGTATTGAGAGTACTCAGACGGAATACTAAAAAGTAGCAAATAATAGCTCAAAGTGATTTTTTTTCAAACTATTAATCAATATATTCTTATCTATCAAGTTTGAAACTCGAAGACAACTGACATCACCTGAAAATGCATGTTATATCACATGAGGCCGTAATATAGGTTAATAACAGTTTAATCTTGAATGAGGCCACGGAAGGAATAGTGACATAACGTAAGGGACTCCTAGTACTAGCATTTTCTGTCTTTCATTTGCATTTGGTGCCAAGTGGGGTACTCGAGGGTAGAAATATCTCTTTTGATTGAATATGGAGGTATTGATTGACACAAAATTGATCAAGAGATAGATTGATTGATTATTTATTGCTTTCCGCCACACTCAACAATTTTTCAGTTATCTGGTGGCGTCCAGTTTTTGTTGGTGGAGGAGAGAACTCAGATACAATGTACCTGGGAAGAGACCATCGACCTTCCGCAAGTAAACTGGTAAACTTTCTCACATAACGCCGCGGCCGAGATTCGAACATGCGCCGACAGAGGTGAGAGGCTTTGTGATTTTGAGCCCGATGCTCTAACCACTCGGCCACAGAGGCCCCCTCAAGAGATAGACAATCATGTATACGTCCCCATAATATACAAAAAAGTGATCATGATAGCCTTTGACGGCTATTGAGCTCTCCTGAAAATTCATAATTTAACATCGTATAGGTTCATAATGAAGTAAATGACAACTTAATCTTTGAAGAGTCCACAGAAATAGTATGCAGCTAAAGAAGGCAATCCTTAGGGCTATCATTTTCCGCTCTCAGTTTGGAGCTGTAGGGGTACCACCTTTGGCCTCCAGAGGGTGGGACCAGTTTTCAAACTTCTCTAGTAATTGAATAGGGTAGATATGACGGAACACAAGTGATATATAGATAGAGAACGATGAAGTATAACATACAGACCCTTTGAAAGTTATCACAGAGGCCGTTAAGAACCATTGAGCTCATCTGAAAGTTCCTAGTTTTACATCATGTAGGGTCATAATGAAGGGCAATAGCAACTTAATCTTTGCAGAGTCCACAGAATGAGTATACAGGAAAGGAAGGCGACCATAGGAATATTATTTTCAGCCCTCAGTTTAAGGTTAAAGGGGTACCACCTGGGGCATCCCGAAGGTGGGGCCAAATTTCAGACCCCTATAGTAATATCAAATGGTGAAGTAAACAATGTGTTAATCGTAATCATAAATCCCAAAGACATATATATACAAATTCGAGTGTAGGGCAACACGGACCTCCGACAAAGCGAAAGTAGGATCAGGTGTCATAGAGGAGTAAGCATCCTCTGCTGACCGGTCACACCCGCCATGAGCCCTTAGTCGAAATTAGGTATACGGGATTATCCGTAGTCAAAGTTAGTATGAAAAATGACAGTCTAACAAAGGGTATGAAACAAATCATTCAACATATGTCCCACTTGAGTAATTGAATATCCAGTGATGGAAAGAAACAAATGTGATATGCAGATAGACAACATGGCAGACTAATATATAGAGCCCATACTAGGTGCTGCATAGGTCTATAAATGCAACAGAGGTCACCTAAAAAGTCCTAATTTAAGATCATGTAGGTCATAATGAAGGCTAATAACAATTTAATCTTTGAAGATTTCGGAAACATTGTACGCTCTCCTAGGACTATCATCCTCCACCCTCAGTTTGGGGCTGTAGGGGTACAACCTTGGGCTTTCCGAAGGTGAGGCTACTTTTCAGACCTCGTTAGTAATTGGATATGGAGAGATTATAGGGAACAAACGCGATATAGAGATACAGAAAAACGAAATCAACATACAAAACCCTTATAATTTGACATGATGCAACTTAATATTTAACGATTCCACAAAACGAGTATGCAGGAGAGAATATGGACTCATAGGGACATCATTTTCCGCCCTCAGTTTGGGGCTGTAAGGGTACCACCTTTGGACTCCAGAGGATGAGACTTTTCTCTCTAATAATTGAGTAATGTGTGATATAAGGGAACACAAGTGATCTATCGATTGAGAACAATGGAGGCTAAGACAAAGACCTTTTAAAAGGTGTCATATAGGCCTATATATCCAGTTAAGATTACCTGAATGTTCACAATTTAGAATCTTGTAGGTTAAATTGAAGGCAAAACAACTACATCTTTAACGAGTCCACAAAAAGAGTATGCATATAGGCTACGTGACACCTTTTAAGAGTTCTGTATCTTAGACTTTGTTGTTATTTATCTGTATATCACCTTTGTTCCCTTATATACCACCCCATATTCAATGACTAGATAGGTTTGGAAATTGGCCTTACCATCTTGAGGCCCTAAGAGGTACCCCTACAGCACAAAACTAATGGTGGAAAATAATAGCCCTAGGAGTTGCCTTCCTTGCCTGTATATTCTACTTGTGGACTCTTCAAATTAAGTTGTTATCAGCTTTCATCATGACCTACATGATCTTTCATTGGGTACTTTCGGGTGAGCTCAATTGTATTTTACGCCTACACGACACCTTGTAAAGGTCCCTTATGTATGTCTTTGTTGCTCGTTATTGTATATCACTTTTGCTTCATTCTATCGTTCCATATTCAATTACTAGAGAAGTCTAAAAAGTGACCCCACCCTCGCAAGATTAAGTAGTTATTGGTCTTCATCATGACCTACAGGATGTTAAATTAGAAAATTTCAGTTGAGTAGAATATCCCTAACAGGTTTAACATCATTACAGTTCCAAACTGAAGGCTAAAAATGATAGTTATAAAGGTTCTCTACTTTATTGTAATATTCCTTCATGAACTCTTCAAACAATAAGCTGTTATTAACCTTCATTACGGCCCCATATGATGTAACATTATGGATTTTCAGGTGAGCTCAATTGCATTCGAGTACCAAACTTGATAATTAAGAATATGCTGATTAATTGTACGAAAAAAATATCGTATTTGATCTATTATTGGTAATTTTTAGTATTCCGTCTGAGTACTCTCAGTACTTTGATGGAATTTCTTATTGGCGGCTAGTTTTTACGGTCTTATGGGCTACAGGTTAGTGGCTGTTAGCTTCAGTCTAGTTCTGAAAATACATGAGGGTATGAATTGCAACGAGTGACGTTGAACTACTTATTTTGAAGCACTAACGCGCATCATGGAGTATATATGCTGGTGTGAAGCGTCGCAGTTCACACATGTAGCATCATGTTCGTTCAAAAATGAAATGTGTTACAATGTACTTGTATTTAAATTCTCTTTTAATTTCTGTCGGATTTCCCAGCTGTTAAAACAAGCGTACTATATTTACAGAAACAAGACATATACACACATTGTTCACATTCCCTTTGCGTTCGTGAGGAAATGGCTATCATTACAATTGGTAAAGGTGTTGACGAAAAAAAAACCCACTGATACGGTGGGGGAATAAAATAGATCAAAAAATCTATTTCCATAGTATTTATTTACTTTGGTAACAAAGTCTGATTATTAGTTTGTTGATTATATGTTTCATTCGTATATTCTGAAAGTAATACAATTAATCAATTACTTACATTTTCAATTGTGATACACTAAATAACAATTACATGAGGTTGTGGGTTACATTGAAAAAAATCTATGTTGCCCTCAACTACAAGTAATATTTGTTTTATTATATTGAATATTATATAAATATCAAAGCAGAAAGACACACGAGCGTAAACATCTGTTAAATATTGCTCAATCACGGCTATGTTTTGTATATCAATGCAGGTATTCGCGTATATTACAAACGCTCAAACGACGTCGTTTAACAATATACGGCGAACAGTACCAGGATAAATTTGATGTATTTGGGTTCTTTTTAAATATCACCCGTTGTCAAGAAATGTTACCCGTTGATAGATACTATCACCATGAAAAGCGTGCTTTCTATTCTCAGAGGGAAACATGTTTCTTAACTGTTTCTAGGCCAACATATTCGAGATTTTTACATGGAACTCTAATAATATATTTTTTTTCCATTGAATAAAAATGATGTTTTCATAATGTGATGATAACATGTTATTTTCACAGTGTGGAGATAACATTTTTTTTCCACAGTATGAAAATAACAATCGATTGTGATATCATGTTATATATTGCTATGCATCCTAGGAAATAACGTAAACGTTATGGAACTCTTTCCAAATACACATAGACGCAAACGCCGCCATGGACATCTTTCATATAAAAGACCTAGTATACATGATGTCACACTTGACTCGTTTTTACCTTACGTCAACAGACAATTAGGTCCATATCATATTCGTACAAAACTTTATTCTGGTCCATTGCGAGTTTTGGATACGCTATTTGAAGAAGCCAAAACTAGTCCATATCTGGATTTTTGCACACCAGAATACAGACTGAATTCTATGATTATGGATGTTGCCCATTAAAGGCTTTTTAAACCACCGCGGGTTTTAGATGATACCACTTCCCCATCTAGCCGCCAGTTCATTAAATTCAAATTTACTAACAAAGGAATTGAGGCCGTCAACATAAGCAACATTCTTCGTCATCAAAAATTCAGTCTTGTATTCCAGAGTATTTCAAGTTCAAGTGTAGACCTTGTATTTCCTACAGATATACTTCCACTATTGCATCCATTCTTTTTAACTACAAACAAACTTTACAGTGCCTAGATATAGACCATCTTATACTCAATCCACCTACGTGTCTTCGTTCTTCGTTTCCTCTAACTATAGTCCAGTTGTCATTACTGGTAATGTTGATATAGTTAAAAATGAAGATCTAAAATTACTTATTTTAAAAAGGTCCTAAATTCAGAGAACTTCTGTCTTTCAATTGGCGACAGAACGTCATCTCTATTGTGAATTATGTCGAATAGTATGCCAGACGATGTGCTAAATCTGAAAAAAGAACTTGATACCTTGTCAGAATGGATACAAAGTATAAGAGAAATATCAAAATCCCGTATCAGACATGTCAGAACAAAAATGCGTACCATATATCTTTCTGTGTTTAGTAAATCAGAAGTGATAAAAGAGTTAAATAGGATACATGAGGAATATGTTTTGTTCCTACTGAAAAAGCTGGCAACAACACTGTATTTGTAAGGCTCATTATTACAACTACATTCTAAACGAACTGGGCATTAATCCACATATATTAATTGCATGTATACTCCAACTGCCTTTCGAAAGATGAAATTCTTCAAAATCATGCGTCAGTTTTGGATGCATTTAATGTACCAGTCAATGAAGCGAATGAGTATGAATTACCGTACCTACACCGGATCCCCAAACTCCACAAAAACCCTTACAAGCAAAGATACATTGCTAGATCCAATAAATGTTCTACGAAGCCCCTATCTTTGATTCTTACGAAAATATTAACTGTTGTGATTGAGAAACGTCAAACGTACTGTGTCACTACATTTGCAAGTGGTGTAAATCAAACGAGGATTCTTAAAAAGTCTAACGAACGATTAGTGAATTTGAAATCACAAAACCTTTCTCAAATTAACAGCATTAAAAAGTATGATTCTGCAACACTTTTATACGACCATACCTCTCGATAAATTCAAAACTAGACTTTTTGACATCCTAGACAGTTGTTTCGTGAACAAAAATGGTAAAAGGAAATATTTATATTTAGTGATTGGTCATCTCAAAAATTATTTTGTTAAACACTACTCTGAATCCACGCACAAGTACTCTGAAGTTGATATTAAAAAGATGCTAGCGTTCATCATTGACAATATTTTCGTAGTCTTTGGTGATCAGGTCATCCAACAGTCTGTTGGAATTCCCATGTGCACGAATTGTGCTTCTTTGTTGGCTGACTTATTTTCATATTCTTATGAAGTAGAATTCATTCGAAAGCTTCTACATGAGAAGAAAAAAAATCTCTTGCTGTGGCCTTCAATTCCACATATAGATATATCGGCGACGTTTTGTTTATTAACAATAATCATTTCATTCATATGTCGATTCGATATATCCTAATGAACTTGAAATTAAAGGCATCACTGAGTCTTCCACTTCCTCTTCGTACATATATATTTTACTGAAAATAGATACCGGCGGCAAACTAACAATTCAACTTTATGACAAACGGGATGATTTCAATTTCTCCATCGTAATTTTCCCTTATTTCTGTGGATATATTCCATCATCACCTGCATATGGTATTGATATCTCCCAACTGTTTCGATACGTAAGAGGTGGATATGATTAGTTTTTACATCGCGGCTGGCTACGGATTGCTGCGTTTTCCTGATCGGAATATAGGACTCACGGCGGGTGTGACGGGTCGACAGGGAATGCTTACTCCTCCTAAGCACTCGATCCCACCTCTGGTATGACCAGGGGTCCGTGTTTGCTCATCTCTCTGATTTGTATTTCCTGTAGGAATTATGAGATTGGATACTGTGAGTTATCCTGGTCTTTTCATCCTTTAAAGTTTGAAATACATATGATCGAAAACCGGGGGAAATGTAATAAACAGAAAATAAATTCAATGTTTAGTAGTTGGAAATGTATTTACTTCATGGAAACAAGATTTCTTAAAATACACTTTGACTCGTACCTCTTAATCGTTGTTTTTAGTTGGTTGGTTTGTTGTTTGTTTTATGTCTCGTTGAGAATTTTTCATTGATATTAAGACGACACCAGCTGTAGGTGAAGTACCACAAATTTAGACCTATGCTTAGCGCATAGGTTCGCAGCAATGAGGGTTTCTTAACATGCTAAAGCCTGCCGTAACACTGTGCTTTTGAGGTCGTATCCGAAAGGTTCGTGACTCTTACTTTTAAATGCCAAGCATTGTCGAAGAAGCAATCACTACCTATCTTAACGTCTTAGATTGGACGCGGCCATGGTACGAACTGAGCTCGAACTCAGGACGCCCCCCCCCCCCCCCCCCCCCCCCCCCCCCCCGCTTACGAAGTGAACGCTCTTCCACTGGGCTATCGCGACTGATCGTTTCTATCCGTGAAATAAATTCCCAGAATACAAGTACAAAATATCACACACACACACACACACACACATACACAGATATATATATATATATATATATATATATATATACTATAAATCGTTTGAGACGGAAATATCAATACAGCTGGTTCAAAGATTTTATATCGCTGATACTCCTCCAGTTAGTTTACAGAATGTTAATAATGTGGCAATCAAACTTTTCTTTCCTGCATATTTTGAAAGCAATCCATTTTATCAAAATTAAATGCAGTTACAAATAATTTAAATGGCAGATATCCCTCAAAGTAGTGGACAGAATGTTGACAGTTTGAGTTGACAATGATATTTTTGTCATCTGTATATTCTGAAAGCAATCGATTTAGACAATATATACACTGTTAGATAAGAAAGCAATCCATAGCGGCAATAAATCTACACAGCTTGACAACGAAGAATACATACATGCAATACTCATTTAAATCGTGATATTCTTCCAAGCAGTGCACATAATGTTCGTCTTCCTCTCACGATATTTAGAACCATGTCTGTCCATTATAATATGGAACGTCGTACATTCACAGACATTGTATGACAATGACTGTAAGCAATATGAAATCTTCAACCAGGATAGAAAAAGTGCAGCTCTGCGTTTAGCGTTAGAAGAAACTGAAAATCGGGTCGAGGAAACAACAACCCGTTTAGAAAAAGCCGTTAAAAGTAGTAAAGATGCTTACAACGACTTACTGAGAATATATGGTTCACAAACAGCTCCTACAGGTAATGTACATAAACCGTTCCATACTTGTCCCACACTTGTGTGTACAATGGATTCAGTACGGTGTGTGTTTAAGAATCGAATTGAAATATATTTTAAGTGGTTTGATTCCTTGCAGATTTGGTTAGTTGTATTAATTATAGTCTTCGCACCGTGTAAATTAATTGTTTTAATGATATTTATTCAAATTTTAAAGAGCTACATATACATGCGATATTGAATGTTTAATTTTTTCTTTTGACGTAGACAATATTATAGACGAAGTGTGCAATAAACACCCGAATCTGGTCATTGGAAGTACGGCTGATTGCCACAGGTATTACAACTGTTCTGGAGAAGATCTTCAATTGAGTGTATGGGTTCATCCATATAACTTTTGGCCCACAAAATATCTGCACGAGTGCCATTACCCCTTCTTATTTTCAGAAGAAACGCTTCAATGTGAAAACTACACCAAGGTTGATTGTGGAACACGATACAAACCAACATGGGCGTGTAAGTGAAACTACAGTGTACTTTGGATACATTCAAAGTCAGGGGACCAACTTAAAGTGTTCATTATATCCAAAGTTCAATATAACCGATGGTAAACTGTAGAAGAAAAGGCTTAGATAACTACGTATTCTTATTCAATCTCGTAATTCCAATAGAAAAATACAAATCATGCCAGAGGTGGGTTCATGTGCCTAGGATGAGTAAGCACCCAACGTGAGGCCTACATCCCGATCAGGTAAACAGAGAAAACCGTAGTCAGAATCAGTGTGCCAAGAACGGTCTAACAATTGGTATGAAACAATATACAATTAATGTTATTGGGGATTTGTTTTTACTTCAATATAACCGATATTTCAATATAGGCTATTCAATATTAGTGGAGTAGACTGTATATGTACATATAAATGTTGATACAAGAAAATCCAACTGCCGCGATTTTCCCCCTTTTTTTTCTTTTAAGAACACAAACGGTAAAAAATAAAAAAAAAAACAAACAAAAAAACAAGTGAGAACACCAGTTCCGATTGCAAGACTTAGTACTTACATGTAAAGTGCTCAAGATTTCTACGCAGATGTTAATGCTGTTATTTTACAATCATACTTTTTTCCAGGCAAATACTTCAGACTACAATGTAAACTTTCACACTGTATACCATGTGAAGTAAGATATTCAAAATGTGAATACAATGCAGACGCCTTATGGCCAGATCCTGACACTGGTTTCTCCTCAAAGTACATGATATGTGAAAATGGTAAAATAAAAGGAACGGGCACTTGTCCCCAAGACAATACCTGGAACGTGGGATCCTTCCCTTACAATGGTAAATGTGTGCATCTGTTTGCCATTCCAAGGGAATTTAATTCCACGGGTCGTCTTCCTTCATGTCAATTCAAAAAAGATGGAAATTACCAGTATCTTGAACGTCCCTGTGACGCTTACTACAGATGTGAAGGTGGCAATGCTACAGCTGTAAAATGTCCAACAGGGACTGTATTTGATATTGCTAGCAGAACGTGTGAAGTTTATGGCAAATGTTATTAGCAGACAATCTACAAATTTATTAATCACTATTGACTATGCGTCTTCAATTGTTTTCAGTCGCCGGATAGCTGAAAAATTGCTCAGGCGACTATAAATAAAAAACAAACAAACAAATCAATTGTTTTCATGATTCATAACTCATAATTTAGAATTTATTTTACTTTATAGATAGTTTTTGTATGACGTCAATTTACCAAGCCTTATTCCTTTTGCCACCATGTTGGAGGTCCAGAAGATACTATTTCTTCTTTGTGTAACCAAATTTAAACTTATAAAACAAATAATTGTATAAAAAGTATTATTTTATAAAAAAAAAACTGTGAATAAGTGGTGCTTTAACTTCTGTTTATGTTTCGGGAAAACAATGATTTACATGTGCGTTTAATTGGTCGGGATAAATAGTTGAAATTGGTGATGTAATGAAGTGATTTGAGCAAATCGACTTCCAACATGTCGGACAAGGAGAAGTAACGTTCACCAAAATATCTTCTATTGAAAATTACCTTTACTATATATATCAGATGCTATGAAACTTTTTAACCGGGTTTTGCTAAAAGGCAAGTCTTGGCTATTGGCAAGCAAGTCGTCAGCCATACTAAAAATAGTATAACAGAAAAAATAAGGAAGAAACCAAACAACGTCAAAGTAGAAGCATCCAATATACGATTTAGAACAGTAAGAGACGGTACATTTTAACTGTATAATGAAAGTGAAGTAATCATTCGACATAAGATGAGAGTGGAAATATAAGTTTTATGCATGCCATAACGACACTATTGTGTATCTTCAGTACACACATTATTGTATCATCATGAATATAATCAAATTACTCTTCATGTACCGTATTTTGTTATCGAAGAAATCGATTTGACAACGAAATAATTCGATGGTATGGGTTTTTGATTTTTGGTCGTGGGCTTTAATGAGTGTTCAAAGATACCTTTGAATACGCGTGTAGTGATATATAAGAATTATTTTGATATTATACTTTGAGGCAGCGATGCAGGAATACAGCGACGAAAGGCCTATTTCCTGCGCCTTTAGTTGAAGGTCTTTCTACGTATTGTCTGCCGCTCTCTGGTCCATCTCAGTATTTTCCCCGAGGACTACATATCCACGTCTACAGTATATCATTCATAGAACCCAATTTTGAGTACTTTAATTTTCTAAAGTATTTGTTTGCTTTGGTAACATACAAGTTAAAATGATAGTGGGCAATCGCAGTCTTCTCAACTGTTTGCTCAGAAAGCGATCCTGTTAATCAATATCTACTGTAACACAGTTTAAGAAGGAAGTTTAAATACAGGTATAAATGATTTAAATCGTAAATATTCTTCCAAGCAGTGTACAGAATGTCTGTCTTAACACCACGTTATTTTGTAGCATGTATGTCCATTATGACATGGAATGTCATACATTCACAGACATTACATAGCAATGAATGCAAACAATACCAAATCTTCACCACGATAGAAAAATAGGAACTCTATTTTTAGCGTTAGAAGAAACTGAAAAATCGGATCGTGAGAACAACAACCTGTTTAGAAAGAGCAGTAATAAGTAGTAAAAATGCTTACAACGACTTACTGAGAATATATGGTTCACAAACAGCTCCTACAGGTAAGGTACAGAAAATGTCCCATTCTTGTTCTGCACTTAAATTGATCGAGAGTCCTGCGATTCTATGAATTCAGCTACATTTTGTCTTGTACAATCACATTGGAATATTATATATTTTAAGTGCTTTGTTTCCGTCCAGGTTTGATTTTTTTGTATTAATTATATATTAGGCACAGTGTAAATTATGTTTTAATGATTTTTGTTCATGTTTTAAAGAGCTACATATAGATATCATATTGTGCATTTTTCCTCTTTTGGCGGACGCATTTGGAACATGTGAAAATAACTAACAGTGATCAATCTCATAACTCCTATAAAGAATACCAAATTAAAATAAGGGCAGATACGGACCCCTAGACATACCATAGATGGTAACATATTCCTAGGAGGAGTAAGCATCCCCTGCTAAACGGCATCTTATATCTAGATCCGTCAAAGAGAGTAATCCTTAGTCAAAATCAGTGTGCAAAGAACGGCTTACCAGTTGGTATGAAATGCGCCAGACAGCATTTGAACGAATAACAGGTTATATTGGCAGACTATATCCTTACAACGACCATGGAGTTTGCGAAATGCTGACTTTAAACGAGACTGTTGAAACCCTTGTAACAAATACTTGTTTGTCAATAGCCTACCTCGATTTAACAAGAATTTTGAAAACAGCAAGCTATGACATTCTTTCTTTTGCATAGTATGAATAACAAGTTTGACGGCTCTGCTCTGTATCCTACCTACAAGTTTTCCCTACTAAGTGATACTACGACCATAGCCTTTGACCTACAAAAACAACAGGCGTCCCCCACATGGCATGGGAAGTATATGCATCAAGTTTTACGGTCATAGCCCCAATAGTTCGTTCGGTCTCTATCCTGCTTACAAAGTTTTCCCATTAACTGATGCTATGACCTTGATCATTGACCAATGACCTTAAAACAATAGACGTATTTCTCTCAGTGGTGATTAAATACACAACATTTGTGGTCGTAGTTCTAAGAGTTCGGTGTGTGTATCCTACCTACAAGGTTTTCTTATTAACTGATCTACTACATTGACCTCTGACCTTTAAAACAATCATGGCGATCAAATATACCAAGTTGTAAGACCCCGGAGTTTACGGTTCATTTTGCATGTTGCCTACAAGGTCCGGATTGATGGCGACTGGTATATTACTATATTTATATCAGGACACAAATGATGATTCAAGTTCTAGAAATGGATGCATCCTCGTATAGCGATTCTCTATCCAGAGATCCGTGCGATACTCCCACTACAGCTTTGTCAACGCCTCTTTAAATAATTCTTATAAAGCTTTTTAATATGCATCAACTTTGTTTTAAACCAAGTATTTTAGTCATATTATGAAGTGCTATTGGTGCAATTGAATTGATGTCTACTGTCGATTGTTTAATATTGAGTTTTTTTAATTCTGAAATTGGAACTACTTTGAAATATGCGTATGAATGTAGGACATTCACTTGGTGGAGACTTGACCTAAGCAATGAATCGAAAATTAAAAAAAAGCTTTAAAAGTACGATAAAACTCGGAAAATAAGAATTAAACAGCTAAATCATGAAGATGTTCTTATTAAGGTGCCAGTGTGCTATGAAAAGAGCTTGACGTATCACCTGTTGCCAGAGCTTTTAAAGGCAATGACTGTTGATATCGTGACGTCACGTGATTTTAAACGTTGGCAGTGAAACTTGCGAAACTCGCCCTCTGCTGAGAGAATGATCTTAAAGCTAAACCAACGAAATGCTGTTTAAACTAATATTAAGATACATAAACATGAAAAAAGTACTCTGTGTCGGATTGGAGTTACAGAATGTGGTGGACAAGGCAACAGTCTTTGACAAGACCGTCAATCACAATTTCTACCCAGAGTTATCGTTCCTTACATTCACATATACCTCCGTCAACGTCTCAAAATTAGCATTGTTATTCTATATGTAAATCCACTTTTTCACGATTAATAAAAACAAAACTGAGAACCAGTTTGTGAAATATCAGGGAAAAGTACGACAAACAACTTATCCTACTTTTTCTTGCCTAATATAATGCATATTTACATAATTTAATCGAACAAACTCCACGTTTCAACATAATTCAATGCTTATTATGTCATAGACAAAAAACTTGACATCTGCTTAATATTAAGTTATTTATGTATATTTCTGCAATTGAAGTCAAGAACACATTTTTACCGTAATACAAGAATCCTGAAAAAGCCTCGAGACGTCGGCAGAGGTATATGTGAGTGTAAGGAAAGATAAGTCTGGCATAGTTAGAGATTGCGCAATGCGGTGATTTATCAATAATACCGGAAAAGCTAACTAATAGGCTTATAGACAGCGGAATCGATCCGGAAACAATATGCCTAACATGTACAAAGAAAAACGACTCTATATCGTGATACTAGAATAGTCTATTGGCTGGTTGTATATTGTGTAACGTCCCACACGAGAATTTTTTATTTATATGGACAGCCTTTGAACAGGGAAGGATCTTTATCGTGCCACACCTGCTGTGACACGGCGCCTCGGTTTTTGCGGTCTCATCCGAAGGACCGCCCCCTAGGACAAGTAATGGGTGCTGAAGACCTATTCTAACCCTGATCGTCACGAGTTTAGAATTTGTAGTACTTACATTCGCCAATTTAGTAGCATATTCTACAGAGTAAAAAGAAAACTATCGATTAAAAAAAGGAGTTGAGTAAGTGTGTATATATACTAAATGTTCAAAGGTTTGAGACAAATAGAGATGTGAAATGACAGATTACCATAGAAATTTTGAAAACTAAAAATATAGGATAAGGGTAGAGGGGTAAGGAACAGCCGGGGCATTCGCCCCCTCCCTTCCCACAACCTTTCAAAGTGGGGGTACAATCATGAAAAGGCCAAGATAACTAACAGTATTCAATCTTGTAATTCCTATACAAAATACAAATCGGAGGGATGGGAAAGTACGGACTCCTGGTCATACCAGAGGTGGATCAAGGAGACTAGGAGGAGTAAGCATCCCCTGTTGACCGGTCACACCCACCGTTAAGCCGGTTACTTATTACTCGTCCTCGTAATTATTTACATGTAACTGATATCGAAAGTGGTTGTGGGGCACAAACATTCACATGTATCGATTTGATACGCAAGAGCTTGTTCTGCTTATGATAGAGGCGGCCTACTGACAAAGACGTTGATGTTATAAGGTTTGTAAGACTCGTCTAACGGAAGCATTTCGCAAATTTTATGATCTTTATAACGATCTAGTTTGCCAGTACAACTTACCATTAAGTCAAATGCTGTCTGATGTGTTTCGTACCAATTGTTAGGCCGTTCTTGATTCTGACTACAGATTGCTCCGTTTACCTGATCGGAATATAAGGCTCACGTTGGGTGTGACCGGTCAACAGGGGATGTTTACTCCTCTGGTATGACCAGGGGTCCGTGTTTGTCCATACATCCGATATGTATTTTCTATAGGAATTACGAGATTGAATACTGTTTGTTATCTTAGCCTTTTCATACACCTACGAGTATATCACATATTTCGTTCTATGTTAAAAAGACAACGATCGCAAAACTTGACAGTCAGAAAATGAAATAATACCGGCAATACCGGTAATACATAGGAGGATATTTTGGTTCCAACCTGCATAGTATAAGGTGCCTCCCTGGCTGGTGCAATGGTCAAGCGATGACATCATAAAGGAGCGGGATGACAGCGGGCCTGTGTATTAAGCTGTGTATTTCGGTATGTATCGATGCTGTGTATTCCGGTGGGTGATTTATGACCTTTTGACGTCATAATTGAAGTGTTGCCGGGAGAGGATGACGCTGTGTCAATACTGTGCAGCCTTTGAACAGGGACCGCAAACCGCCGTCCATACACCATAAACCACCACATATATACCATATACTACCAAGCATGCACACTTATCCACCATCAACCACCACCTATACACCACATACTACCACTTATACACCGCAAACTGCAACCCATAGTCCACATTCCACCACTATATCACCATTTCTACACCCCATTCTACCTATACACCAAATACCGTTACCCAAATTTACTTCCTAGCATTACATACACTAATACATCTATCTGATTTTCTAGCTTTACATTTTTTTGTACAACAAGACAAATCAAACATCTTTAATATTTTTATAGTACCACTACAATTCCCATAAAACCACTCACATTTTCATTAACACTATCAACCCCACTCATACACCGCAACCTATACACTCTATACCACCACTCATACACCACAAACCACCAGCTATACACCACATCCTATCGCCCATACACCACTTATACATATCAAACTGCCGTCCAAACACCACATACCATCACCCATACACAACAAACCACCACATATACACCATACACTACCATCCATACACCACTTATATACCTTATACCACCACCTATACACCACATACTACCATTATACACCACAAACTACCATCTATACACCATATTCCACTACCCATGCATCACGTATACACCACCCACACACCACAAACTGCCACCCATTCACCACATACTATGATCCACACCATATACTACCATCCATACACCACTTATACACCATATACCACCACATATACATCACATACTATCACTTTTACGCCACCCAAATACTATAAACTACCACTCATATTCCACCAACACTACCATCACCCATGCCCTACTCACCACTGCTTATACACCTATGCCACCACCTACACACCACATACTACCACTCATACACCACAGACCACCATCTATACACCATAAACTACCATCCATACACCGTAAACCACCACCTATACACCACATACCACAATCCATACACACGAACCATCATTCATAACTCACATACCACAACCCATCCACATGGAGCAAGAAGTAGTGTGGTGATTGACTTTTGCAGACTTATTTTCTTGTATTGTTGTATTATTCTAAACTGAATTAAAAAATTAAATGTTAAAACTTTTTTTTTAAAAATTCTGTAAAACACTGCTGTCATCCCGCTCGCCTTTATGACGTCATCGCTTGACCTTTGAACCAGCCAGGGAGGCGCCTTATACTACTAGCCTGTAAGGAAAACCCTTACTCTCCGAGATTTACAATTTTGGTAACGGACTAAGTATACCTTCTAAATATCATTTTTGTTTCAATTCAGTACCAATAATGCCAAAAAGTATGTTGTTAAAATATGCTATATAACAAGTATGACCCCGCCCTGTAGTCAGAACCCCTACCCCGGAAAGCATGAAATTTACCATATTGGTAGGGGCCTTCCTGCTCTACATCACCATATGCATTGAATTTTTCTTACAGATGCACGGTTGTACAGGAGATTCGTGAAAATAGTTCAATCTTTGGCAGTTTTTGTCCCCCCCCCCCTAAGGTCCGGGGGTGCAGGAGTCTTGAAATTTACAAGTTATATCCTCCTTGTCCTTCGTGTTTCATACCAAATTTGAAAAGAATTGAAATGGGCGTTATCAAGAAATTAAATTGCATTAAAAATATCAATTGCAACGACCATTTCGATAGCTTCCTGATACCAAAACCCCTATCCCTGGGTAATGGGTTTAGTAGTAGCTGGTTAATAGTTACCAAGAAGATGTTAAAAGGTTGAATGTTAAAGGACGAGGTACGTCTGACGGACGCTGACCAATTTTAATAGGTCACCTGTGTTTATTCAGGTGACCTAAAGATAAATTTACATGCGTGGATACCATCATTAAAACACAGACATCAATCATCACCGACAGATAAAGCTGTACTTTTCCTGCGGTGCACTAAATTACGAATTATTCAGTCGATCAGTTTAAAGATGAAATATATAATTCCAAGCCAAATTGAAAATAATTCAAGGCATAATCTAATTCTGGCTCCTCTGTAATACACTTCATATTCTAAACATTGCTGTGTAGAAGGTATTGGGTATTGTAGACGAGCGGAATTGTTACATGTTAAATGATACGATGTAGCGGGTTAAACTGATGGGAAGTCGAAACGCTTACTTTGTTGATAACAGTTACGTTGATTTATGAGTTTAAGTGTGCTGTTAATTTAGCATTTGATAGAGACTAAACGAAAAGAAAAGCCGAAAGGTTATATAGATCGCGATTCGATTGAACACGTCTGGCTGCAAGTCACACAGTAAAATATGAAGCACATAGCACTGACTCCGAGTAATACGAATTACACAATTGTTAATAGGACCTGGCAACTCATTTTATTCTTTCTGATGTATGCCAATCAATAAAATCAAACTCTTTAAAGTATCAGTTTTCATCTTTAAGTTCTAATTTGATTTAATTTACAATGGATGTGAAAAATGTAGAAGAGGACATATATAAACAAAAAAAAAAGTGGGAGTTCAGCTCTTTTTCATGTTTTATTTGAGAAGATAAGCGCAATAATACATAAAATAGTTCTATACTACATGTAGTCACTAGTAATCCGACTGATTAAAATTATCCCCTCGCCTGACTGCACAAGAAGAGGATGACTGTACTGTAATCAGGATGAATTTCAGAGCTAATTTTCATCTGTACATATGTGTTTATATTTGTGGTATTGAAAGGATTCAATATGGAAAGGGTGTACACACATTGCTAATATTTCATTTACCTTACAGATATGTACGAAAATAACTTCAGAGTAACTACATGCTTTTTAAGAATACAGTATCCTTTTTAGAACATTTTAATGGTGTGCGTTTTGTTGTGCATACTCAATTGAAAACAAAACACATACCAATCTCATTGTACGACAACTAAAGCCGTCATTTAAAATCACTATTTGCAACATTTAAAAAAAAATAAAACGACATTTCATACTTTTGTATTTATTCATAAAAAATAATAATAATAAAACCAGACAACTCTTACAATGGACGATGAATTGGATTTTTGCAAATCCTCAACACTAAGCAATGATGTTTCATTTGTGTACTAGCTCCGGTAAGTGATAAACAAGTTTTACAAAGATGGAATAAAACTGATCTGCCTGCAGAGAGACAATATGAGATACAGGAGGTACGTAAATCCACAGACAATTATATCGCTTGGGTTCGAATTTACTATGAAAAGAGTAAAAGTATAGATCTCTAAATGTAGTGTACTCAAATTTGCCGATGAAAAAATCAGTAAACCAAATGGTATTCCACTCTGTATGCTAATATGGTCACATATAACCAATCTACATTACTACCAAAGTTGATCCCGAAATTCCGCATACTTCCCAAGATATGCAGAAATGAATTCAGAAAAATGCCTAAACACTTTTGGTCGAGTTTCAGCTTGGCCTTGGCTCTGTACGTATAAAGAGCATGGTTGTCATAAGTGAAAGTGCAGACGGTTGTACAATTTTCAGTCACTTGGGGCTATTACGGACTTCAGTTTATGAACTGAGGTAAGACATTTAACTTAAAAATGATATCTAATATTGCATATTCTGTGTAATTGTTTGTTGCAATACACAAACATTCTCTTTAGTCGTACAGTGCCAGGGCCCAGCTAAAAGTCTACCAAAAAATAAGCCTTTATCTGAATTCATTTCTGCATATCTTGGGAAGTATGCGGAATTTCGTGATCATCTATGGTAGTAATGTAGATCAGTTATATGTGATCATATTAAAATACAGAGTAAACATTTACACCATTTAGTTTACTGTTTTATTTTTTCATCGACAAAGTTGAGTTCTCCATATTTAGAATTCTATACCTTTACTTTTTTATCAGTAAATTCGAACCCATGCGATACAATTGCCTGTGCGTAAACCCGATTCGGCTAGGATACGTTGAATTGCAAGCATATTTTTGTCTCATAATAGAAATCTTTATTACAGATTTCATCATGCACTTGATGGAGGAAAGTAACCAAATTGATAGGTAAAATTATTTGGTGTTTTACTTCAGCACATGTTTTGGTGGACACAGAAGAACTGGTGCAGTTGCATGATGAAGAACATAATCACTGACACTCCCGGTTACAGTTCGTCTGATGGTGCCGTGTCCACGTGTTCCCATTACGATCAAGTCAGCGTCCAATTCCTCCGCTATACGAACTATTCCCTCACCTGGTTTGTCTGCGTGTACGCTTCGGACTTTTCCCTCTATCTAGATGTACACCAATGGTAAATTAAGATAAATTATCATAAAGACATTAACGAATCAAATGGATATAAAGGAGTTGTATAATTTTATAAAAAAAAATATGAATATCATCATGAAGTCTTAATGAAATTAATCATTGCATTAAATGTAATTATTGCGCATACTGTGCCTATCTCACGGATTTTGTTTTTTCCATACAAAAATTCGAAAGCTCAGGAATCTTAAAGGTAAAAATCGAAGTTCAATCAAATATCTGTAGCATTATCACATTTACAATATCAGAGGTTATCTGTGTTCCATTTTAGTGAGGACACTGGAGCTAGTCTTGCACAGCGACATTCCTAGATAATTGGACAAATCGCAGACTACGTAAACTTGCTCCACCGACAGTAATTATACAGTTTATTTGACCATTAAGGTAGTGATGACCATGTGACAGAAGAAAGAAGCACTGAGATTTCATCATATACCGCGTTAGAACAGTTTCCGGTAGGGGGAACGTACGTGTACAATGTTTATGATGACACTTTTGAATGAAAGGAGCTTGATGTACAGATATTGTGGAGGTATATCCATGTTATAAACAAACTAATGAGCTAAAATGAAAGATTCATGGACAATATGGAACATAAATATTCTGTGCGCAGTCATTTAAACAATTACTTTCTTAAACACCAATCTGATTCTACACGCAAGTATCCTGAAACTCGTATCTTGAAGGTGTGGCAGTTCCTCATTGACAGTATTTACGTAATTTTTCCAACAGTGTTGGAATTCCAATTGACACAAATTGTGTTCCATTATTTGCTGACCTGTTGTTGTATTCTTAAGAGACAGAATTTATGCAAACGTTTCTACACCAGAATGCCTTGCTTATATCGACGACGTTTCACACATTAACAATGCTTATCTTCATACGCATGTTGATTCGACATATATCCCAGTGAATTCAAAACAAGAGATAATACATAGTTTTCCATATTCGCTTCATGGATTCCAATGACAAACTAACAACATAACTTCCCCATAGTCAATTTTCCATGTATAGCAATATTCCATTATCACCTGCATATGGTGTTTACGTATCTCAATTGATTCAATATGCGAGAACATGTTCTGCGTATAATATGTTTTGTAATTAAGGCAAGCTATTAACAAATAAGGTGATGGCACAGGAATTCCATTAGTTTCGTTTAAAATCAGTATTTCGCAAATTCATGGATATATCAATCTAATATGGTATGGGGGTACAACATATCAATGAGTCGACTGCTCTCTCTCTGATGTGTTCCATGACCAGTTGTTAGATTGTTCTGTACATACCAAGTTTATCTACGGAATACTCCATTTTCCTGATCACGATAAACGGGCTCCGGTGGTCTGAGTTTGCTTTTCTCTTATTTTTTTTTTAAATTCTGCATATGATTTAGTAGGTAGATCACTGTTAATTATATTCACTTGTTTATGTGGTACTTTGATGATAAAAAATTATAATTTTTTAATTATACTCACACAAAATGCCTTCATCAGTAGAGCCAAATCATACAGCTTGTTTTCAACTTCGATTTTGTGGTTGACATAAGCTGCTTTCACGGCGTTTACATCCACAGCAAACGGAATGTCTAAATTTATAGAACATTTCTAAACAACTATTATTTAGCCCTTTTTTGCCAAAGCAATATCTTGTAAGTTAAGCATCATATGTCGTACGTATATTGTCTTGAACAATAAACCCACGAACATTAAGACTTACCTGAGTATAACAGTCACAAAAAGGTAGTTACATAAGTGTATGCAGACAGTGAAATATTCAAACTCTTGGAAAGGTGGCTTCAGTCTTGAAGACAATCTCTTTTAATAAACGTTTCTATTATTACTATTAAAATAATGATATGGGGACATTTTCATTCCCTAAATCTTTTCTCTTATGTTTTTTAAACTGACATGGTTTGTTGCGAACTAGTTCGACACAGGTTTTGTAGTATCACCTCCTCGCAATAATTACCAAATATGGAGCGTCATCAAGGTCAAAGTGTATTTGGTCGTTCCGTTTAAAGTAACGAATGGGTCAAAGACATATTTTCTTTTTGATTGATTGATCATATATTGTTTAACGTCCCGCTCGAGAATCTTTCACTCATATGGAGACGTCACCTTTACCGGTGAAGGGCTGCAAATTTAGGCTTATGCTCGGTGCTTATGGCCTTTGAGCAGGGAGGGATCTTTTACGTGCCACACCTGCTGTGACACGGGACCTCGGTTTTCGCGGTCGCATCCGAAGGACCTCCCCATTTAGTCGCCTCTTACGACAAGCCAGGGGTAATGAGGGTCTATTCTAACAACCCGTATCCTCACGGGGTTATTTTCTTTTTTTTAAAATATACAGAAAAATATAAGTAATAAAATGTCTTTCTTTGTTGTTATATCGGGGGAGAAGGTAATAACCATTGCAGAAAAAAATGCATAAACTGCTAACTTGGCTTATACTTTCCCTGCAATGTTTGCTACTTTCATCACCCGATAAAACAACAAAGAATGAATTTTATTGTTTACTTAATCATCATATTACTCATAAAGTCTCTATAGGACCATAAATGTTAAAATGTTGGTCTGAATTCCTCTTAGCTCACGACGAATACGCACACTACCCATATGGTAATTGCCTTAGAGTATGGAAAAAATATTATCTAATGTTTCGCTTGAGAATTCTTCACTCATATGGAGGCGTCATTATTTCCGGTGAAAGTCTGCAAAATTAAGGCCTATGCTCGGCGCTTATGGCCTTTGAGCAGGAATGTATCTTTATCGTGCCACACCTGCTGTGACACGGGACCTCAGTTTATGCGATAAGCAAGGGGCACTGAGGACCTATTCTAACTCGAACCTTCACGGGGATATGGAAAGATAGTTTTAAAGATGCCTTAATATATTTTGTTTAGGTTTCTACCCCTTTTCAAAAATTACGAGATTCACAAATTATTTTCACCTACAAATTACGTTCTCCTTACTTCGTTAATACTGCATGCCTAATTTTTGTGAACTTCATCCTGTAGCAAACTTTCATATATTAACTGTCGGTACACATATAAACGGTTGCAAGAATAAACTCATTCGCACTGCATATGTACACACAATTGAGCAATAGTTCGAAATATCTAATACAGAAACTTATTGGAGGAAGCATGCCTTAAAAACATGACATGCACAATGAACTAGCAACATACCTTCAAATTATTCTAATGGTTCTAAGGAAATCAACAAAAAGGAATTCAAGCTTCCGCTGATAAAATGAATTCTTTCATTATTTTAATTACTTACCATGAAACCATGGAGAGGTGTATATTGTGCGATATATTTCAACAGCGTGAAGTAACGTTATTCTGTCAGTTTCCATCCTAGCCATTGTTCGATACCCTAAATACAAGATAGAAACGCACTGAAATATTGTGAAGGAAACTTACAATTGAATTATGTCACATTTGCAAGCTTGTATTCTATATATTTTACGTTACAGTTAAGGATTTTGTATTCATTAAATAACGTTACCAACATCTAAATGAAGTGTCAACATTTTTTTATCCTTCATGCTCAAATGTAAGCATGGTGCGCACGAGCGTCGCAATGATGTTTTTAATTTTTAGTACCAACACCTACCGGGACATCCGTTTTCAATGTTAAACACCCTTGACTATCACTTCTAATGCCGGACACTTGGCGAAGGAAGAGACACTGCCTACATGTACGTATATGTTATGTGAAATCGGAATAGACGATTCGAACTTTGATCGACTTGTTACAAAGCGAAATGACTGATCACTATGCTACCACGACCGGTACAATCAAATCAATGAAAACAGTATTCAATATTTCTTTGAAAGAAAGAAAACTGTTGCATACATGCATGGATATCATCGTGAACATTATATGTCAGGAGACTGCCAAACTAGATACACTTTTGAAGCTTAGCTTTGGTTGTCCCTATTTCTTGCTGAACCTCATATATATGACTATATTAAAGATAACGTAAATTTATTCATTCTTTGAAAGGCACATTACGTACAATTAAATGCATTCAATGACGCCTCGCTGCCGTCCATGGCTATAATGACGTTGCGTCTCTTCTTTGTGGCTGTTGCCATGGTGTTGTGGTATCTTCATCTAAATACCGCCCTGTTGAAAAGGAACATGGCTGCAATAAATCTGATGAAGATAAACGAAATTGATGCGTTCATATCACTTATATTTAGCCTCTCAAAACTACAGCAGCGTATACAAATACTATGGTTTTATAAATTTGAATCGCACTTCTTTTGCACATGAACAATAGTAATGTTTTAGAGTAGCAAAATAGAAGACTTCGATAAAAAATAAACGAAATTATTCTGGTGTTTTATGAATAATGCAAAATGTTTTATTACACAGAGTATGGCCATGATGTACATGCCAGTGAAAAGGGGTAAAGACAACGAATGGTAAAAAGAAATCGAAAGTAGGGCCATCACGGAACCCTGTACATACCAGATGTGGGATCAGGTGCCTCGGAGAAGTAAGCATTCCCTGTTGACCGGTCATCCCCGCCATAAGCCATATCTTAATTAGGTATATAGAGTAATTCGTAGCCCAGAATCAGTATGTAAAAACTGTCTAACAATCGGTATGGAAGTAGACAACATTCGACCTAATGGCGTGTTTGCTTATTTTATTGTCGTTACATTGTATATTGATCTAATTTGCAAATACAAACTATCACTGGATCGAATGTTGTCTGACGTGTTCATATATGTACCAATTGTTGCATAAAGTCGTTGTTTATGTATTTATTTTAACTACGAAATACTCCGTTTACTTCATCAAGATTTACATGTAGGGCCCACGGCGGGTGTGACTGGTGGACAGGGAATGTTTTCTCTTCCTAGGCACCTGATCCCACGTCTGGTATGTCCAGAGATCCGTGTTTACCCTTTTTTGAATTTTGTATTATTGACAAGATTTTTTTTAGATTGATCACTGTTCGTTATCTTAACTTTTCCTTTTGCAATGGAGATTGTATTCATAACCGCTTAAGAATTCGTGAAATGCTTACTTTTTTTTTTTTATACTTGTCTGAAGCAAAACATTTCAAAACACTACTCGATTTTTGTACAAATCTGTAGAGTACGCTATGTAATGTCATATGAAACCTGTACTTTATTTACAATTTTCTTCATTGTTTAGCACCATACATTTACTAACGGGTAGGCAGAAAATCACATAACGAGGATATCTTTCAAGGCAAGGCGTCTATTCCAATAATGTAATACGATATGAAGAATCAATTGTAAAAAGTACGAAAACCCACGCGTTGCATATGAAAGCAAAGAAGAGGTCTACATACGTGCAATAGCAATTTATTTCTGTAACCAGAGGCCTACATTATTTGTTTCTAGTATATGCATTTATGAAATTCAAAGATTATTTGATATTCCAAATTAGAGAATCCTCATCAAAGTGTTACCCCGGAACTAATTGATCGCCCTATTTTTGTAGTACACGAGTTTGTAGAAATTGATACAAATGGTAGATGCATAAAGGTAACCTACATGTGCCCACATAGTGGGTGTAAATTCCAATTACACGACAATATTTCTTGCGGAGAGATAACCAATGCAATTGTTCCTCAACTTCTTTCATATAATATTGATTGAAACCAGTGTGTTCAGTCCTGAGGCGTTTTTACGCCAGATAATTTGGTTGTATCACGTTGGAATAATCAATAAATGACCGTGTAGAATCAAATTTAGAATCATTGAATTTCAAACAATATCATTAGCTGATTGGAAGTGCGAAATAAGATACTATTCGCAATATATACTCATTTAAAATTTGATATCATAATGTCAGATAACGGTATTTACTTTAATAGAAAGATTTTTTTTTAACGAAATCAGGAATTTCATATCTTCCCATCTTATAAAGTCTACACAAAGTTTGAATAATATTATAACATTGGAATAGTATAGTACACATACCAAGCACAGATCTCCCTATGTGCATGTTGATGTCGGTTTTGATTGGACATCCAAGTGATCACAGTTCCAATTCGTACGGGCATGACATGCACAACTGAATAAAAGATTACTTACACAATCACAAGATCTTGCAGGATAGTGGATGCTTTCACATTCCGCAACAGACAACATAAACCCGGAGTATATTATTACTATTTGTTTTCTACAGAAAACCTGTGTTTTCTCATACGCAGAGAGCGGAGGTCACGTGACTATTAACATCTTGTCTATCAGCAATGAATCGTGTATTAACAGCAAGCAGACGTTAAAGTGTCGGCATTCACCAATGTCTGTGCATTCACACGGTTGATTTAAATACTTGTTTTCTGAGTTTGTTGTAATCCTTGCATATTTTATTAATGGTCAATGTTGTTTAATGTCGTAGTGAGAATATTTAATCTATATCACAAATCTATACTCAGTTTACACTCAATAGATTGAGGTGAAGACTCTTAGACTAATCAATGTTGAAATAATTTATTCATAAGATAGAACGGTACCAGAATGATGCTCGCAAGCGATACCAATAATCTATAATATATGAATAATAAGATATTGAAATTGTCAAATACCGCATTCCGTCCATTTCTGCTGACCTGTAGTATTACATATTTCAAATTACCATGAAAGCATAATAGATATAAAGTGTCCTATGCATTGTAACTTACATGTGACCTCACAATGAAATAAACATCATCATGTGACAATGCAACTAATCACTCTGAAGAATGTAACCCCAATACTACGTCATGGCTGTTAGAACTTGTCCGACAAGAGTTCTAAGAAGGGAGATCTATACTAATACTTTTTGAAATAGGAAATTTCAATTCAATGTGGATGATTTTATCATTGTTTTTATTATTATAAAGTATTTGTATATAGCGCATTATCTAACATTACAACTATTACTCTTAGCGCTGTACAACATGCATAAAACATAACATATCACATAAAACAAAGCAAAGTTACACATAAAATGCTAAATGGGGTATTTTAAACAAATAATAAAATTAATATCACAAAAATAAATAAGATGATTAACATGGTTCATGTAAAAATTCTTTAAATTCCACATCACAAATGCATTTTTTTTTTTTATTTTGTTTTCTTTTTCTCGTACTTTTATAAAAAGAAACACATTTGTTGTGATGATGATATGCGATTGTGTGCAGAGAAAATAGTTAGACACTTGATCTCACATTGGTATTTGCAAGGGTCTGATGACATTGGTTACTGTTCGTTATTGTCACCTTTCTTCATGCAATTTGTCAGCAAACCAGTGTATATCATGAACACAGAAGGCGTAAACATAAACACGTGAACTCTGACACTATATGAAATCGATATTACATGGGAAATTGATAACACTGATATAAGATAGTTGAAAACAATTCAAACTTAATTCATTGATAGGTGTTATCGGTTTTGTCGTTGAAATTTTGTTCAAGAATAATCTAGTAATCTGAAACAATTCATGATGTAACACAGTGCACATGTACGGTTTAGTCCAAATCAGTAGAAAAAGTTGGTAGGTACTCGGGGTGCCAACATGGTAATAATATTCTGAGGGTTCCCTAGCGTTGCAAACAACTGGTTAAAATAACCGAACAGTCCTTATGATCAAAATTGAATGAATTTAGTATACACATATAGCAATAATATTGAAGGTAAGATTTTAACAGGATATCGCGAATTATGCATGCCTTGTAATATGATTATTCTGCATGTGACAATTGTTTAGAATGACATTGATTTTATTAGATTGTAAGAGATAAGTGTATTCAAATTTTCTACTCCACATAACAGCAAAGATAGTTCATAAAGAAATAAGCTTCAGAAAAGATTACAGCATTAACTACAAACTACACGCAGATGTAGATATTGCATATGGGGAAACGCGTACATTTGATTTGCAAATCTGGTGTCAATACAAAAGTAAAAGGACATTGTCAGTATTATACCTACATATGAATAACAAACATGGTGAATTTTGCAGCTTTATCACACTACCTATTTTTCTGAAAGTTTTAACTAGATACACGTATTTACTCAATTTGACAATAATTATTTCTCTTCATTAATCATCTACAAAATCAATTTATTTTTACTTAGATAAAATTCTTGTTGAGCTTGGATATATCATGAAATATTTCTCTTCAACATAAAATAAGCAGTCAGTAGGAAAATGTAATTCATCTTCTATCAGGTAATGTGCACTTATTCCTACTTTTTTTTATTATATTATTAATATACATATGTGCATGTACGCACAGTGTTACACCATATGGGGGTGGGGGAGGGGGGTCTTGGTTTGAGTCCCGCTCGCACATTGGTATTGTCCAACCTTTTACGTAAAAATATATTGATAAGTCCTTCACTACCGGTTGGCACTCAAAAGCGGGAATCCCGGGTGTTTTAGGTGCATGGGATCTTAAAGCAATATAAGCTGTCAAAATTGTTATTTTGGGGTCCCTAAAATTTAATCAAAATTTTGTAACATCTACCTTCTAATACCTGATTTTATCGATTAAACTTTTGACATGTTGTATTGTTTGCATTAAATTAAAAAATTGTTCGACAGTTAAAATTAAGCCTTCCCGTACCTTAATTTTTCCGACATTATTTCCGTATGCAATGACCTAAAGTTGAACTCATTCGGCAAAATCAAATGCGCAAGCGCAATATTTCCGGTAAGCACGAAAGATGTCTGACACGAAAGGTTCGAAGCGAGGGAGAAAGCCGACTTTGACTGATTCGGGACGAAAAAGATATAAAAAATATATAACATCGTTAACAATGCCAAAATAATGATGGTAACTAGAATTTTATCTCACCTCGCCGTCCATATTTTAATGACCCGGATACAACCCGATCCACCCCGATCAGCATCAGAATCATTCGTGTCAACATCGGTTATCTTCGGGATTGTCGTCGACGATTAATCAGCTGCCGTTGTTAGGGTCAAACGGAATGTCGAGGAATATATTTTTCATCACGTAAAGGTGTGTAAACGATGCATAAGAGAGGAAATTCGATGCAGTTCTTTTTTTCAATCATATCAACGTTCATTTAACCTCTTTTAATGCCACTATAAAAAATTGCAATTTTGGCAGCTTATATTGCTTTAAAACCCAGAGGCTCTGTGGTGTGGCAGGCGATTTCACGTTACGAAACCCTGACTGCGAATTATTGGTCAAAATTTGTGGGACGTTGCCGATAGATGGCTGAGATAAAATGAAAAAAAAAATATCGGAGGGATATAAAACGAACAAACTTTTTTGTAACTGAAAACTATTTATGTCTGTATTTAAATATAAGTGACATAGCAAATGCGCATGGAAAATCCGATTGGAGTCACTGAAAACGAAAACGAACCGAAAGTAGAAAACGTCTGTTGTAAATATATCTTCCTCATTCAGTGGTAGGTCGTGAAAGACTGTTTTGGTGGATGTAAACAAACGAACTGTAAACAGTCGTGAGTATCGTTATCATTTGCGTATATATATATATATATATATATATATATATATATATATATATATTGGTTTCGAAAGTAGATTGATCAATATTTTTCTGTTTTCGACTTTCGGAGGGCAAAGTCTCCTCCATTCTCATTTAAAGTGTCAATTCATTGTTCCATAGTTCACATGCACTTGACATGAGGTACACACAACCAGAAAATAGGATATCCTGGGCAAACAGCAAGATCAGTAACAACATGACATAAACAAAATTAAAAAACAAATATTTGATGTGCATGAAAATAATTACCTATACTGGTACGTTATGGTTGATTTGAGACCGGAACAAACATTTTCGTACTAGTGATGTAAAGTTTTATAAAATTGTATAGAAAATAGCAATAATCGATCTGTGGTAAAATGCTAATACCTGAAGTTCTTAATGTTTAAAAGTGGATTTATCATATCCTTTATTACACACAGGAATCACACCCTGCATTTTAAAACTTCCGTTTTTCCAAATTTCAAGTTGCCTCACAGGCTACGTGGAATTTTGTGGGATTTACAACCTAATATACTTATCTTGAAATTACAACGATATATAAAATATATATAGTTGCTGCCTGAACATTAAAAACATTTTTGTCATCCTGATTTTACATATATAGATGTGTTTCATTTGTTTATCAGTTTCAGTTCAAATCGAAAGGGAGGATCATGTTTTTTTTGTTTTTGTTTTTCTTGTTTTTGTTTTTTTTTTGGGGGGGGGGGGGGGGATTACCTATGGGCTATTTTAAAAATTATCACATGACTTCGAGTACCAATTCTCGCGGTATCATAAAAAAGCGAGACTAATGCGCTTCTACGGTAGTCACATATATATCCGGGATTAATTCTGTTCGACCAAGAGTAATTGCGTATCGGTGCGTGCTGTAGGTACGTGTATTGCATGTATATGCAGCCTATTTTTACCTTTCATCTTTGACTGATCATATATAACTAAGAAGTCATAATGTATAGTATATTGTATCTTGGTACCTGCGTGACATTAATTATTATTCAACTGAAAAGTTAATGATATTCAATTTAACAGCACATAATTGTAAATAATTATGTATCAATCATAGTTTGCAAATATGATTTTGATAGGATTTCATACCGCGAAAGTAAGGTAATAAAATCAGATCACAAATGAATATGATTGTCAATTATAATTAGAGGAAATGTGACGTAAGTATTACACTATATTAAAAACATACCTTTTGCAGTCTAATACAGTTTACTATAAGAGTATACTATTAAAATAGAGGCAGTAAAATAAAGATAAAAGATGGAGGGGTGAAGCTGGTTTGTATACTCCAAGTAACTTCTAGCACAGGTGTCTTGAAAGGAAGTGATGCGATTCTCGCTAAGAACACCGGAAAGTTTCCCACGAAATGAATTTTTAATTTTTGGCCCAAACGTTTTCTGAACATTTCCACGACGAATTACAGAACTCAAGAATATAGTCTTGCTGAAAGAGCCATAACTCTAGCACTATTGAATACACCCTTGTTAACGTTGTCTTGTCCGTGATCAAGTATGAAATGTAGATTTCCATAGATCATATATTTTGGTTGCCGAGCAGGGCTTTCTTATCTATAAATGAAAATTAAAATCAACATTTATTTGCTGTTTCCAATAATACAGCATACGAGGGTTATACAGTAGTGGCGCTTTCTGTCATTTTGAACGGTTTTAAATCTACACGCTGTATGCCAAACATTTCATCGGATTTAAATCGGTATACTGTATGCCAAACTATTTGTTTTGAAATTCCAAGTAAAAATGATTTGATTTTGAATCGTTTCACTTTGATTTAATGCAGCAAAAAATGTGTTGTGGTCTTACAGATCGCACGATAATGGGTAAAATATTACAAAATTTGTAATTTTTTAATTGGAAGGTTATTGTGTAAAGAAAATATGAAATTCCGTATTCATTACTTTATTCTGAAACACACACATTTCATTGACATAGGTTGCCTCTGTTTGTAATGTTGAATGGCAGAAAAGTAAAGGATACTAATGATCGCAACATTTTCATAAATATTGGTATTAATAAATCAGTTGTATCGATTGATTGATTAATTATATATTGTTTAACGTCCCGCTCGAGATTTGTTCACTCATATAAAGACATCACTCAACGCTCAGGGCCTTTCAGAAGGGAAGGATCTTTATCGTGCCCTATCTGCTGTGGTATGGGACCTCGTTTTTTGCGGTCTTATCCGAAGGACCGCCCCATTTAGTCGCCTTTTACGAAAACCAAGGAGTACTGAGGATCTATTCAAATCCGGATTCCTACGAGGCTAAATCTGTAAATAGTAATATAAATATAAATGGTAACTGTAGAAAAAATGTTAAGATAAGGAACAGAGGTCTTAAATAAAATCATGCCAGTTGTACTAAATTTCGAGTAGGACAATTGCTAACCCATGAAAATCGGGTATCTAGGTGAAATGGATATTCCTATTCCTTGCTAACCGCTCACACCAGCCGTAAGCTCTATATCTTAATCAGATAAATGAGGCAATCCATAGCCATAAACAGTCTATAAGGAGCTGCTTAACAATTGATATGAATGTTGTCAGACAGCATTCAACCAAACGGCAGGTTGTATTTCCAAATAAGATCATTATTTTGACCGTAAAGTTGGACATGATAATCTGTTTGTTTGTATATTGTTTAACATCCCGCTCCAGAATCTTTCACTCATATGGAGACGTCACCATTGCCGGTGAAGAGATGCAAATTTAGGCCTATTTTCGGCGCTTATGGCCTTTGAGCAGGGAGGGATATTTTTCGTGCCACACCTGCTGTAACACGGAACCTCGGTTTTTACGGTCTTATCCGCATGACGGCCCCATTTCTTCACTCTTACGACAAATGAATGGTACTGAGGACCTATTCTAGCCCGGATCCCCACGGGGATAGACATAATGACAGGTTGTATTTGCAAAGAAAATCAATATAACGATCATAGAATTTGCTGACTTTTAAACTGGCTCTTTTTTATTGGGGGAGGGGAGGGGGGGGGGGGTGGAATATATACAAATTACTACGTGACCAAATCGATTTACAGCATCAAACTGAAACTCATATACCTTCAGTTATATGACAATGTTGAGGTTCATTCTTTGGACATTGAAGTAGCATATGCTTATAATTTCCTTTAACATTTCTACAGTGTACATAGGAGTATGTGTATATGACAATTACAAAAGAATTGCGTAAAACGTATTGAATTTTTGAATAGCGGTTCGTTTTGGAGGTTATTTGATTCATAAAGTTTTAAAAGGATCAATAACAACATCATAAACAGTGCTGATATATAATCATGGATGAAAAGGTGAAGGTTACGAACAGTGATCAATATCATAACTCCTATAAGGAACACAGAATTGATAGTTGGGCAAACGCAGATCCCTGGACACACCAGTGATGGGGTCAGGTACCTAGGAGGAGTAAGTATCCCCTGTCGACCGGCCAAACCCACCTTGAGCCCTGTCTCGATCAGGTAAGCGTAGTAATTGCTTATCAAATTCAATGCGTAAAAACGGCCTATCAATAGCTATGAAACACGTAAGACAGCATTTGACCCAAAGACAGGCTTTACATGTAGTGACAAACCAGATCGTTATAACGATCATAGAAATTGTGAAATACTGATTTTAAACGAGCCTGCCTCGATTTAAAATTTTTCATACGTAGAAAACCTTTTGCATATCGAACTATTTGAGACATACAGATACCATATGCAGGTGACAATGAAATATTGTTACATATATAAGGGAATTTGACGATGGGGAAGCTGAAATCATTTCTTTTGTCATAAAGTTGAAATTCCGTGGGGGGTCTGGGTTAGAATAGATCCTCAATACCCCGTGCTTGTCATAATAGGGGACTAAATGGGGCGGTCCTTCAAAAGAGACCGTAAAAACCGAGATCTCATGTCACAGCAGATATAACAAGATGAAGGACACCCCCCCCTCCCTTTGCTTAAATACCGTAAACACCGAGGATAGGTCTAAAATTTGCAGTCCTTCACGTGCAGAGGTGACGTCTTCATATGAGTGAAAAATTGTCGACCGGGGTGTTAACAATATTCAACCAAACAACAAACCAAAAGACTGAGTTGTTAATTTGCAGTTAGCATCAATGTCCAATATAATATCAAATTACAAAGCAAATGTGGAAGACCGTTGTCTTTATTCCGTGTTTACTAGGATATATCGAATCCACATATGAATGAAAATGATTATTGTTAATAGATAAAACGTCGTCGTTATATCTAAATATCGAGGTGAAGGCCACAGCATCAATGCCGAGTAATATCATACTGTACAATGAACTATGTATACATGTACTAACTACTGTACTGAACGTTCTGTGTAATCAAGACAAGCTAGCTATATTTATCATTTTTCTCAACCCAAATTTCTTTTCATTGATTAAATATTTTAAGCGCAGTTAATATATATATATATATATATATATATATATATATATATATATATAATGCATGATTTAAAAGAAATGATGATCTAACGATAAGTATGATTTCTTTCATTGTACCTGTAGAACACCAAATAAATCCCTCCACGTACAATACAGAATAAAGGACAAATGGCAGACCAAGCAATCCACTCTACTACATGCCTGGTCACAGACATACAATTGGCTGAACAGACGGCCGACTCTACTGCATACACCGTCACAGAGTCGGCGGACAAAGCTACATCAGACGAAACTCTCCTCGTGGCTGCTCTGGACTTTGGTACGACTTACTCTGGAATAGCGTGGTCTTTTACTCACGAATTCGAAAAATATCCTCTTCGGATTAGTTGTCTCCATTGGTCAAGTATGACTGGACCGTCGCAAACCTCCTGCAAAACGCCAACGTCCCTGTTACTGAAATCAAATGGGGAAATGATAGCATTTGGATACGAAGCGGAGGAACAGTACGCGGAATTAGCAGACGAACATGCCCAGTCTGGATATTGCCTTTTCAAACATTTTAAGATGCTACTCTACGAAAATGAGGTATAGGCAGTGTAAATGCTCACAACCCATTTTGTCAATACGTTTTCATTTATGTTCTTATTTTAATCGATTTTTTTTCAAAATATACAATTGTATAACGTCATGCAACCCTTCAGTGTAATGTTCAAAGTAACAACGATTCGTAATATGATTGCAAATATTTCTCTAGATTCTGCGCAATGACACTGTCCTTGTGGATGATGAGGGTCACCCTATGCAAGCGAAAGATATTTTTGCACACAGCATCAGTTATATGAAAAAACGTTTGTTGGAAGAATTGACATCTAGAGGGAACATGATAGGAGAGGAAAACATACTGTGGGTCATCACGGTTCCCGCCATTTGGAACGATGGCGCGAAACAGTTTACACGGGAGGCGGCGGTGAAGGTAGGAATAGCAGGGCATCACAAAGTGGAGCATTCCATAGAACGCGATCTACTGGCACATCGTGGTGCTGGGCACACGCATTTGGCAAGATATATGTAGCTGTGTTGTGCTAACATACAATTTTCATAAAATTGTAAGAAATATATACGTAGTATAGCAACGTAGGTTTTGAATACATTTGTCTGATAGATTAATTATATATTGTTTAACGTCCCGCTCGAGAATTTTTCAATTATTGCCGGTGAAGGACTTCAAAATTTAGGCCTATGCTCGGCGCTTATGGCCTTTGAGCAGGGAAGGATCTTTATGTGATTAATAACTTTTGAATATCAATGTAATCAAACTTGTAATAAAATTGAATGTTTATGAAGATCAAAACAATATCTATGGAAATTATGTTTACTGTGCAATGATTTGTTGCATTTCAAATGATTGCGTATTTAGGCTGGCATACCAAGGAAAAAGATAAAGCTAGCCTTAGAACCTGAAGCTGCATCAATATACACCATGAAAATCCATTCAGAAAGATCAACTGATCAGCTTTTACCATTTGGACAAGGAACTAAATACATTGTTCTTGACTTAGGAGGTAATAATTCTGCAATTCCTAACAACATATCATTTTACCTCAATGATTATTTTTTCCTTTTTGAGATAGCCAATGGTTCTAAGTATCCTTTGCAATATTTCCCCCACGAAATCTGATGATTATATCATAATGAAGACATGAAGATCAAATGCATAACTCCTATATGGAATGAGCAAAGACGAACTCCTGTAAATACCAGAGGGGGGATCAGGTACCTAGGAGGAGAAAACATCCCCTGTCGACCGGTCACAACCGCCGTGATCCCTACATTTTGATTAGATTCAGTGTATAAAGAACGACCTAACAATTTGTATGAAACACGTCAGACAGCATTTGAATCAATGACAGGTTGCATTAGCGAACTATGTCTTTATAACAATAATAGATTTTGCGAAATGCTGACTTCGAAGGAGACTGCTGAAACCTTTGTAATATCAAGTTGCTTATCAGTAACCTGCCTAGAATGAAAACCTGATCATACGTAGAACAAGCTCTTGCGTATCGATTCAGTTGAAATTTCGTATCGATTCAGTTGAAAGACATAAACATATTACGCATATGATGATGGACTGTTGCTACATAGAGATGGAAATTGACGATGGAGAATCTGACTTAATCCATTTTGTCATAAAGTTGAACTGTTAGTTTGCTATTATCATCTATATTCAATAAAATATCTAAGTACGAAGCAGATGTTGAAAACTTTATGGTGTCTTTTATTTTGAGGTCACTGGAATATCTCGAATTGACATAAGACTAAAACCGATTTATTTTTAAAAGATAAAACGTTGTCGATGGTTATTTTTTCTATGAAGATAGGCACTGGTACAAAATTGTAAGTGCTATCGTGTGCACATAGTTTCATAACACATCAAACAACATTTTTGCATAGTTTGTATTGTATCTTTTTCAGGAGGAACCATTGATATAGCACTCAAAGAGGTAATCGAGGATAACACTATCAAAGAGCTCCACCATGCTAGTGGTGGACCATGGGGAGGACTTGAAGTTAACAAGGAATTTATGGGGTTTCTAGAAGTCCTGATTGGGAAAGACGTAATGAAAGAACTAAAAACAACACACAAAGCATCTTGGCTAGATTTAGAGAGGGAAATTGAGTATAAAAAGAGAAATATCAAGGGAGATAACAATGGCAGAGTTCTTCTCCAAATCCCAGCAGAACTGCTGGAAATATATGAAAATAAACGTGGCAAGAAACTGATAAATGCAATTGGGTTTGAAACAAAATACGCAGGGAAAGTAGATATCAAACGCAATTGTTTACGACTAGATAAATCCATTATTGAAACTTTCTTTAAGAAGTGTTTGGATAATATCGTTAAACACACAAAAAGCCTGCTGGCGAAACCTGAGGCTCGAGACACAAAATATCTCGTTCTTGTAGGAGGCTTTGCCGAATCTGAGTTTATGAAAACAGAACTACCAAAGGCACTTGGTAATCTTCCAATATATATTCCAGACGATCCATGGCTAGCTGTTATGCGCGGAGCTGTTATATTTGGACAAAATCCATCCGTTGTCAAAACCCGGATTTCTAAATATACCTACGGAACCTCAGTCATTAGATACTTCCTTGAGGGGTATGATGATCCAGAGCAGAAACTGGAGGAAGATGGTAGTCCTTACTGCAAAAATGTCTTCAATAAACTCGCAGAAGTTGGCCAGTCATTTGACGTTGGTGAAACGGCAGAAAACGAGGTCTACGCACACAGAGCAGATATGACAAAGATGAGAATAAAGGTCTTCAAGTCTAATGAAGCGAATCCTCGATACGTTACTGATGAAAACTGCAAACAGATTGGAAACATGGTGCTCGATATGCCTGGTTACGGGGTTGAAAGAAAGGTAATCGTGTCACTAAGCTTTGGTGAGGAGGAGATTACATGTAAAGGGGTTAATGATGCTACTGGAGAGTCAGTTCATGTGAGGTTGGACCTTCTCTCTAACGATTAAGTAATAAAAGTGATACGGTTACAAAACATGCAGTGAACCCCTCTAATCCGACGTGCACTGGCAAACAAAATTTTATCGGAATATACACCTTGTCATAATAAACAATATAAAAAAAAACTAAATTTGAGAATTAAAATAAGGGTTGGAATCTCCAGGCAAACGGGTTACAAAGGCGTCGGATTGGTCAGTCTTCACTGTATATTACACTGGGTATTCTAACGTCGCATGGAGTCGTCTCACAACATTTAGTTTAAATTGACAATCAGTTTTAGGTTGTATGTTATTTATTGATGTAGAAATGTACTTTTTTCCATCATTACACATATCTTTAGAGATTTATTTATTTAGAGGGGTAGAAAAGGGTATAAAGTACGGCAACTGGTCGGAAAAGGGTATTAAAGTAAATACCCATTTGTATTGTAAATGAATTACATCTGATTCCTTGTGTTTCTGTACCCCTGACAAGGCTAATTGATAGACAACACATAACTCGTTTGACAAGAACAGTAATTATTCAACTACCAAATACGGGACATTCCACGCAAAAACTAAATTTGTAGTCATAAACAGCTTTGTAATTTTCCAAAATGTTCAAAATATGTTCCAAATATTTTTGACGTGCCTTCTTACATCATTATTATTTCACATCATTTTATTTCATGAGTTTATCAGAAAACTGCATAAATCCTTGTTAACATCACAATTAACAAGGCAATGAGAAAGTGATAATCTATTAGTTATAATTTTACAGCCAAGCAGAAGCTAATAAATATTTTTCCATATATATCTCTAATTATACTGTCATTTATTTTATATATAGCTTTGTAAATTATTGATCATCACATTGAATGAAATGGTAGAACGCGTTTAGTAGCTACTTTATGTTTTTTTGTATTCCATACCATGTTAGAAGAAAGGTACATCTATCAATATAGTATTTAGCGCACTTTGAAATTTATTGTGTTCCATTAATTTGTAACATGAAGGAGTCTATCCTGAATGTTACACCTTTATGATAAGTTTCATATTACCTTCCTTTCTACCTTAGTGTATCGCCATCTGCATTTATTATTCCTTTTCTACATATATCTTGGGTATTATTTTGCTCAGGTATCTTTATATTTACACTATTATATAATTACTGATTTTTATATATTGTAAAGTCTATTGTATTTAGATTTTATAAGGAATCTAAAATATAAACATTGTGAAATACATTTTTTTCTGTTCGTTTCTTTTCTCGTGCACACATTACCACTGAGGCTATTGCAATCAAAATCTTGTGGTTTACAACAAAAATTGAAATTTGAATGTCTTCATTTCATACGATCATAATTGCATATAAAGAGACTAACAAGTTTACAAATATCTTTATATCCAATTATACATAAAATATATAGAGAAACAAGAAGTCGAAAAGACCACCATTTTGATAGGTATGTTCTGGTGATATATAAAAAAAACGTGAACAGATAACATTCATTTTTAATTCTCCATTCTAACGTACATATGTCTAAACAAAGGTAAAAACCATGAATAAAGGAAAACTGAAAGTGAATACTATTCATCCATTATAATTACAATCAATAACATATACACGTATCTGTGCATGAAAATATCAATGTGTCAATTACATGTCAACGTCCATTACAGTATATGCTACAGTTAGAAATCCTATTACATACCATTGATCTAAAATCTAGTACAATATGGATATCGTGCTAATTTCTTTCCAATATAATGCCTAATTTTATCATTAGGTTGCACACTGCTATCACGCTACATCTATATAATGATTGGATGTTACTCAATGTCTTCCACACAGTACACATGAACCCACTCACTCTAATTATATTCTGTAGTTATTTTACAGTGTAGGACCCGTGTCACATAAACCTTTAGTTTTTCACTGTATATAAATCAATATATACATTTCCCGTTTATTCAAGGCCGTTAAATAAAATATATAAAATAACAACAAAAATTGCGAAAGGGTACACACTACATGTGTTTGTACATTCCGAAATATATATATATATATATATATATATATATATAGAGAGAGAGAGAGAGAGAGAGAGAGAGAGAGAGAGAGAGAGAGAGAGAGAGGGGGGGATACTTTTTTCTAAAACAAATTATGTCATACAGTATTTTTTATATATTATATTCTATTCACAGTTATAAAGCATTACAGATATAAACTTCATTTCAACTATTACACCTGATTATCAAATGCTAATTTACTCTGGTGGACAGATAATAACGGGTATGGGTGAGTGGTGGAGGACGTAGTCACTAACACTCCCTAGGATTGTCCTTCTAACAGTCCCCAGTCCACGGGATCCCAGTACTATCATGTCAGCATTCAACTCTTTGGCTGATTTCAGGATTCCCTCTCCTGGTTTTTCGGCGTGTGTACTTTTAACTGTGCCCGATGCCTTGATCCAATGGGAAACGACATCATTAATATGCAATTATTATGAATAAAAAAAGCCTAAGGTACATAGACGTGGCTGAAATTATTACCTTTTCTTCTCGTAATACATGTACTAATACTACGCGATATGAAAATAGAATTAGGAATAACAAATATAAAATTCAAAACCGAATTGCAAAATCGTCGTTTCAGCAAAGTGAATATATTTTACTGAATCTGGTCGTTTTAGCAATTCTACTGAATAATAGAAAATCAGTCACTGTTTAAATTCACCACCTTAAAAAGTATTTTCACACAGTATTTGATGCGATCTTATTCATATTTGATCTACTGACGTACTATTATCATGAAAAATACCTATAATATCTTTGTCCAAAATACCCGCAGCAGCTTATTCGATAAAATTAAAGGTCCAAGTTCAATCCCATACTCCGACAGATGTGAAATTATTCCATACATTAGCAAAGGTTTTCTATCAAGCGTTTGGTATCAGAAATGAAGTTTGGATATATTCAGTAAAATGTGTTAGCATGATTAAGAACCTGCACTGAAAATGGGTCAGACACATGACAGAAAAGCAGTGAATATTTTCAGAGAGACGTACTTGTATAATTTCACGTAACCAACCAAACACTTGACTTGTACCTTTACTGTGACATTGAAATTTGATATTTAACAACCAATTTTGAATTATATTAACATCGAGACCAGTATATGTAGTTACTGTAGCTCTGCCAGTACACTAGCCGTTTTATCCATGTATACAGCTAACTTATACACTGATCATGCAATATCATCAATTTAGAATTACTGATAAAGGTTTGGACTTTGAATAATTATCACACGTCAAAGTGATGCCTAAAATTACAAAGAAACTATGCGGAACAATAACCCCATTCTGAATTAGAAACACATAATTAATTATACATAATAATTGTGTTACAAGCATCAACTTAGATTTGTTTATTGACTTGTCATGTTGATAATTTGGCAGGAAAATCGGAGACTGATTGGATAATTAATGCGAAAGGAATTGAAAAAAACTTTCGCCGAATTGCTAGCACCTGCTGCTGTAAATTAAAACGCGGTAATGTATGACCTGGTCCTACGCTACAATGGCGTTGGTACCACGAAGAACCCTCAATGCTACGACCGTAAACGCTATACATAGACCAAAATTTGTGGCATCAAAGACTGGGGCTAAATACGTCACCTGGTCTCAACTCTGGTAGATCCAGATCCGTTTATACCCAACTCTCAAATTTGTCTTCCATATAGGAAAAGGCCATGGTAACTAATTAACAGTACTCAGTCTCGCAATTCCTATAGAACATACAAATCAGAGAGGTTGGCAAATACGGATCCCTGGACATACCAGGAGAGAGATCAGGTGCCTAGGAGTAAGTATCCCTTGTCGACAGGATGAGATTGATCATAGTTCGTTATCTTCGCCTTTTCACTGTTGAAGTCTCAATATAAGTGACAAAAAAAATCTCAAATGAATTGTAAAGCAACATACGTAATGCCAATGCAACTTACGTGTTCACTTCTCATGATTTCTGCAAACTGTTCCAGTTTCTTTTTAATCTCCTCAGCGTGTTTTTCTAACATTGCCTTTAATGCTGTCCTGTCCACAGAGTATGGGACTGGAATATTGATCCCGATCATTAGTTCTGAGTTGCACACTTATCATTTGTTAGTCAAATGCATCATATTCTAACGTTTACATATAATTATTACACAAGCATTCACCAAAAATATAGCACAATGTTGACTGACGAATATACTGAAGAATATCAACTACAAGTTAAGTATCATAAAGCAAAGGAGAGTATAATAAGGTTAAGCTGGATAACGAAAAGCGGGGTTAGTTATTAACGCATGTAGTGTACACGTCATGGTATTCTGTTTGCAGACGTGACTTTCAATGACATCAGCGAGTGTCCACAGAGTAGTTGAAGGGCAGACTGCTAACATATCAGACATGTCAATAGCATTCCGTAAATTTGTACATTCCTCCCCGTATGCAATATATGGAGTTAAGTCATATGTACTCTGTCCAACAAATTAATTAGTCTACACATTAATCCATGACGTAGAACTCGTATGACGTTACATTATATGTATATGATTAACATTTTCTGATGATGCAAATAATTACCATTTCCGCTTTACGTGTACATACCATTAAACCATTGCGTGGTGTACATCGAGTCATACACTTCTACCGAATACACCATCACAACTTTATCATCAGCACGTTTCAGCGCCTTGCAAAACCCTGCAATTTAAAGCTATTATATAAGTTAAGCTCGCGCAGTTTTCTATTACACTGAATAACGATATTATGGGTTCAGATTTCATAAAAATTGCTTATGTATCCTACCACAATAAAGTCATTGACATGCACTATCTGCTGTTCAGTAGTCATGAAATTCATAAAATATCATATCTTTAATTCTATAAAGTTGTGTACGTGATGTTTTAACGTTTTACTGACAATGCGCAGTAATGCATATTTTGGTTACCTATTGAGCTGTCTTTTCACAAGTAAACAAATCCACGTTGCAGCTATATATACTGAGTGTCCCATTTCACAACATACAAGATATACATGTATTTGTGAGAAATGGGTCGATATGCTAAGCACGTACTTGATCATGCTCAGCGTCAATGTGGATTTTGTAATAAAATGATGTCGATACCAACGATACAGATAACGCTAACAAGAAGCAGACGATGAATGCATCAGATGGGAACAAATCTATACCAGCAAACAATACGGTACCCATTAATTCACAGGACGAATGTATTTACACATGTATACACTGAGATAATTTATGTATTAAAACAGAAGCTACACACACAACGTGTATGACGATGAATGTAATAGATAGGAATAAATCTATACCAGCAATGAGTGTGCTTATTTAGTTGCTACACATTTATATATCAAGACTAACAACCATATCGTCACAACTAATATATTTCAATGTTGACTCACTGACTATTTAAGTTCAACTATTTATAATTTTATCAGATATTATCATCGATGACAAGATGTTAAAGCATGTAGTTTTATATATGCATTATCTGACATGTACATATTATCTGCGATGCTGCGTTAATTTCGTTAACTTACAGTTATTCAAATTCCACAAACTTAAAACGCGCATGTGTATTAAACATGCTATGTATATTTAGCTTGTATTATGTACACCATGCAATATTTGGCAATATAAGAGTACTTACATTTGAATGCATTGACAGCATGGGCGCTCCCGTCCATTGCCACAATAACTGTTCGATGTTTTTCGGCCATCTTTGCAAGGATCGTTTTAATAAAAAAAAAATAGATCACAGCTAGTTTATTTGGTTTACCACTTACTTTTTCACACAGGTAAAATCCGCCGACTCAACTGTTTAAAAATGTAAACAAGGTCACGCGGAAATAAATACGGCGCAGTAAAATTCTGCTACGCGTCTTGTACGGGTTTTCTGTTTAATATATAGGCCACTGACCGAAGTCATTCGTCGGTGGACTTGCCTGATTCTTAATGAGCTTTTCGCTTTTATCGATTATTAGTATCCTTTATTCAGTTCAAGACAAGGAACATAGCGGAACATTGCTCTGCGCAGGTTTTTTTTAAATGATAAATTGTGTTGACACAAGAAATTCCTTGTCCTGCTTTTATCACGTTTTTAAAGTTCTCATCTCATGATATAAACACTGAATTTTGATGGTATAAAAAATCGAAGTTTACGTTCATTGCAACATAGGAAAAGGTTTGGTAATTTATTTTTATTTTTATTTTAAATACATGTAACAATTGATTAAAATTCCTGTATACTGCATTTGTAACGTAGGACTTGTAAATTGTGTTAAAATAGCCCCCCCCCCCCCCCCCCCCCCCCCCCTCACACACACACACACCGTTATTATTAAGAACTTTCACTAATTTACAAATTTACAAGACCTGTTTTTTTCCAAAACTGAAATACTTTGAATAAATGTTTTGTCTGTAACTTTAATTAGGTTACTTGCATATAAACATGCCATGTCTCTACTTTATACTTATGTTTAATAAACTGGAAATGAACAGGGCCATTTTATATATAAAGTAAACCAACTCCTGAAATGATGAATTCAGTCATTTTCCATTTATTATAGATATACAGCGACTTGATGAGTACATGTGTTTAGTTACTACAAGTGGTACATATTATTGGTAGAAAACCTGCGTTACTAAAAACCTTCACTAGATGCACTGGAAATAAAAACAAATGCCACATAGGAACATTTTAGATTCAAAAGTCACGACAGTCACCGTGTAAAAGACACGACAGGCGACATAGCAGACAATGAAATAAATACTCCATTTATCACGTCATATTACAATAGTGCAATATTGGTTGTCAATATTATCAAGACTGTGCGTTTTCCATAAATCCGAAAATACCAGAATTAACAGCGCCGTCCCTCGCCAGTGTTGCACTGCGCGCCGCCAACTGACGATTCCAATAGGCATCATTAGACTTTCTGGTCACGTTAAAGGCGAGACAACGATACTGAGAAGTACCTCAAGTTAAACAAAAGTAGAATAATCAGATACAAATCTATAATATCAAAGATTTCTCATGATTTTTGACGATTTTAGGGACTATTCAAGTAGATCGTTTTTAATTAAATTAACTATTACCCACAACTCTTCATATGAAATTTCGACGGAATCTGCCAAAATAGTCAGAATGTCAGAAAGATTACAACGATCCTCTATGATAAATGTGAATTATTTATTCTAGTTCTAATATATTCCGTTAATTTCCACAACCTTTTTAAGAATTTATAGAGATCTCGATATGAAACAATGTACTTCGTTAAGAATCATTGTATCTTTTATCAATATGATTTATTGGAAATGAAATGGGTTATCGAATCAAGTCGGATTCATTAATGCTAAAAGCTAGGAGGATCGTTTTTCTGCTTGATTCTAAATCATGAAATGGAGTACCAAAGACTGCTAAATTCTCTTGTGTTCGCCTACGTCATAGCATGTATCCATTCTAAAGAATATTTCTTATGGGAAGTATTTTGTTTAATGGTCACCGTATTTGCATTAATTTCTTCCAATGAATACGAATTATCGTAGGCATTTCTCTTACCTTCACCATTCATAGAACATTGCATGTAACTATCGTACATATTGTTAAACTTTGATACCATTTTGGCATATGGAATATTAATTATCATCAACTTTTCAAAAACAAAAATATAATCACCGTGGTATTATCTACATAATATCTTAGTAATTTTACCATTGAAATGTCTGAACGAACTACATTCTGTTGAAGTTTACTGCTTACAAATGATATTGTGCGGCAGACTCAATCATTGTTTGCTTAATATATATGTAATAATCAATTTTCGTTGGCTAATGTACATTCGTAAATATAATGAGAGCTTGAAAGTTCATTTCCAGTGGGGGTCTCTCATTGTTTTGCTGATGATGGCCTGATGGGTTCATCAATGTGTGTGTGTGTGTGTGGGGGGGGGGGGGGGGGGCTGATATAACACTGCTCTACTCTGATATTTTCTTTAAATACACATTTGCATTCAATAATATATTACAAAGTTGGATTTCAATATTTGAAGGGGGTGGGTCGTAGCTACAAACTGGTAAAGAGAAAGCGATAGTTGAGGTGATAAAAATAAAAAGAAAGTTCCATTGCTCACCTGAGGACCTCATTCCATGTGAAGGAGCAAAAACGTGCGATTTTGTTTTAAAAAGCTGCAGTTTGAAAGGTATAAAGAATATGAAAGTACGTGCCTAATATCGTCCAGTACCTATCAATGAACATTTATAAATGAAAGAATAAAGAAGTGTAATTTGTGGGTAAGGGTCATTATTGTTTTCACGATATTGGACCATGTATGACAGAAAATGGGGTCACACATCTTAAAAATACGAGGCTTATTCGATATGTAATGTGTAATGTACGATATCTCAAAAACGTTCGACTCAAATAGTAAAATGAACATTACATCTCTTCAAAGCATTCTCTGCAGTTTGAAATACATAATTTCAATCTCTGAATCCATATCTGAAATGCGTCACGGTACACTGATTTTGGTAGACCTCTGAGGCACTGACTGATGACTGAGCCAAGGGCTTGTCGGGACTTGTAACAACAACCAGACAAGAACTTTTTAAGTTTTGGAAAGGGAAGGGAAAATGTCGCATGGGGATAGATCTGTAGAGTATGGTGGGTGTGACAAGACGGTAACGATCACAAATTCCTTCACAAGCTCAAATGTATGTGATGGAGTATTATCATCAATTAGACGAAGATGCTTAATTTCTGACACAGGGCGTCGTTTATGATAATATTTCTTGAGCGTTTTTAGTATAACATCTCGGTAATACCGACTCCTAACACTTTTGCCCTTCGGCACCGGAATTTGTACGGCATACCAGCACATGAGAAATATATTTAAAAAAGAACCTTGTTTGTGCTTACGGTTCTTTTGGCAACTACAGGCCTTCTACTGCATTTAGTTAGCCATGTTTTGTTTCCAATTTTTCTTACTAGTTTGAAATAGTGAACCCATGTTTCGTCACCAGTAACACTGTGCACCCGTGATAGCAATATGCCAACAGCTTTGGCAATATCACGTATCGTGTACCTGCCATCACTTTCAATTATTTCTTTGACTTTTGAGACATTTGCCTTGCATGTTACAGTCATAGCTCGACCGGGATTTGGTGTATCTTTGCCGGACTATATGCCAGTCAGAGATTTATTTCTCCACCTATGAACTGTCTTATAAGATACCTTATGAGACCCATAAACTTGCCCCATTTCATAAAAGTCTGCTTTAGCGATGACGGAGATTTGTGCGAAAGTTTATATGTGCTCCAATTTCTTCAATATTCTCAACCCGCTTCCCAACCATTTTTACAACATTGGTCAACGACTGGCTCTATTGAAATGACTATAAGTTAAAAACTATGTGGAGCTGAAGGTTCCTGTTTATATCGCTGGGAAGATATTGAACAGAGCTATCCACGAGTATCATCATCCATGAAATCGAGCAAAGCCTTATCGCTCTGTGGTACAATACATATTATTTATCGAACAGCCTCGTAAGTAATTAAAAGTCTGACTCAAGTCTAATTCAGTATATAGTCTCGAGGTCTGATTGCAGAGCCCCACAATACACACACACACACACACACACACACACACACACACACACACACACACACACAGGTATATATATATATATATATATATATATATATATATATATATATATATGATTGAGAGTCGGAGTATCAATTGTTTTCAAAATACGCTCGAGAATTTTCACTCATATGGAGACGTTACCATTGACGATGAAGGCCTGCACAATTTAAGGCTATGCTCGGCACTTATGGCCTTTGAGCAGGGAAGGATCTTTATCGTGCCACATCTGCTGTGACACGGGCCTCGGTTGTTTGCCGTCTCATCCGAAGGACCGCCCCATTCAGTCGCCTCTTACGACAAGCAAGGTGTACTGAGGATCTATTATTACAACCCGGATCCCCACGGGGCCTCAGTAGTTGTAACGAATACTAGAATATACATGACTGAGAGTGATTGGGCGTAATCCTAGGGGGCCGTCTTGTATGTACAACTGAATTTGTCTTGCCACAATGAACAAAACGTTTATGGTGTAAGAGGATGATTCAAGTAGTTTTTAAATCGTAATGCATGTAATGGAAAATATATGGTTGAGAAGGCAAGATCAGACGACAAACGAGGGGTCTGAGGACCTATTCTAACCCTGATTTCCACGGGCCCTTCTTATGGGTAATAAAGAAGTAATGTTGGCATTAGGAACAAGTAACTGTTTTTGCTTTCTATAAATAACATAATGTCGTTCAATTCACATACAAATGCATATATATTCATATTCATATACATGCTTCTTCTGCATTTTCAAGAAAGGTCGAATTTTTTCTATTATATGTACATAGAATTATATGCTTCAGGTTTTGCAACTTGAAATACTAAAATTCTTCTTGCTGCCAGTTTGGTTTGAGATATATTCTTTACCATTATTTCTGCAGTTTTTAATTTTATACAACATCTCGTTGAATAAAATTAGTGGTACCCACCTTTTAGCATGCTTTACATAGCTATCCTTTCTTAAGAGTTATTTGAATCGGGTTGAATTGCCAAAATTTAGGTCTTAAGGACGACTTGACAGAGCGAATCCGAACTGTTCCCGAACAACGTTATTATACTAAGTTTCTTCAAGAGACATTGCAGCTCATTTTCCTCATTTTTGTTTTAAAATCACGTACCGATAAAATAATAATAATTATAACGATACAGACAATTTGAAAAAAAAAATAGGAATGCATTAATTTGCTTTCAATTGCGTTTTAAAGATCATCTGGAATTTAATGGTTTCTTCATGTTGACTCGGATATTTTACATCAAGTACTTCCGTATGACAACACACGTGTTGTGTAAAAACTTATCAAATACCCTTAAAGGGGGGTTCACACCCGCTTATCGAGTATGGATTATTTCCCGCTTCTTATAATTATATAATAATAAATCATTATTATAGCGGAAACCCTTTCATGTCCTAATCAACCAATCAATGTTATAAAAAGCACGCCACATATTCTGATAAAAATAGTACTTACTGTTAAAGCCATGCGTGTATGTCTCGTACCTAATAGTAATATCCTCACGTAAATTCTAGTTCGTGAATGAATTGTATCCCGTTCTACTTTAACCCTTTTCTCCCATATTCTGTCAAAATTCTGGGTTTAGCCATTATGCGATTCCCTCACATATTGTTTAACGTCCTTGTGCATGCGTCCTAAGACCGAAAGGAGAAATCTCAATGTATTTAAAAAAGGGCTCCAAAAACTATTAAATTTTGCATTTAAACGAGAATTGTCAACTTTAGAAGTGTGTTATCTTCGCAAAGTTTATGCATACAACTATGCAACAAAATCAGAAAAAGCTCTGAGAAAATTGTCATTTTACGATTTTTGAGCAATTTGAGATGGAATGTCTTTTTGATACATTTTAATTAATTGTGTGTGCAATGTATTAACCCCGTGGGGATTCGGGTTGTTAGAATAGATCCTCAGTACACCTTGCTTGTCGTAAGAGGCGACGAAACGGGGCGGTCCTTCGGATAAGACCGCAAAGCAAAAACCGAGGCCCCGTGTCATAGCAGAAGTGGCACGATAAAGGTCCCTCCCTGCTCAAAGGCCATAAGCACCGAGCATAGGCCTAAATTTGCAGCCCTTCACCGGCAATGGTGACTTCTACATATGAGTGAAAGATTCTCCATCGGGACATTAAGCAATATTTAATCAATCAATCAACCACGTGTTAATTTGAATGAAAGGAAAACCATATGTAATACTGTCCGTTCAGTCAGTGAAACAAAAAAAAACTATGCTCATTAAATTTGTTTGTTCGTCGGGCAAGTCCGGCATTTCAATGTTGAATTTTCCCCGTCAAAATAATAAATTTATGTAACCATACACAATTTTACAGGTGCCCAATGTCATATCAAGGTATGAATTAATGTGCATTAAACAATCTTGGGGCCGGGAAAAAATAAAGGGACGAGTAATTACACAAACTCTTTATTACGCCCAGTGGGGTTTTAATATAAATAAAACGTCACATTTAACTTAATTACAACACTTAGAAACATTATTACAGAAAGATTCTTATACTTAACTAAAGAGGATTTCAATATCTGATACTTAATTTATCAATATGTGATTCCCAATTGTTGTGTCATTATTTTAGGAATTTTGAATCATACTATATGATAAACATACTGCATGAATTGTGATGTAAGAGCTTGTGTTCCTTGGGAAGATTTTTTTAAGATACACTATTTTTCGGTGTGTTTTTATTTATCCTTGAAGAGGAATATCACTTTTCATTTGAACAATTTTGAAACACTTTTACTCTAAGATGCATTGTGTCAACTCTGGTATGTGATTGGAACTAGCAAAGTGGTTCTAGAGGAAAAGTCTAAAATGAGTAAAGTTCCCAAACAGACTGAGCTCAGTTTAGTTTAGATGTGAATCACATGAACTAAAATATCACTTTTACATATGTGTATACTTGGTCGATATCCCAGATCATCTCATTTCATTTTAAAACCATTCAATTTAAACAATAATTGGCAAAACGTGTACATTGTGACTCAAATAAGACGCGAATTCATAACAATGTTCTTCCGGGAAATTTCGAGAAAAACAACCATGCACATTTTTGTATCACGATCTCACAAACTTATATGGTCAAACTGAATTTCATGAACCTTTCAGGACAACATGCTTCTGTTTTGAAACTGTATTGCCTAACACATTCACCAATAATCGTGATGCAAAAACAATACCCCGAAATAAAACTACTCATCTAGCAACAGATTATTGAAATAGTGAGGAAATGACAGAAATGAGGATCCGTACAAGACATCAGGCCTTACTTCCAACAAATGCAGAGCAAAGTCAGTAAGAAAAGAAGACACCACGCAAGAGAAGAGAAAAGTCATAGAAAAATCTCTTGTGAGAGAAAAGCATTAAATGATATAATCAACTGAGTAACAGGTAGCAGATCACGTGAGCACAGAATCTCCATTTGAAACCGTATAGAGACACCTCAAGGAAAAGTCGTCTTATGTTTGCGAAGTGGATGAATTCCTGATCTGTTTTTATATTCTTACGAGGCAGAATTTATTCAAAAGCGTCTTCATGAGAAGAAACAATCGACATTAAGATATATCGACGTTTTAGATATTACATGTAACAATAATCATTTTCATTCATATATTGATTTGATATTGTCACCGTAACGATAACCGTCTTTCTGACCAACCAACAGTGGCACTGTAAATCGAAGGGTTTCTGACAAGTCAACACATATAGTCAATAAAACCGTTTATACAAACATAATAGAAAGAAAATTAAGATATATTTTAAGTGTGTTCATTGGCTGCGGACCAGTCACCGCGTCACCACATTCACTTCTTAATAGACGATTCCAACAGTGCCAACCCTTTGAACCTGTTAAAAGATATTATGACTGTTCATCCGCTTATATGCAAGTCAACACTCGGAATATACGTCAATGTGACACCCGAACACTCTCCGTATTCAAAATGACAACACTCCGGATCTTCGTTACGTCAACGCGATAGGCTACCATTCAGAATCTTGTCCGTGCCCGTCCAATTATCGCACAGGTTAATGTTTGAATCCTTGCCATCGCATTAGAAATAAAAGACTACACCCAGAACCCCGCCAGGAAATTTGGTTACCATATGTCCAAGAATCAACATCAAGAATTTGTACGTAGTTCACATCTTGTCCCTGGAAAATTGAAATTGATGGTGACAGATATATATCAGTGAACTTGAAAGACACTTCAGCTTATTCATCGTCGACTTACCATATTCATGTAGTAATATACCATTGTTTGTTTATGTCATACAACTGATTCAATACCAAGGAGTTTGTTCTGCGTATGATCAACTTTTAAATCGAGACAAGCAACTAATAAACAAGTTCGTGTTACAGGTATTTTAATAATCCCGTTTAAAGTTAGTGTTTCGCAATTTTTATAAAGATCTAGTTTGCCGATACAACCTGTCATTGGGTCAAATGCTGTCTGACGCGTTTCATACCAATTGTTAGGCCGTTCTTTACACACAGATTTGACTACGGAATGCTCCGTTTATCTGATCACGATATAGGGCTCATAGCGGATGTGGTCACTTGAAATGCTTACTCTTCCTAGATGCATAGCCCCCACCTCTTGTACGTCCAGGGATCCGTGTTTAGCTACTCGTAATTTTGAATCCCTTGTGGGAGTTTGATCATTGTTATCTTCATTTTTTATGAAGAACAAGATTGAAATCGCTGACGACGTCTGATTTTCTTATGGAAGTACATTTCTAGCTAAATGGGATCGTAAAACTGAAAAACGCTTGTTACGGGAATGTGAGGGACGAAATTGTATCTTGAGAAACTTTTGCATGGTGAAAAAGTAACAGTTTGGTCTGCTTTGGTTTAACAGGGTAATTATATTTTTCCACTTTAGAAATAAAGATGGCAATATGCGGACAGTAAATAGTGTTCGTTACCATCATGTTACAAAGAAAACAATGTTCAAAGTATACTCAGACGAGGCATAAATCCAAAGGAAATCTGGATTCAACAGGATGGGAACACCCCACACTCTATCCGAGTTCTCACAGTTTAGCTGCATCAATAGGAATGACACGATACGCTCCCATCACGAATACGATGCGTATTGCAACATTTCTGCTACGATTCAATATTTTCAATACGATACACTTTACAGAAAAATCCAATAATAACGTTGAAGAAAAAATTAATTACGAAAATACATAGTAACAATTTTATGCACAAAATGTTTTCCAAATTGCCGAACTGATTAAGTTCATTATTGTTTTCGTCATCCTCGAGACTAACTACAGTCTGACCGTTAACAGACAGCATTTTGTCCCTCGTGCATATAAAAAAGAAGCCCGATGTATTCTACCAAACCCGATATTAAAAAACATATCGAACCAAAGATCGAGGCAATGAATCAAACATTGAATCGAGCGTTTATATTGAACAGTATCGATATTTCGGTGCATCGTTTCAGCCCTATGTATCAAACTCCAAATATCTGCCCCCTAATTCTCCTGATCTGAACCCTTTCGATTTCTTTCGATGGGGATACATTGTAAAGATCTTGTGTACATACCTCAGCAAAGACTCTGCATCAGATCTCCAAGTCTCGGTCATAGAGAAATGCGGGGGATTTCAGACGAGACGAGCGTTGCTGCTCTAAGGAATTTCGCATGTTGGCTTGACATTGTTACTGCTAAAAAGGACGTCTTTTAAAAGGGATTCTGTTTTGTTGTATAAAACACCCACTCAGTGTTTAACGCATGTATGTGATTTCTTTTTAGTATAAAATAACATTATCTACAGTTATGAAAATGCACGTTTTGGTAAAAAAAACAAAAACCCCAAAAAACATGACTTAAATCAAAAAAATAATGAATGCCTCTGAAACATCTTGAACATCTGTACACTTGCAATGTAAAGGATGTACGTGATAAAAGGCAGTACGACGACGTACTAAGTACCATGTATTCATTCGTCATTTATGGGAATAAATCATTTCAAGATAGATGTTATATACTGATCATTCTATTGCCATTTTGTACAGTTTTCCATATAGAAGCTACACAATGCTTTACATTTTTCATCCCTTGTCCTACATAATTACCCGTAGCCTAAGTAACTTTGGATAGTAGTTTTGACATAACAAACGTTAGCATTTTTCAGATATCAAACAACAGTACGTATTTTAATGTACAAACTATAAGATTCCTTTTCCATGATAACTCCATATTAGTTGGCATATATCTATTAAAAGCTTAATTACATCAAAGATATGTGTACAACATAATAACCCTACGCGTACAATGCAACAGGTTATATCCAATTCCTTGAAATATAATAGAATAATAGCGATATATATATATATATATATATATATATATATATATATATATATATATATATATATAAAGCAAAAACTCAGCTCCAGTATTCAAACTTTTATCTATAGATTTTTTCTCCCTTCGGGCTCGTCAGTAGCAGGGCAGAGCGAACGCGCGGTAGATAAAAGTTTGCGAACTGGAGTTGAGTTTTGCTTTATTCTTCCCCGATATCAAGAAAGAATTTTATATATATATATATATATATATATATATATATATATATATATATAGCTTTTTATTATTCTTCATTCATTTTTTTTTTTAATTACCAGGATTTAAAACTGTCGTGATTTCATGTACACAATACAAAAAAGCAAAAAACATTATATACAATACCACGTACCACCATAGAAAGTCTAACATATTCTATATAATGACAACATGAATAAATGTACTCGTATACGAGAGCTACAGATCCGCCCCTTTACAAAATCCGGAGAAATCGCGCTGTAAATCGAAGGAGTTACAGTTTTGCAGTAACATTTCAAAATATAAAATAATCGTAATTTGTTACAGGTAGTCACTATATTTACAGCTATCCAGTAGAAATTCAAGATGGCGGACACACTACGACAGGAACATGCGAGTGGTGGACGACGTAGTCACTAACACTCCCCAGAATCGTCCTCCTGATCGTACCTAGCCCTCTACTGCCCATGATGATCATACTGGCATTAAGTTCCCTGGCTGTCTTAACGATTCCCTCACCAGGAAGTGACGATTGGACACTTCTAACGGTGCCAGTAGCCTATGTATCAGAAAAGAACAAAGTTTAGATTTAATTACTAAAATCTACATTGATGATTAAAAAACCAAACAAAACATAAAATTGCACGAACGTTCGTGCGTGTAATGTAAACGTTTGTCTAGATCGAGTGATATCTTATGGGTGTTTGTAAATATTAATGGAGGTAACTTTTTTTGGCAATATCTGTTTTTCAATCCATTTATTTTTAATGTATAATAAAATATTGTTTAAATCAAACTGATTTGTTGTACAATGAAATAGTGACGATAACAAAGCGTGTTCAATCTCATAAATCCTATAAACAATACAAATTCGAGAATAAGGTTAACGCGGAGTCCTGGAAACACCAGAGATGTGAACAATTGTTCACGAGCAGTCAGTATTCCTTACATGTATATGTTGATCAGGTAAACGGAGTAATCCATTGTCAAAAGCATTATGTAAACTACGTAAAGATCGACGTAAGTATTGGTTGCAAACAAGATCATTAAAACTAACGATTGAGAAATGTTGATAGAAATGAGACTGTTGATATCGATTTAATTGAAATATTGGGTACTCCGTGCAGTTTTGAGATGATAAATGAACTGTGTTTTCAGTTTACCATGACGATGTGAGAGATAACACCTTGACATAGTTGCTTGGAAACGGTAAGAGTCTAATATCGTATTAAATTGATATATCGTCGAATGCCTGTATCTATATCCATTCTGAAAAAGCTGCACGGTTTTCCTTTCATATTTGCCAATCTCCTGACACAAATTTCTGTCGCCATTGGAAACATTGGGGGCTCCAAGAATTTTAGAACTTTTACAATGAGTGAATTTGGGCCTAGGTCGTCATGTTCAACTTATCCTCATTTACCATATGTCCAGCTGGATTGGTTGATTGATTAAATATTGTTTAACGTCCCGCTCGAGAATCTTTCACTCATATGGAGACGTCAACATTACCGGTGAGGACTTCAAATTAGGCCTATCCTCGGCGCTTATGGCCTTTGAGCAGTGAGGAATCTTTTACATTCCACACCTGCTGTGACACGAGACCTCGGTTTTTGTGGTCTCATCCGAAGGACTGCCCCATTTAGTCGCCTCTTATGACAAGCTAGGGGTGCTGAGGATCTATTCTAACAACCCGGATCTCACGGGTTTGTCCAGCTGGATAAGTTATCCAATACATTGCATAAAGTAAATATACATGTATAACCACAAAATCATCTTGATACCTATATATGTATAAAGTAAATGCTATAATTACTAGTTCTTTATTAGACTAAATTTGAGATCAGATTAATAACACATTTACTAGAGAGATCGTTGAGATTAAACTTTTTTAAAATATACACGATGAAAACAAATGGTGATTTCATGTGTAACGCATTGCCATTACCTCCGAAAACTATACTTACATGTTCACTTTCCATGAGTTTGGCGAATTCATTCAACTTTTCTTTGAGTATTTCCATATTTTTATCAATAGCTGCTTTCATATCTGCTTCAGAGGTTGATACTGAAAACAAATTAATTTCTGGAGACAAACACGCAAGGCAATTTAACGGATGGTATTTAATGGGTACAGCTGTAGTTCCTGTTCGAAATCTATAAATAAAATTAAATGCAATATTTCATCCTCAGACTGTTTATCATGAAAACACTGGCTAAATGTCACTGCATTATGTATTTCTACTTACCTAGAAACTACTGTTTTAATGGCATGGTGCCACTGAATTCTACCTCCTTCGACACTACTCTTTTTTGATGTCATGATATCAATGATTTTTATCAAACATGAAGCAACGATATACTTTCGTATCATGGTATCACTGACATACTTACAATGAAACCACTATAGCGATGTGATGCTGTCACTGAATTGTTACTGATCCTAAAATTCACCCTTTTGATGTCATAATGTCTATGAATTTTACTTACCTAAAAAACATATATCTGTATTGTTCTGATGCCACGGCGTCACAAATATTTACTTACTATGTATCCACTGCTTCAATGTCATTGTGCTACTAAATTCTATTTACCTGGGGGGGGGGGGGGGGGGGGGGGTCTGTGGCAGAGTGGTTAAAGCATTGCGCTCAAAATCACAAGGACTCTCACCTCTAGTCGGCGCGGGTTCGATTCTCGTTCGCGCCGATATATGTGAGAAAGTTTGCTAGTTTACTTTCGGAAGGTCGGTGGTCTCTTCCCGGGTACATTGTATCTGGGTTCTCTCCTCCACCAATAAAAATTAGACGCCACCAGATAGCTGAAAAATTGTTGAGTGTGGCGGAAAACAATAATCATACAATCAATCAATCTATTTACCTTGAAACCACTGTTTCGATTTCATTGTGTCGCTTATTTCTACAGAGTAAACCATCACCACTTGATCATTTTCTCTCTTCATAGATTTACAAAACCCTGTAGATGAAAAAAGAATATGGATAGACACCGCCCTCTTACATTGCTTATATCTAGTATAAGCTTATAACTAATTTGAGAAGTCTGGAGAGATCACGTGATTGCATTCCGTATTGTCTACAAACGTGCGATATTTGACAGTACCATTATTGATACTAAATAATGTACATTACTTGGAAACATTCATATAATCTAATCAGCATTTCCTATACTTTCATTATCTAAATTCCCAAACACAATGGGATTCATTCTCGCTTAAACCACTTAAACAGAGAACATTTCATGAAGATGGAAAACAATAAAATGTTCAGGACATTGTCTGTCAGTTGTAGATAACACGTAATTATTGCATTCACTACAATGCACCAAACAAGAAGCAGATGGTAATAGTATACTAATGTTACATGTCAATTAAATACACTTGAATAATGCACATATTGGACTTGCATATTATATAGTGTAATACTACCGAGGTTAAACTCCGAAGCATCAGTTTTGTGACATACCAAGCAATTATCAAATTAACACATGGATTTAGTTTCATTTGTATCATGTTTATCTGTCGCCATTATTCTCACAAGAGAAATACTTTATTCTGCAGGAAAGAACGATTCGTTAAGACACTATCTTAATATAGAATACATATCCTTGAAGTCAATGTCTGCTAACATAATAATCATATCGCATTCATGTGTGCAAATCAACATCCACACTAACAACTTCTTGGGAATTCAAATCTGTAGAACGCTTCCTGGGAATCAAATTCATTTTAGTACATGCAATCTTAAAAGTGTATTCATAAATGGTCATAAAATGGTCAATTCCATTCACTATTCTCTGGTTGAAACACGTGATGAATTTCGAATATTCGACCTCCATTAAAACCTAAAACATCTGATAAGTGTTTTGTGTTGAAGAGTTTTATTACATGATGTGTCATATCGATATGTACATCAACGACAGAAGCATCTCTATGTACTCCTCGTGTAGATTAACACAGACGCGCGATTTCTCTTCACGTGCACCCATCAATTTCACATGACGATATACTTAATTTATAAAATATTTTACTACTTACACTTGAATGCATTTACAGCTTGTTTACTGCCATCCATCCCTATAATGATAGTTCGTTCGTTGTTAGCCATACTGGGTGGGAGACTGACTCACAAGCAGCCGATCTGATGACGCCGCATCTACATCAGCTACTGTACAAATGCTATTTTGTACTAGAAACACAAGGTTAAACACAGCCAAGACGTCGTTCCATGCCCCAGTTTACTTTCTGCGTAAAACTTAACTATGTATTTACAAAAAATGTTCTATCATTTAAATGCACAGATTTGACTTCTTCGATCCAAAATGTTTGATCTCAGAAATCTTAAACTCTGGATGAACTATTGAAAATGTTTGAATTTGTTTCAACATTTATTGACTAATACTTACCTATTCCGATCTAATATTGCACATGTATGTTACACTGACGGGGACAATTTGAAATAGAGATGCAATGTATTTTATCACAAATTATGATTTCAAAACCTACCATTGCCGAATCAATACCTTCAGTAAGAGCTCCAATGAGCTAGATATGCTCATCTGGCTTACCATATATGGACAAACATTACAAGTATACTTGTTTTCTGCTAGTCTCAAGAGAATTGCCCTGTCTTTTCCAAAATGCAGTTTTTTCAGAGACAGACACTATACTTGTATACATCTGTTCTGTGCACGTATCATTTAATTCATTTTCCCGTAAGGAACATGATTAAAACAGGTCCTTAATACCCATTGCTTGTCGTACGGGGCGACTAAATGACGTGTTCCATCCGATGAGACCGCAAAATTGAGGCCTCGTGTCACATCAGGTGTGAGGTGTGACACGATAAAGATTCCTCCTTGCCATAAACACCGAACATTGGCCCAAATTTTGCAGCCCTTCACCGGCAATTGTGATATCGCTATTTGAATGAAAAATACGCGAGTGGGACGTTAATTAACAACCAATCAACATAATTTCAGAAGTGTTCCAACACATGTCATATTCTTATTGTTGAAACATCGGAAATCTGTATTATATCGAATGGTTTATGAACGACTTAAGAAACAATACTGTTTAACAGCCTTGGTGACAAATAAAGTTCTGTGTTTGTTAATTACTAGTTTAACTTCCATTCGAGAAATATTCACTCATATAGAGACGAGACCAACTGTAGGGATAAAATAATTCCCGTGTGTGGTCCTCAAGGCTGTAGCTGTGACTGTGCTTTATCATAATAACGCCCACTGTGACCTACGTTTCTATTTCTAAAGGCATGTTCGAAATGTCTTTGATTCCTAAGACTAATATTTCGCGTTTGGCAAAGGAACAACGATATCAAAGATAACTTTGATCTGGTGCCTGCATGAAGACTTAAACATGGAATCTCCCATTTACGAAACTGACACGCCATTCGCTGTAATTCCACAAAAATCAGGAAAACAAGTAGGTTTAATTTAATCCAAAATGAAGTGATCCTTTAAAGCAGGGATTCAAGTGATCGGTTCGGGTACTAATTGCCACCGGGGGTTTTCTAGGAAACAATACCATAAAAAGGGGTTTCCCCGACCTTTAAAATTCTAATCTATTTTCTTAAATCGAGTAGGTGGTGAGTCATACTGCTGCTTAATTTCAAACTTACATTTTTCTTCTTCACTAATACACTATTGAAATTACTCTTGTATTCCTGCTTTTACAATTATTGTACAATATTATTTCGGTTAACATATAACGGTGAAAAACGAAATGACAGTCCAAACGTTACCAAGTGCAATGACTTTTAAGACAGTGCAGTAGCATGAAAGGGTTAAGATAACAACAGTGATCAATCTCATAACTCCTATAAGGAAGTGAGAATAAAGAGTTAGACAAACACGGACCCCTGGACTTAGCAGAGGTGGGGTCAGGTGCCTCGAAGGACATCTCCTGTTGATTGGTCACACTCGCCGTGAGTACTATATCTTGATAAGGTAAATGGCGTAGTCGGTAGTCAAAATCAGAGTGCCAAAAACGGCATAACAATGGGTATGAGAAATATCGGACAACATTTGACCCGATTTGAGGTTGGCATGTTGTATTGGCAAACTAGATTGTTATAACGACCAAAAAAATTGTAAAATGCTTACTTTAAACGAGACTGTTGAAACCCCCGAAACATCAACTTGTTTTGTTTATCAATAGTCTGCCTTGATTTAAAAAAATGATCATACGCAGAACAAGTTCTTGCGTATCGACTTAGTTGAGAGACAAACACCACATGCAGATGATAATGGAATATTGCTAATTGAATATGTAGGCGAGGATCCAGCTTTTTTTCATCAGGGGGAGGGGGAGGGCAAAAGGCCGGGGACCTGTGACCTGGTTCCAGGGCGAAGCCTCAGGAATTTCCATGTTTTTACAGATAGTAGACTATGCAAAATCTGCACCCAAAATTGCGGTACAGTAAATTTCATATTATATTATGACCTTCAATTTTTGAAATCGTTTCCAGTGAGCGAATAAAGTCGATCGAGAGAGTTGTTGAAGCAACAATAAACACGATGCTGTGGTGAACGACTATATTGATTTAGTTGGAAATTCCAGGGGGGGGGGGGGGGGGGTGTCAAACACACATACACCCGACCCCCATCTAGATCCGCGCTTGATATTGGAAGTCCAGAAGTTTGTTGTCGGCAAAATAGTGAAAGAACTTGAAACCGATTTCGTGCGAGGACGCTTTGTACATAATTATTCCATGATAATTCTGTTATTTCGCTCTGTTCTCCTTGCATGTATGTGTATCAACCACCAATAATATGAAATCCATTAATGATAAATATTTGCATTGACGAATGCATTTTAGTTTGCGAATGAAAAAAGTTAAATCAATTATGATGTACCATCATAACCACTAATGATATATCGTTCGTGAATGATTTTTTTTTTATTTGCGGACGATTCATCATTAATGGTTATGGTGGTACGTCATTTTTATAGCAATTTTTGATTGACTGATTGTTGCTTTCCGCCACACTCAACATTTTTTTTCAGTTATATGGTGGCGTTCAGTTTTTGTAGATGGAGGTGAGAATCCAGATACAATATACCTGGGAAGAGACGACCGACCTTCCGGAAGTAAACTGGCCAACTTCCTCACATATATCGGCGCGAGTAAGAATCGAACCGCGCCAACTAGAGGTGAGAGGCCTTGTGATTTTGAGCGCAGTGTTCTAACCACTCGGCCACGGAGGCCCCCTTTCATTAGGGAACATACATGCATTCGCTAATGCAATATTTATCATTAGTGGATTTTATATCAGTGGTTCCTACCTAGTGCAAACATGCCATGACTCTTTTTTTTTCATTAATTATTATGGTACATGTATATACTTTGAAAATTCCCAAGGTACTATCCCATTCCCGGTCGCGGTAGCTCAGTGGTTAGAGCGTTCGTTTTGTAACCGGGAGGTCGGGATTTCGAGCCCCGCTCGTGCCATGGCCGCGTCAAACCTAAGACGTAAAATAGATTGTTCCTTCACCAAACGCTCGGCATATAGAAGTGAGGATTTGCGGAGCTTTCGGATATGACCTTAAAAACGGAGGTGCCGCGTTACGGTAGGCGTTGGTACGTTAAAGAACCTTCACTGCTACGGCCTTGAGCGCTAAGAATAGGTCAACATTTGTGGTACTTACCTACAGTTGGTGACGTATCAATATGAGTGAAGACTGGAGGCAAAACAATCAATCAAACAAATCCTCCCCCGTCCAGATCCGCCCAGATAATTAGATAATTACTTAATCAGATACTTTCAAACTGGTTTAATCGTGACTGACCTTGGGAAAATAAATGATTTCTGTTGAAGGTCATGCCACATTGTTTTCCCAGTGCGTCATGTAAGAGCTATAAATATCTAAAAAAAAAAAAAAAAAAAAACTAGCTTTTTAAAGTTTCCAAAGTGAATTTGAACTCAACCAATTGACCTAGATCTACGGACGCGACAGGTCATATCGTTGGAAGTATTCTTTACCACAAGCATGAGCTCCTAGTACATTTTAAAGTTCCCATTCCAAAGTAATGACGCAGACAGGAAGTGGGATGGAAGGATGAACGGATTTCGAACACTGATTTGTCAGTATTGTGTACCGTGTATCGCCATTCCATACTTATTCTGTATAACTTGCATGAAAAGAAAAACAATATTTCATTTGCGTGCTTTATTTATTCATCCTTATTGGTCACACTCGTCTTTTCATTATATTTACAAACTACGACAGGCACTGATGCATGTCTCAGGATGTAATCACTCACACTCCCCAGAATCGTCCGCCGAACTTTTCCCAGACCTCTCGTACCCGTTACAATGAAGGATGCATTGATTTCTTTGGCTGCTGAAACTATTCCCTCGCCCGGCACTTTAGCGTCAATCGCATTAACTTCTCCGAGGATCTGTCAGAGAATACAATAACGATTTATAATTGTACACGTGCCACGATCGTTTTATTTTAGATTGAAACATGTCGACTAAGATAAGATTTCACTGCTTTTTGTAAAGGTACATGACAATTTATATTATAATTAAAACAAACCCGCAGTTTGGAATTGTAACAATTTGAATTTAATGTGTGATAGTAGGTACAATATATTTGTGCCCATTTTAATTGACAAAAGAAGACACGACAATTAGAAAAAAATTAAATTCAACGAAATTCACTACTCCGTTCTATAGAAGCGAAATGGGCTACCCCATGCCCAAGATATTCGAATTTGCGGTGCTCAGCTGATATTTAAGAGAGAAAAAAACTGCACTTATAAAATTGGTGTATAGTTCTTCATGTCCGTATCAAATGCGGCTACCAGTCTTACATCACCAACAAACAGTGCACAAACCTATTGTTCCTTGACTGAGGATGTATGAGACTTCTAGATATTGAAGGAAAAATTATGCACTTGGAATAAGATGACTCCGCAAAGGGACATGATTCAATTTACCTGACTCAGTTTACTAAATATTTTAAATCGTCGGTGCGCCCCCAGGAGGTAGTATTGTAAAAGGGCACAGTGTATTTTTTTTTATAAACAATACTTGATCTACTACATAATTATTGTAACTAGGCACTTTAATTTACATCTGCAGCAAATAACCTAGGTCTACACACATGCGATCAGAAAAATGGCTGACCTCATTTCTGTGCAGGTGTTGCATAATCATTCAATCATTGAGAAGAAAAACGCACAATTCTTAATTATCATTCTATCTCAGAAGAACTTGTATGATAAATAACGAACAATAATCATGAAAGCAATACAATTGTAATAAAAATCAACATTTACCGAAAAAATTGCCAATCGAAGAATGTCCTATATATACTCTGCAAAAAAAGAAACGCATAGCCCTTTTGAAATTTTAAAAATGCAAATTATGTATTTTACCAGGTAAACTGAAATGGTCAATTGAGTAATTGATTTTTTACAGGTAAGTATGAAACTTTAAAGGTATGTTCATTTGATTTGGCTCTCTGCCAAATTAGCTCGGCGACTCTCTAAAATTGCACATCACCTCTATCGCCATGGAATTTGGCTTACGTTTTTCACGAGAACTTTGTGCTTAATTCAACCACTACATTAAAGCGTATAAAAGGACGAAGTTTGAAGCTTGAATTCATCATAACGTTAAAATGCTGCCATGCCAAGGTTGGACCCTGCTACTCGAAATATCGTCATTGGCCGTCTCCAGGCCGGAGTATCCCAAAGTGAAATTGCATGAACTGAAAACGTAAATCAGAGCACAATTTCTCGGCTGTGGAACAGATTCCAGCAGACTGGCTCTACTAATGACCGACCGAGGAGTGGGCGACCTCGCATTACGACTCCTGGACAAGATCGCTACATCCGGGTTTTTCATGTACGGAATCGAACCGTTGCTGCAACAGCTACTGCAGTCGGAATACCTGGATTGAGAAGAATCAGCTCGCAGACAGTCCGCAACCGACTTCGACAATATGGCATTAGACCCAGAAGACCGTATTTTGGAGCAGTTTTGACACCGTTACACAGACGAGAAAGAGTCCGATGGTGCAACAGATTGAGGGGCTGGACATTCCGCAACTGGCGTAGAATCTGGGTCAGCGATGAGTCCCGTTTTCTGCTACAGAAACGTGATGGAAGAATCCGTGTATACCGACGCAGGAATGAACGTTTCTCTTCCTCGTGTGTCCAAGAAGTGGATAGCTTCGGTGGAGGAAGCGTCATGATGTGGGCGGCGATCTCTAATGACCGTAAAACAGAACTGGTACATGTACCGGGCAATTTAACGGCTCAAAGGTACAGAGACGGAATTCTCCAACCTCACCTTATGCGCGTAATTGACCGACAGAGGGAGTTATTCCAACATGACAATGCTAGGCCTCACACAGCCCGCTTAACAATTGACTACCTTCAGCAGAACAACATTAATGTGCTACCATGTCCTTCCAAATCACCGGATTTGAATCCGATTGAACACTTATGGGACCAACTGGATAAACGTGTGCGCCTGCGCCAACCTCCGCCTCAGACCCTCGATCAGCTCCGTCAAATGTTACAACAGGAATGGCGAACAATTCCACGCAATAACGTAAGAACATTGATTGACTCTATGCCAAGGAGATGCAGAACTGTGTTGGCAGCTCGAGGTGGTCATACACGGTACTAACTTAAACGTGACAGGAAGTGTTCTTAACTGTGATGATCTTACTTTTTTTTCACCAATATCTAAGGTTTGGACTGTAATTTTTTTCAATTGAAACAATTCTAGTGAATATCTACATTTTTTATTGTAAAATCATAATCCAAAATACATCTACTAAAATCTTAAAAAATCCATTATGCGTTTCTTTTTTTGCAGAGTATATTTTGTTAGTAAAAATACCAAGGAACCTACAATCCTAGGATTACGAATATCATTTTATTTACATTTCCAGGGAAAGAGTTATTTCTTTACATCATCATACGTGAATTTTGATTTATTCCGCGTATCACATATCCACCGATATTCTAATTTGTTATAATGCTGTATCTGCTAATCATGAATGGAGCTCTTTTTTTCCAGAGCATTTTTGTAAGGAGTACCTGACTTTTGGAACATACATGTATCTTGAGTAAATAAAATGCGGCGATCGAATGTATCACACACACAAATTTAGAATTCATTTTCATCGTTTTTGACAAATAATTTTGTGACAAATCTCGATAGAAGTATAAGCAAATATGAAGCAATGCTTAACTTTAAATAGTCATAAAAGGGTGTCACTGTAGTCAAGTGGAAGAATTGTAAGCTCTGCTTGTTTACACATAATGGTAAACTGTCTCTATAAAGCGACTTTACAATTCACACATGCTAAAATAAATGCGGGAATTGTTTTAGCATAGTCATCAATAATTTGAATAGTTAACACTTGCCTTTGAGTTAACCAGCATCTGCGAGAAATTATTCATAATTTCTTGGTGTTTAGATCGATCTTTATCAAGGGCTTCGCCCAATTTCTCTTCATCACTTTTAGTAAAAGCTGAAACAACAATGGTGATTTTATAAACATAATAATAACAATAATAATAATAGAATATAAAAAACAACAAAAAAACAAAAAAGAAGAAAACCCCAAGAAATCACCTAGGTAACTTTACCCATATTTGAAACCAATAATTTGTAAAATTGTTTTAATCTGTACTAATGGCAAAGTATTATAGATGGTTAAAGAGAAAATGTGTTGCAAAATGAGTCTGATTGCGATGTAAGGGTTAATGCTAGTTCAAGCATTAGATGTGAAATATCTGTCAAAAGTGTTCACATTGTAAAACGATCTTACAGTCATTCGCGGGTCAGCCATTTTTTTTTTAATTTAATCTACACCGTGGTTGTCCATCACTATATCAATAATTTTCTAAATGTGCTATCGAGTTTTATATTATTTTTTATAATTTCTTTTCGTCAACAGTAAACAAAGTTTGTTTTCTGGTCATACATTCTGGTCTATGAAAACCACACACGTTAAAGAATCGTATCCAGGATATTTTATGTTGTGGTAAAGTATCTTCATTTGGACTAAGACAAGATTTCAATTTTGAATCCTTGTGACATATATATTTAACAAACTTTCGATTTATTTAAATGCAGGAGATTCTGGAACACACACACAGAGATATCTATCTATCTATCTATCTATCTATCTATCTATCTATCTATATATATATATATATATATATATATATACAGTCCCTGAAACGTTCTACTTTTCTATTTTTCCGTTTGTTCAGGGTTCGTTCACCGTTCGTTTAGCGTTCGTTCACCGTTCGTTCACCATTCGTTCACCGTTTTCCGTTCACAAAGCGTTCTCCGTTTATCGTTCACCGTTTTCCGTTCATCGTTCTCCGTTTATCTTTCACCGTTCTCCGTTTTCCGTTCATATTTCCTCATTTTCTTTCGAAACATCAATGAGAAAGGACACGCATTATTGTGAGATATGAAGCGAAAAGGCGGCAGAAAACTGTCCTATCATATCAGGAATTTAATTCTGAAATACATATATTTATCATTTTCAACAGTGACAATTCAAAGAAAATTACAGGACTCGCATCAATTTGTCACATCGAGACAAGGAATTCGAAATTTCATAAATCGCTATGAGAGGACAGGATCCATTGTTGATCAGAGGTATAGTGGTTTTTGTTTCTTAAGCATAACACATTTCAATTTCAATCTTTTTGTTTATTTATTCACATTCAGTCATTCATTTATTTATTTTTTGAGTTCCCTGAAAAATATTAATTGATACATGTACTAGTACTGTAATGTGCTCTCAGTCTGTGAATTTTGTACCTGTTAGGTTAAGTTTCCTTGCATGTTAGTTTGGTAATGTATGTGCATGCACAATTTATTTACTGTGCAGTATTTGCTGTAGAGGGGATGTCTTTGATGTTTACAAATTTATAGTACAATTCACTATCAAAACGGGAATTTCATACATTCTTTGACAATGGCTGGAAAACTGCATGCGATTTGTGATGTAAATATAAATAATATCAAATTATTCTAAATTTAAAAATGGGGATCATTTTGCTATTATCGTTTTCCGTTCTCCGTTTATCGTTTACCGTTTTCCATTTATCGTTCTCCGTTTATCGTTCACCGTTCTCCGTTTATCGTTTATCGTTCACCGTTCTGCGTTTATCGTTCATCGTTTTCCGTTTATCGTTCACTGTTTTCCGTTCTCCGTTCACTTTCAGTTTAGCGTTCGTTCAGCGTTCGTTCACCGCTCAAGTGGGAAAGTAGAACGTTTCAGGGACTATATATATATATATATATATATATATATATATATATATATATATATATATATAAACTTTTAACCCTGGCCACTCCTTATGAATGAATATAGTTTTGTTTGTTTTTTTTTTTTGGGGGGGGGGGGAGGGGGGACTTAGCCTTCTTTTTAATAACTTTAGCCTTGACCATACAGGCGATCAGAGTTTAACAAACACATCTTGATAAAAATGACGGGGAAATGGAATTGGAACATCGCTCGGCTTTCTTGTCAAGTCGGGAGAAAAAAAAAAGAATACGCCGATTATCATGATGAAAATGAATCGCCTACGGAGACATACGACAGAAACAAAAATCCGTTTTGTTGTCTTTTTTGTTCATTTTATACAATAAAACATCTTACATTACAGTAAAGGACATATAGTTTTAGTGGAACAAGTTAAAACGATTTATTCTGGAAATAACTGCTTCCATATTACACGTAGTATCACATGAGCTTGTTTGAATACTGATCAGCCAAATATCTATTTGGAAATAAGAGACAAGTTGTCAAATGAAGAAATTATGAGTGAAATCGTTGTTCAAGTAATGTCATATCCAGTTCCAATCAGTTAACTGTGACAATTTGGAGAATGTACATTTCAATGTGCAAAGTGCTGGCGAGGCCATTTTTCTTGTCATGTGACCGAAAGCAAGTGCAATATGATCATGTATTGCATCTGAGATTTTTTCTCGATTGATTGCTTGTATATTGTTTAACGTCCCACTCGAGAATTTTTCACTCATATGGAGACGTCACCTTTGCCGGTGAAGGGCTGCAAAATCCAGGCCTATGCTCGGCACTCAGGGCCTTTGAGCAGGGTGGGATCTTTATCGTGCCACACCTGCTGTGACATGGGGCCTCAGTTTGTGCGGTCTTATCCGAAGGACCGCCCCATTTAATCGCCTCGTACGACAAGCAAGGAGATACTGAGGACCTATTCTAACCCGGGTCCCCACGGGGCAATTTTTTCTCAACTTGATGACAAGACTGTGCACTGTTCTGATTGGGAAAGATGGAATATGACTTAAAGCTGACAGACTTTGCAGTCACCAAGCGGCCCCAGTCGGTAAACCGCCGGGGGGGGGGGGGGGGATAGGGGGTTCCAAAGGATAGCAAGTCCTAGTTTTGCTTTCTTCAAAATGCGCATAAAATAAAGAAAAAGGCTCTAGCCGTCAGTGGTTTCAGTGCTCGTTTTCATCGCAGTCACGCGGTAATGAATGGTTTTTAGAAATCCTAAAAGTTGCAGACTTTATGATTGGTTTTGATAATTGCAGTTTCAATAAATGCACCACTGTTGTTGTACTGGATTGTACATTAAATTTTGCTGATTTACACTTGCAATTATTAGACAATTTTCAGTTTATTCAGATAAAATAAAATCTAGTACATTCACCTGCATGTTATAACAATTCCTTTTATCAACAGAAAGTGGAAACCAGTTTCAGTTATATGTTCATGTATAACTATCCGATGACAAAATATATATGTGCATAGAATATCCACATACATGTAGCATTTAATGGACACTCTTATTTCCAGATATTCATTTGTCCGAAATCATAAATTTATAGTACATCGCATAACGTTACAATTTAACATTTAACTCGCCATAATGTGACATTTCGCAATAATACCAACTGCAATCAAAGGTGTACCTATGTACACCATTGTACACCCGGGTTTGTCGGTTTACATTTTATAATCAAATAGAATTTGGTGTAGTGTAGTATATTCAATGAAGAATTCAGCAGCTGATAAGATCCTTCTTGGAGAGTTAACGATCTTAATGCATATAAAATACAAAATGAATAATTACTAGAATGTTTATGATTTAAAAAAAATAAAACTGTATGTGCATTTACACTACCTACATTTATGTGAAAAATACTAGGTCATACTCCAAAACATTTCTTGAATTTTTGGCGTCTAGTTTGTTTATTGGTGATTGTACGAAACATCAATCGTTTTCATTTATTCTTTAAAATACATTTTGAACTATTGTAAATGACAAAATACAATGCACTGGAAGTAATATCCCCTTATAAACGTTACAACTAACAAAATATGGAGAGAGAGAAAAAAATAATTCCTGCAAATTTTCCGTCTCGCCATATTTCATTCATATTGAATTTTTCGGTGCATTTACATGCGTACTGTACAGGGTGTTACACACCAAACCGTGTACACTTTTTAGTGCTTGATTAGGGAAAGGTGTACACTTAGTGATCGGTGTAGACAACTCCAGCGCGGCCTAAGAGTAATTAACATTTAAAATACACCGACTGACTTACAACATCTCACTGTACGCCGTCATGTCCTTGTTATTACTTGTGTTATAATTAGTTTTACAATGTTCAATCGCCGCCAATTTTAAATTTCACCCTCCCCTTTTTAAATATGAAATCAATTTTAATAAATATACGTTACTGTGCACATCTGTGTCCTCGGTGAAACTTGTTTATTGTCTATGACATAAAAGCACGCCCTTGAGATATAATACGGTAGGGAGACGTTAAAAAATAATAAATCGCTTTGATCACAACTAGAGAGAGGAGTGAACAAGGATTAACAATGTCGATAAAAAAGAAAACACCAGAAACCTGTATATTATCCTCCTATGGCAAGATGTGAAGTCGTAAAACATCACATCTTGGCCAAACACTTAACACCTACATAGACTTTATACTTGTATTTGCACCAAGTTCACTTTCCTCGAGCTCAGACATTCGACCTTCTTAAACCATCTTATAAAATTTTTATGGAAAAGGTACAGTGTCTGAAAATACAAGTTATTCTTATTTCATTTAATTCCAAAGGTAAGTTTACTGAACGGAGAGTCAGAGAGACGAATAAATCATTATGTAAAAATTCACACTCACAATAGAGCCACCGGTAGTCTTTGTCGGATTGAAACTCAACAGCATACACCAGCACTACTCGGTCGCCGGGCCTGTAGATGTTGTGGACATACCCTGACAGAATACCAGTAGTTAATATACTATCGATCAACATTTTCATATGTTATATGACAAAAAACTGAGAAATAATATTCATTTTACAGGCTTGGAAATGATCATTTCACAAGAAGTTTTTGTTTCAATATCAGTGATGTATCCAGCACCAGATCTCCCACCCCTGTACTTTTGAAATACTTTTACTGCTCTCTCTCTCGCTCTCTCCCGCTCTCTCTCTCTCTCTCTCTCTCTCTCTCTCTCTCTCTCTCAATTGCTCAATTGGTTCAGAAATTTCTGGATCCGCCCCTGAATGTGATATCAGAAATCACATTTCAACATTCACACGGTTATATATAAATGCAAGTACAGGATTTAATTCAAATTTGAAAAAAAAGAAATGTACAACAGAAAAGGAGTAACAGATTACAGAGGAAATACAGAATAGGTTTTGGCACGTAGGGCGATCTGTCCTACATTCACGTTTTTGGGGTATACACATTGGTAGTATTAAACCCAGTTCAGTGGTGAAAAAGAACCTTACTAATAAGTTAGCTTGGTAGAGTTGGATCGAATCCTATTGGAGACTTTTACATTTTTCAATTCTGAATTTGGTAAATCTGAATTTACAAGGTTTTTATTTTAGATTTTTGTATCATTATTTTTATTTATTTATTTATTTTTGGAAAACCACTATGAATATCATAACTTTAAGTTAGGATATACCATTTCATTATTATTTGAGTGACATTTCAGGCATGTGCGTATTAAAAAAAAAACCACTTTTTGATTCGTGTATCGGGCCTCTTTAACCAATAAAATAAAAACATAACACAATGGCCATTTAACGTCTGAAGATTGAAACAAACAACCGCATTACAATCGTCACAAAGAGTTGAATCTGATAGATTATTTCTCAATTCATATTAAGAGTTTGGGAGAAACTAAGACCATCATTTTTGTAAATTGAGGCACGCTATAATCGATTTCCCAGACTAATTCGACTGTAATCCCGTATGACTTCGCGTTCACACAAAATAGTTCAATATCCGAATACAACAAAAAAAAAAGTACAAGCTTTGTGCGAGCACAGGCTGTACAGTACATTTAATTTCGAATTCAAATATTTTGGGAGTTAGCATGAACAGGGTGTTCTTATTCTTGAGATCTGTGTTACACCTACAGCTGTCACCTGCACCTTAAACACTGTTAAATCTTAATTGTTTTTACAGAGTTACTATCAGTCATCAACAAGCATATACAACAGTCACATTCACGTACCTAAGAGTAAACGGTTGTCAAAGTAAACTAGGTCACACCTTGCAATTTGAAATCATAGCAAAGAAAGTATTTAATATATAAAGATAATAATCAAAATAATAATATAAAACACAAGTAAAAAAATTATACATCCGGTACTCACAATAAAATGCAAATTTTGAGTCCTCGCTACCGTCCAATGCAATTAACACAGTCCGAGGTGTGTACGTTTCTGTTAGATCGCCTGTCGATGCCACTCTCACGTCACTCGTGCGATTTTTATGTCCATAGGCGAATTTCAGCATGGCAGTTAAAAATCCTTCCTTATACTGACAAAACAGATTTTGAAGTTCACTTGTTGGTATGTTTAGTTTGTTTTACTTAGGTTTATATATCACCCGCATAGACGATAAATACTCATAATTATCAAACAGGAACATCAGTCCAGCTGCAGCTGAATCGGACCTGCGGGCAGGCAGGCACTGTCACACAACAGATGTTAGAGCAAGAGACGACAAATACCACGACAGCGATGGTGTGTTTTTCCGAAGAATCGACACATATCTAACGATCTACACTGTTTTACATGGTGGAAATACCACCGCTGTAGTACAGGAAACAGCGAGGGAAGTTTTATAACGGAATGTGTTAGTTGAGAGGATGCACGTGATATTGACAAGTTCATAAAGGTCAGATTCCTCATCTCGTGCACTGTCATTCTTCAATTAAAGAGTTATATTACGAAAACCTAGTGAAGTCAAATTAAAAGTGTTATAAAATAAGAAATCATTATTACGAGATGAAAAGACGCATTTTCGAGATAAAACGTTGTAATAACGACTTTTGTCTTCAACTATGATATAAATGTATGTGACATTATACTATAAAATATACATATACAAAAATTAACAAAAAATCGCATAACACAACAGATAGACAATAATTCCATATTGATCTAAGCTATCAAGCGTGGTGTTTCAGGAGTTTCATTGGCCATACAAAAGTCATTTTTATAAGAACAAAATTACATCTGTCAAATTAATAATAAATTAATGGGTATATTTAAAAAGGCCGTGGAAATAAATTGTCTCTCCTTTAGTTATGAAACATTTCTTTGTACAACCTAAAATTGTTAAATAATGCATACCATGTGGAAAAATGTCTAAATAATGAAATACATTTTGAAATTTCATTTGAACATTTTAAGAGATACATTAATTAGTGAACTGTTGCACCAAAGTTGCACACTCGTCTGTTTATGATTAATAAATTTCTGACAGACCTATCATTTAAAGTGGCCGTGCATTTTATTTTTTTTATGTTTATTTGTTTTGTTTTGTTTGTTGGAGTGTTGTTGTTTTTTTTTTTTGTTTGGTTTTTTGGGGTTTTTTTTTTTTGTTGTTGTTGTTTTTTGGTGTTGTTTTTTTTTTGTTTGTTTGTTATTATTATTATTTTTTATTTATTTATTTATTTATTTTTTTTTGTTTTTGTTTTCTTTTTGTTTTTTGTTTTTGTTTTTGTTTTTTTTGTTGTTTTTTTTGTTTTGTTTTTTTATTTTTTGAAGAGGGGGGCAGGTTTTATTGTTTGCTTGTTTGTTTGTTTTTTTTATTTTTTGAAGAGGTATTGTTTGCCTGTTTGTTTGTTTTCAAATAAAGAAAGTCGTAATACAAACTATTTATTTCTGTATAACTCTTTTGCATCTCGTAATAAGGATTTTCGAGAGTCATAATAATGACTTGTATCTCGTTATAACGACTTTTTATCTCGTCGTAACGAGTTTTCTTTTTTAACACTTTCAATTCGACCTCACCAGGCTTTCATATCATATACATGTACAATGCGAGATATAAAATAAAATAACTAAACGTACATTGAAACCTGTTTGTCTAGGAAAGGCAATTGCTGTGAAATTCTTTATTATTTCAAGTTAGTTTGAGATTTAGTTATCACAAATGACGCCCGTGAGTTACAGTCACGATACGCCCCAACATGTTGCGAAAAATCTTGCCCAAAATCTAGATCAGGTAAACGGAGCAATCCGCAGTCAAGAACGACTACAATTGGTATGAAACATCTCAGACATTTTACCCAATGACAAGTTGTATTGGTAAATTAGATCGTTTTAGCGACTATATAATTGGAGAAAACTGACTTTAAACGAAATTGGAAATCTCTGCGACATCAACGTATATGTCAGTATTTCGCCTCCATTTGAAAACTGACTACACACATTCATTCATTTATTCAAATCTCATCACCATTTTACATTGGTATACAGAGATTATAAATATATTTGTTACATATAGTGAAATGAAAATATACATGCGCATTGGAAATCTAAAGTCGTATTTCATAAATGTGAAATATGGGAATTCTATGCTGGGGAGCAAATTCCATTAATTTTCCCTATAAAAGAATATTATTTTCTTAAAAAAAACAGTGTTTGTTATTAGACATAATTTGTTTAAAGCTGATGATATTTGTATTCTGCATTTGAGTTACTTTTAAACATCTCTTTCTTCTTTCAATAGATTGTTCTTACATTTTAGCATATAATGAAATTCATCTCCAATTTCTTTCAAATCACAGTACTTACATATTCTTTCATTTCTTTGTATATTCATCCACCGTCCACTTTCTATTGGTTGTCCGAAATCTACGGAAAGTGTATGCATCCTTTCTTTATATTTTCAAACCATTCTATCTTCCCCCCGTTTCTTGATTTACAATAAATCCTAATCTATAAATCAATTGAGCAATTTTTGTTTCTTTTCCAGTCAGTAACTTTGACCAGTAAGAGATCATACAGATTTCTATTTGCATGACCATAAGATATCTACCAATTTCCCCATATATCATGAAATCCGGAGTTGACTGTTTTAAATGAAGTAGAAGTGTACAAAATTTGAGGTGAACCCGTTCTATTGTTGCAATATTTGAGAATCCCCAGATTTCACATCCATATAACAATATAGGTTGAACAATCTTGTCAAATAAATCAAGTTGACACCTTATTGATAGATCATGCAATCTTCCCTTTTTTAAAACTTTATACAATGCTTTTGTTGATTTATCAGTTAGTTTCTGTTTTTCAGCTTTAAAAGAACCAGATCTACTTAATATAACCCCTAAGTAATTAAATTCTTTCACTACTTCAATATAGAATTTATCCAATTGTTTTTAGTTCTTTAGAAGTTTCTGCTATCAACACTGTGTCATCTGCATATAGAATTGCAAATAATTTGAAAAACAAATGTTTAACTTATTTTCAAACATTTCAGATATTGTTGGAAGGTTTTCAATGTTCGAGGCATCTAAGAAATCATACATATCATTTAAATACATAGAAAATAAAACAGCTGATATATATATGTTCACCTTGTCTAAATCCGTTTGCAAATGGGAAAAAAATTTACTCACAATTCTGGACTTGATCTGGCTGTACATATTAAAACTAACATCAAACATTTTGCCATTGATATTATGAGACAATACCTTAAACCACAATGCTTCCCGCCAAACATTATCAAAACTTTTTCGAAATCTACTAACATACAATACAATTTATGATTCTTTAGCTTCAAAAGGTCAAATAATATATGAATCGAGAACAAATTGTCAATAGTTGAGTACTCGTGCAATATTTCAAATTCATCAGAGAATACGTCTCTTCTGCTATATTTTGAGTTTTCTGGAGAGTATATATATATATATATATGTTTATATCTATTTCCAATTAATAATTTTTTTATCATAGCCAGTAAATTGTTTTGAAATTTCATCCCACAATACAAATTACATTCTGTTTCATGTATATAAATAAATTCATTTAATTCCCTTTTATATATAAATATAATACCTCCTCCAGAATTTACTCTACCATATTTAACTCTATTTTTCATCTGTGTTTCATAAGCATCTATTTTTAGCTCATCTAAGTCATCTGTTTTCGTTTCTTGTAAGCACAAAATATCATGTCGCTCAATCAGTTCTTTAAATTCTGGATGGTTCACTCGTTTCTTCAAGCCACAACAGTTTAATGAAAGAATTTTTATATCTTTATGAGTATTTTTAGAGTGAAGTTCTGTATTTCCGTTCACATTTTTGCCTCGCTCCCCTTTGATTCCCTATCTAGTTTTTGGAGTAGAACTTGTACGTCGTCTTTTGCTTGACAATGGTCGGTTCACGCGTGGTGTGCTATCGATACGCCTGTGCGATTGCCACTATCCGTGAAGTATGACTCCCCGTTCACATACAACGTATCACGGAATAACCTTACATGATCTCCTTTTTGTCGCAGTTCTTTCATTATCGGGTATAGACTTTTTCTTGCCTGTTCTACTTCCTCTGGGAATTGTCGATTTATTTTTTAGCGTTTTCCAAAACAAATATCACATCTTTTTGGTAAATGAATTTGGCCACTATCGGTCGTGCCTGTTTCCTGTTTCTCCTTCCGAACCTATGCACATTTTTAAACTCAATATGAAAGTCAATTTCAAGGCTAGAAAAGTATGTAGCACTTCCTCTGTGTCTTCCCGTGAGTTCTCTTCAATGCCGTTGAAAACAAGAATGTAGGACATTGATCTACACATTAAATCAATAATATCGTCAGATAGGTTTTCATTTTTTTTAGTTCTTTCATCTCAGCTTCCCTCTATGATTTGTATTGTTCAAGTTTACTCACAGCCTCGTTCAGTCTATTCCTCAGATCTCGTATGCTATTCTCTGATTCCTCTACCTGCTTTTTCACACAATCGAACACGTTACTCATGCCTTGCATATCTCTCTGGAATTCTCCACATGTCTGATTGATTGTGCCTAGTTCCTGCTCAATAGTATTTACTCTTGTTGAGAGTCTCGTCATTTGCTCACGTATCTCATCAACTTTTTTCACAGCGTTATCAATTTGTTGGTTTTTCGCTTCAATGGTTTTACTCATACTGCTCAAACGTTCATTAATGGAATTTTCCGCACTTTTCATCAACTCATAAAGCCTTTCCATCGTTAGATCACTAGTTTGTTCATTTTCTTCACCGTATAACACAGATCTACTTTCTTCAAGGAGGCTCGCCGTCTGTTTCGCCGTTGTCATTGTTTATAGTAATCCAAGAATACTACTCACCGTCAATGTTCTACTATTCCTTTGATTTCGTTGCAATTTCTATCTTGATTCTCACAATGAGATGTCCACATTTGTATCTTTTTTACAACCGTTCTAATCATAAACAGCTATCGTATATTAAACGTTTGTAACAAAATTGACTTTGCAAATACAGACTCCACAGAAGTGGAAGCCTCCAAAACCACGTCCACTCACCTTGAAATATATGCGCACTTTTACACAGAATAAGGTCAAGTGCATCGAACCTTTTGAGGTGAAATCCATATACATCGATAGTGGAATATGGGAAGTTGACGATATAGAAGTTGGCAAAAAGTTAGAACAGGAAGCCCCCCCCCCCCCTTCCCGAAAAAAAAAGATAAGAGGCCCATGGGCCACATAGCTTACTTGAGTCACCTTGACCCATATTAAGATTGTCCCTTTATATACGCATGTAAAACTTTGATAACGTATGGTGGCTCCACCCTACTCCCGATGGCCATGATTCTAACAAATGTAAATTTGCACTCTATCAGGAAGCTTCAATGTAAACTGGAACTTTTTTGGCCCTGTTGTTCTTTAGAAAAAAGATTTTTAAATGATCCCCACCTTTTTATACATTTTTGTGATTATCTCCCATTGCAAAGGGACATAACCCTCTATTTGTACAAACTTGAATCTCCTTCATTCAAAGATGACTTGTATCAAGTTTGATTGAAATTCGCCCAGTGGTTCTGGAGATTGTCGATTGATTGATTGTTTGTTTTACGTCCGTTTGAAAAAAAAGACTCATAGAGACGTCACTAGATGTAGGTGTAGTACCACAAGTTTAGACCTATCCTTAACGCCCAGGACTGTAGTTGTGAGGGTTCTTTAACGTGCCGCGATACGGGATCTCCGTTTCTAAGGTCATATCTGAAAGACAGAGGATTCTCACTTTTAAATGCCGAGCGTTTGACGAAGGAGCATCACTATTTATTTTTAAGTATTAAGTTTGACGCGGCCATGGCATCAGTGGGGCTCGAACTGAAAACCTCCCGGTTACGAAGCGAACTCCCTACAACTGAACTACCGCGACCGTTGTGGCTCTGGAGAAGAAGACTTTTAAAGATTTTTTCCTATCTTTTCGATTTAAAGCTTTGATCACCTATTGTGGCTTCCATCCTACCCCCGAGTATCATGATTTTAACAAACGTGAATCTGCACTATGGCAGGAAGCTGCCATGTAAACTTGAACTCTTCTGGCCCAGTGGTTTTTGAGAAGATTTTTAAATGATCCCACCCTATTTTTGCATTTTTATGATGATCTCCCCTTTGTAAAGGGTATGACCCTTCATTTGAACAAACTTAAATTTATTTACCAAAGGATGATTTGTGCCAAGTTGCAAGTTCTGAAGAGAAAGATTTTGAAAATTTGTCAATATATTTTTGCTTTTTCCCTATTATCTCCCCTTGAATAATGGTACTGCCTTTCATTTGAACAAACTGGAATCCCCTTGACAAAAGGATGATTTGTACCAGGTTTGGTCGAATTTGACACAGTAGTGCTGGAGAAGAAGTCGAAAATGTGAAGTGTTTACAGACAGACAGACGGACGGAAGAACGACCGGATGACGGGTATCAGAAATGCTCATATGCACTTTCAGCTCAGGCTAGCTTAAAAATCATGTTTTACAACGATTTTAAGCGGTATCTCTTTCATATTACTGTACTGGTACCTGAAAATGTGACCGAGTCTCTAAACGTTAATAATCATCTTTATCTTTAAACTGGTCGTTATCCACATCGTGGACATGAACTAAACTCAGGATCCAAAGTTATAATGGTAGAGCACATATTTTGTTTTAACTTGTGGGAAATTTGGAATTTGGTCTAGATAGGACAGATATGTATTTCAGCCTGATAACTGAACTGTCTCCCAAGAAAAAATTGGAATAACGACGCGGAAGGAATTGCGATAAGCTTCCCACAATTTTCTTATAGGAAGCTGAAAAAAATCACAGCATTTTCACGTCATATTCAAAACTCGAAATCAGTTTGGGGGTAAAGAAGACTTTGGACTCAGTTCAGGAGGGCTATCAACCAGTGTGTACATACATGTACAACTAAATTTGACGGCTCACTACGAGGACAGTCAATAAGTAACCAGCCTATCCCATTTCCGATTGACCTAGACGGTCACGATTTCCATGCCTTGTTTCAATACATGTTTTATACCTGTGTACAAACTTGAACGCGTATCGAGTCATTCTTCAATAAGATATTGAATGCCAAACACGGCTAGCGATGCAAAGGCGTGCTTTTCATCTAAAGTTACGTACTGTGCTGTAATTCGGTACTTGTATTTAAAATGTAAAACAGACAAGAAAATAATCGGCGAGTTAGTGGAGTTATTTAGGGGTCTTTTGTACTATCTTATGCTCAGTTTAAATTCTGGGTAGGGAAATTCAAAGGTGGTAGAACGTCTTTAGAAAATGAATCCAGGTCTGGATGCCACCAACGAAGAAATGTGTAACAAAGTGCGGGATCTGGTATACTCTCACAGTCGAATTCAAGTCAATTGATTGATGGTTTGTTTATTTGTTTGTTTTACGTCCTGTCGAGAAGTTTTCACCCATATTGAGACGTCACCAGCTGTAGGTGAAGTACAACAAATTTAGACCTATACTTAGTGCTCAGGGCCGTAGCAGTGAGGGTTCTTTAACGTACCAACGCCTACCGTGACACGGGACCTCCGTTTTCAAGGCCATATCCGAAAAAAGCCCGTGATTCTCACTTTTTTCGTCTTAGGTTTGACGCGGCCATGGCACGAGCGAGGCTCGAACTCACGACCTGCCGGTTACGAAGCGAACGCTCTAACCACTGAGCTACCACGACCGGCGAATTCCGGTGGAAGAAATAGCGCATGCATTAGGCATTTCACATGGTCGAGTTTCAACAATCTTACACAATCGTTTAAATATGCTGAAGCTACCAGCCCATTGAGTCCTCAAATCCATTAGCAATGAACAAATGGCAACCAGAGCATCAGTATTCAGCGCCTTGTTGAAGCATATTAGGTCAAAAGATGATTTTCATTTGCGTCTGGTGACTGTAGACCAGAGTTGGACTGTGATTCATAAAGATTCTAAAAATTTTCTTAGATTTCATACTTAAGTAATAAAACATTTCTTAGATAAGAAGCCAGTCGTGATACCTCAATAGTTAGAGCATTCGTTTCGAAACCGGGATGTCGTGGGTTCGAGTCCCGGTCATGCCATGGCAGCGTCAAACCTAAGACGTAAAAATAGTTATTGATTGCTCTTTCGCCAAACGTTCGGCATTTAGAAGTGCGAATCACTTCTAAATTTCTACAGGTTGCGTGTCACTCTACTGAGCTAAATAATCCTTTCTTTCTCGAAAATATCGCATGTGTGCTCCATTGGCGGCGATAATGATTCTTGCCTTAAGTTTTTCTCAACAATTTAGGACTGCTATAGACGATACTTGATGTTCAGAACTGTTTAAGAATTTTCTTACACTTACGTTGTTTTATGTATAAAACTGATTATAAAACTCAAATTCTTAATATTTTTATCGGTTTAAGAATTTTCCTACACTTAAGTACATTATAAGCCTGTATATGAATCCCAGTCCTTGGTTTATTATTAAATGCCAGAATATATAGCTCAGAGTCGTCAGTCGGAAGGGCCATGATATTTTGGGACGCAAAAGGCGTTATTATGTTGAACTTTATACTCTCTAAAGGTGTTTTGCTGCAACAGGACAATGCGAGAGTCCACACTTGCAAAGTTGCAATGGATGCTGTTGAGCGAAACGGGTAGGAATTATCACCACGTCCTGTCTATTTGCATGACCTAGCTCCTAGCGACTTTTTCCTATTCCCAAACTTGAAAAAGGATATCCGTGGACGTTATTTCCGGTCTGACGAAGAGGTCGTGACGGCAGTTAAGGAGCGGGTCAATGGAAAGGACAATATTTACTCTAATGTTGGCCCCACCCTGCAATCAAAACCCCTACCCATGAGATCATGAAATATATAATTTAGTAAACGGGTATCTACTCCATCTAAATATCTTTTTACTTTGAATTTAGCATCAATAACAGTAAAGAAAATATTATCTACATGTTTTACACATAAACACTAAATGCCAAGTTTGGCCCCGTCCTGAAATCAAAAGCTCTATACCCCAGGGATTGTGACATTTGCAATCTCTCTGCTCTATATGACTACACATTTAGTTTTTCATAGGGATTTGCAGTTTTTGCGGAAGAGTTTTGAATACTGACCCATTTATGACAGTTTTTGCCCTACTCCTATGGCTCCAGGGGTGAGGAATACTGGATTAGGAAATTAGGCACTGCCTTTCCATATGGGTGCAACGACAATATTGGAAGCATAGGAAATATTTCCAGCCCAAAGTCTAACAATGTAAATGTGATGGGACTTTTTAACAATACACCTAGACGTAAACGTAGTCATAGACATCGTTCGTACAACAAACCCAAAATACATGATGTTTCTTTTGACTCCTTTTTTATCTTTTGTGAATAGACCATTGGGTCCTCATCACATTCGCACCAAACTCTACTCTGTCCCTTTGACAATTATATATAAATTACAAGAAAAAGCTAACGTTAAGTCCTGCTTGGATTTCTCTCAACCGGAATACAGACTTTAATATATGATTTAGGATGTTTCCGATTACAAACTCTTTCGTAATCCACGAATTATTGATGAGAGTGAATTCAAGAAACCTAGCCGATTCCTTTGTCTTATATTTAACAAGGGAATTGGTGATGTCAACATTAACAACATCCTTAACCATAAAAAAGTACAGTCCTGTATCCCGTCTTACTTTAAGATGAAATCTACACCTTGTGTTTCATAAAGATATACTTCCTCTATTGCATCCAAGTTATTTAATTATAAACAGACGTTGCAGTGCCTTGATATTGAACAATTACAACGAAGTCATTTAGATGGCGACATAATTTCATGGTTATCATAAGTTCTGTGGAAGAATATGCCAGACGTCGGACGAAATCAGAGGGAGAGGAACGTGACACTTTGTCTGTGTGGAACAAAAGTATTCGAAAATTGTTAAAATCCTGCATTCACCATTTGATGGGGAAATGCGCACTATTTATCCTTCTGTTTTTAAGAAAGCTGAAGTGACGAATGAGTTACGTAGACTACGTGAAAACTTTGTACTAGTCCCAGCGGATAAAGCAAGTAACAACATTGTCTTTGTTTGTAAACGTTACTATTATAAATATCTAAATGAACTGGGATTTACTGCAACATCTGGGAATCCTACTTATACTCGAAGCAATCTTACAACGGATGAAATTCTTTCAGTTTTAAATACTTTCGACATTCTTAAGAATCAGGATCAGTTTGAATTACCATACCTTTATTGGATTTCGAAATTGCATAAAAATCCTTACAAACAAAGATATATTGCTGGTTCCTTGTAAGTGTTATACCAAGCCTTTATCTTTATCACTAACTAAACTGTTAACTGCTATTAAGGAGTCATTTCAGAGGTACTGTTCCACTACATAGTCCAGAAGTATGTCAATCAGATGTGGATTCTCAAAAACTCTAAGGAACTTTTGTAAAGTCTAAAGTTGCAGAATTTTTCTAAAATAACAGCATCAAAACGTATGATTTCTCCACACTTTATACCACAATTCCTCACGACAAATTAACATATAGACTTTTTCAGATAATTGCAAATCGCATTCGAAAATACAAACTTCTAGTGATTGGAAAACAATGTACATATTTTGTTAGACACCACTCCGATAGCCCGAACAATTACTCTGAAGCAGACATTAAGAATATGCTTGACTTTCTTGTAGATAACATTTACGTTTGGAGACCAAGTCTTCAAACAATCCATTGGTATTCCCATGAGCACTAATTGTGCTCCCTTGTTGGCAGACTTATTTTTATATTCACATGAAGCGGAATTTGTTCAGAGACTGCTACAGGATAAAAAGAAAAAAAAATTGCCGTGTCCTTTAACCATACATATAGATATATCGATGATATCTTATCACTCGACAATCACAATTTTCATAATTATGTTCATTTGATATATCCCGATGAACTCGAAATAAAGGACTCTACAGAATCTGACGTGTCTGCTTCATATTTGGATATTTTACTTAATATTGACTCTAATGGCAGACTGACAATTACATTATATTACAATCGTGATGATTTCAACTTTGCAATCATCAACTTTCCATATCTATGTTTTAATATACCACTTTCGCCTGCTTATGGTGTGTATATTTCCCAGTTGATTCGATACGCGAGAGCATGCCATGCGTATAACAATTCTTTTTTAAAGCGAGGTCAAATACTGACAAAAAAGTTGATGTTGCTGGGTTATAATGAATCTCGTTTGAAATCATCCTTTCGCAAATCTTATGGTCGCTATAAAGATTTTGTTTGCGATTAAAAAGTGTCTCAGGGACTTATGTTGAATGATTTGTTTCATACCCTTTGTTAGACTGTCATTTTGATATTAACTTTGCCTACGGGTAATCCCGTATACCTAATGTCGACTAAGGGCTTACGGCGGGTGTAACCGGTCAGCAGAGGATGCTTACTCCTCCATGGCACCTGATCCTACCTTCGCTTTGTCGGAGGTCCGTGTTGCCCTACACTTGAACTTGTATATGTCTTTTGGATTTATGATTACGATTAACACATTGTTTATTTCACCATTCTATATACACCACCGATATGAATCCCTTTAAAATTTACCACTTATGATTTCAACCAATTTATTTCGATTAATAAATTATTCTCTAAAAGACTAATTATTATACATCCTCAAACAATGTTTATAATTTAATGGAAAATGACTTCAATTGTTTGAATTCATCTACTGTTGTCTCTCTGAAATATGCAGTTACTAATACAAGGTATTACAGTATTAAACATGCATTTTATATTAATGAACAAGCTTCTTCAAATTTGCAGATAGACAAAATTCTCAATCATAATAAGTCAAGACTTTGATAGTACCACGTCCTTCCGCAACCCACACTCTGTCTTCTTCATCAACGCAGATTGCCATCGGAGCAATAATGTTTCCTGGCATAACATAAAACAGAAACTTTCCTTGCCAGTCAATAATGTGCAGGGTGTAATTGTGAGCATCCGAAATTACATAGTTACAACGGCTGTCGGTACTAATTCCACTTAAGCCAAAGTCTGAAAAGTCACTTGAACGGATATGACCAGAATATTCAAATCTTTTTTCACCATTTTGTCCCAAAACGATGGCGACAGATTTTACTCTATCAGTAACACCAATGTCCCCGTTTCTGTTTTGGCAAATGAACATGATACCTTGAAATAAAGGCTTCTGTGACTCGTCGCATTCGATGACCTTCACCAAGGAACCGCTACTGTCGTATCTAGCAATTCTCGAGCGTTTCAGATCCTCGCTGTGCTCCGCAACGAGAACGTCATTTTGATCAATACAGAAAATTCCTCGAGGTTGCCATTCTTCTGTTTTAGCGAACGATTGTGGTGTCATGTGGGTCACATATTTCACAGAGCCATCTAGAAATTCAGTGTAAAATAGATGCCCCAAATTATTCAAGGATACGAAAGATGGCCGGGCAGTAGCAGCAATGGAATTTTTCGTTTTACCTTCTTTCAAATCGTACTGAACAATATGTCTAGATCCAAGCACACACACCCAGGCCGTGCCACTTCTTTCACAAGCGATGTCCTCAATGTACATTTCACCACTGAAAACTGCAATCTGTTTTGGGGCTGTCATAGGTTTTAAACAGAATGCTTTGTGTGGGTCCGGTGTGTATGAAGAGACAACAGTCCCCTTCTCAGCAAGAGTTCCAACAATGTCTTTAACCTTTTCATTTATATATTCCACATTTACCAAAAATTCAGGAGTGCTATATTCCTCAAGTTTCAGGGGAGCTTTGGTTATTGGTGTAAAAAGTTCGTAGGGATTCGCTTCCAGTAACAATTTGGCATCACTTAATATATCATAATTACGTTTAATAACTTCATCGATAAAATTGGTCCGTTTTCTGATTTTCTTAAGCTGTTTCAATAGTCCTGCTCGGTGACAAATTTCTATTTCACGCAATTTGTCAAGCTCCCTGTCCAATGCATCATTGATAATTTTGTGTAGATATGTCCTATGGGTCTCAATCCTATGTCTAATATTGTCATATCTAGCTGAAAGCTCAGAAATGTTTACCATCACAGCGTCTGTTTGGAATTGATGGTGGGGAATAATGTTATTCAGCAATTCCAGATTCTGTTCCTGTATCATTTCCACGAGAACACTGATATTTTCCGAAATACAACCTGAATTATGCAAACGATGCGCACCCTCACAAGCTTCACAGAATGGAGTGTAACAATCATAACAATAAAATGCTGGTTTCTCAATGGACAGGCATGCGCACTGATTAAAGAGGCGACTTCCTTTTCCGTACTTGTAAGGTACAATGTCATGCACTTGTGATGGCTTTAAAACGAAGTGATTTGCGGTGCAAATTTTGCAGAGTTCGTCCCCACATTCACGGCAAATATTATAGACAGGATCTTGACAAAAGTCACATAGTCTGATCTTCTGAGCCTGAATTATGTGTGCCATGTCTTTTGTGAAAATAATTAACTGTCGTATACTGGAATCTTAATTAAAAAAATTATTAATGAAAACATGCCACATTGATTCCAACATCAACTTTCTCTAATACACATTTTCAACATAGGTTTGAAAGATGTATATAAATTATTTGTATAAAAAGAAAGATAACTCGACTAATGTATGTGCAAAATGGAGTATAAACACTTCAAATGTCTTCTTTATCTTCAGATAACAATGACAATAGTAACAATTTTGAGTGACTAAAACCAAAACCTGCTCTAAAGAAAGAATGGTGAATTAAAAATTGATATATGACATTCAGATCATCAATGCACATGGTGACATGTACACAATGATTTTGAGAAAGTATTTTAATCTTTACCTTCTTCTAGGTTCTTTCGCTGCTCTTTATGCCCAGGTAACAAAGGTATGATGCGTGCATAACATCATACCACCGCTTCTAATACTTAGATCCCATGTCAGGCACTGTCGTAAAACGGGGTAGTTTTTATTTTATTCTTCCTCGTCTTGATCAACACGTGACACTTAAAAAGTGGCATGAGTAACTAACTTACAATTATATTATCTAACTTCCTATTCCTCTTCTATCCATACTTGTAGTGTACCTTTGGGACCAATGTTATATATAGAAATATTATTACTAAGGAGCATTCCTTGAATATTTTTTTTCGAAAATCACAATGGTACAGTTATGTCAAATTAAAATACAAGTGTACTAGGATTGATGTAAGTTCACATGGTCATCACCTACCCCCGCACACATACACCCCTTGTGTCAGACAGGGATTTGAGTAGCAGCCATTTACGAATCACGCAGAGGGTGAGTTTTCTTATATTCTGATCCCAAATGCTAAGATATCACATATTTGACTGTGGATCGTAGTTTGGCCCTTGTGTATGCGAGTCAAAATTCAGCAGAATTGTAGTATAAGTACAGGGGCACTGTATGTTCTAATACGTGTAGAAACCATTAAAATTCCTCTGTCAATTGTCTTTCTATGTACAAACGGTATGTGGAAATTGTCCCGATTTTAGTGAATTACATAAGTAGTACTAGGAAATATCTGCAAGCTCTTTAAAGATAGATCACTTATTTTTCCTTTACTACTGCGCTGCAGAATTCTAAGCTGGACTGCTACTGCAAAGTTCAACAGAAACCATAATGATGTTTGCAAGCAATCTCATGTAATGTAAAATATATTCTCTTTCTTCACTTTTTACAAATCAGTATATAGGGTAATTGTTTAAAAATCTTCTCAATAATTACAGGGTACTAACCTTTGAGTTAAAATATGATTCTTATGCATTACACATTCAAACATCTTGGCACTGTGATCCCTTTGGTTAAGAGGTTTTGTTTACGTAAGATTAAAATTCAAAATATTTTCAAGACCCACAAGGATAAAAGAGATAAAGTATATAAACATTAAAATTTACAACTTTAAAATACTGTACACTAGATTATTCTCACCTTGTGTGTGTGTTTTGTCGTTGTTGTTGTTGTTGTTTTTCCATAATTCTAAATAGTTTCACCCCGTTTTAAATTCGCCCAAAACATAGTTGCGTTAAAAGAGATATAAGAGAGAATAACATTTCGTCCATTCTTTAGTTCGCACACTGACATCGAGGGCGAAAATAAAAAGGGGGCGTGTCCCTGTGTAAAGTATTATTTCCGTATCCTCCATTATTCTTAACAGTTTTCTCCGGAGTGTTATTCTTCCTTCTTTACCGGGTTGTCATGTCGACAACGATATTTTTCTCTCTCACTTCTTTTGTGGGATAATGATAATAAAGTATATTGATAGAAACTGGGTTTTTTTATATTCACTATGTGGGTTTCACTCACAATATATCTTAATTTTGAACTGTATCGGGGATGAATACCGAATCCCTGTTAATCAAAAAGTTTTAAAACTTGAAACATTGACCATGAACTTCCATTATATATTTTACAAAGTTACTGCAAGCTGTTGTAACTTTACAAGTATGATGCACGGCGAGTTAATCAAACCAAACGCAAATGCAGTTGAGATACACGTAGTAATATGCACTGTTTTTTCCAATACTGGTAATCTGACAGACCAAATAAGCACATTAACTAGAAGTGATAATACTTTTTTACACAATGAAGATAATCGATGTGTTTGGCTTTTTCCACTGACGTGATTTCCGTGATGCATGTTCGTCCAAATAGTCTACTGTCTATATCACGTGATTAAATCATGACGCAGAAACTACTTTCCATGTGTTGACAGATGTGTGCGTAAAGTTCGATTGACGCGCCCTCTCGTGAGAGACTGAGAACGTGACTGCTTAAATTGATGGCTGCTGTGATTACAGTCATGTTCAACTATTTTCTATTTACTGGGTTTGCCGACTTCCGACGTCATCCTTTCTAATATACCCCCCTTAAGTGTCCTTACCGTAAAATATATAAAGCAATTTCCGTTGTTAGTAATAGGTGCGGAAATCAATATTTGGCATTTTATTATTTTTTTTTCAATGCTAGACTCTTGCTGTTACCGTCCTTGAGTCGTGATGGCGACGATGAAGTAGTCTTAGTTTCAATTCGTTTTCCTTATAGTACGCTGACATCTTTTCGAATAATTTCATGAAAAGTGAAGATAACGAACAGTGATCACTCTCATAAACCGAAACAGTATACAAAATTTAGAGTTACAGGACAGTTATGGGCCTCTGAAAACAACAGAGGTGGGATTAAGTGCCTAGGATGAGTAAGCGTCCCGTTGTTCACTTTCACTCGTATTGGATCCCTATGTATTATATAGTTAGACGGAGTAGTTAGTAGGATATACGTCAGACCACATTCGACATAACGACGCGTTGTATTTGCAACGACTATGGAATTTGCGAAGTAGACAGTTGAAACTACTGTAACATAAATTTATTTGTTAGTGTCCTACCTTAAACGATAATCATACACAAAACCGTTTTATTTGATATATAGAATATCGAATCGACATATGAATGAGAGAGGACATTGATAATAGATAAAACGCCGTGAGAAATATCTAAATGTTGAACTCTCGTGAGAAATATCTAAACGTTGAACTCTCGTGAGAAATATCTAAGTGTTGCACTCCCGTGAGAACCTGAGTTAGAATAGGTCTTAAGTACCCCTTGTTTGTCGAAAGAGGCGACTAAATGGGGCGGTCCTTCGGACGAGGTTGCAAAAATTTGCAAGGGTTTATGTGTCGTTGTTGGATGGATGTTATGTTTACTTATAATTCACTGTACAGGGGAAAATAAACTGGAAAGGTTCTCTGAGATGCATATTACTTTCGCCTCCTCTTTCATAATTTCCTCACTCGACATTGAGCGGCAAATGTTGTAATGAATTTACGAATTTTATTCAATTAAAAGAGGTAGAAATAAATTTATTACTGTTTTGTTACAATACATGAATGATTCATATTACGTGTTTGTTAGTTGTTGCCTTGTTAACTTTCAACACTCTCAACAGAAATCCATTGACCGTTTTTCACGCAAATTGTGTGTTAGGTTTATGAGTATGAAAACATTTTACGGAAACAGTTCATTTGAGCTTAAGAGATGGAAACGGAATTTTAGAAAACTTTATCTTATGTTTCTTTATCTTGGGTTTTAAGCCAAAGCGGCGACGTTTCAGTCATATCGGTGTCCCAATTTGAAGTTTTATGCCCCTCCAATGAAGAGGGGCATACTGTTTCACACCTATCGATCGGTAGACCACATGTAGTCCACTTAATATCTTGCGAACCATTGGCGTGATTGCAATATTTCATATGTGCATTAGTTATGAATAGAAAAGAACCTCTATTGATTATTAGGTCAAAAGGTCATATGGTGCAGTGTAGTACTCTGTAAAATTTGTGTCCGTTCTACAGTTTAAGAATTCTTTGTTTGATATCGACGATATATCATGCATGGATTAGACAATTGGTTTTTTTATGACACCTGATTTTCGGTCGAAAGGACAGGGGTCACCGAGTGCAATGCATTACTATATTATTATATACAATCTGTCAGTCCAATATATTGAGAACCTAGGCCTTTCTTTAGTATTGATATTTCATACAGGGGTTAGTCATTGGTAGTGGATGATCGCTATTTATTTTCAGGTCAGAAGGTCAAAGGTCACCGAGGGCAATACAGTTGTTTTCTGCCCGGTATCTTAAGAACCCTGTTTTTAACGTGCCAACGCCTGCCGCGACAGGGGGCCTCCATTTTTAAAGTCATATCCGAAAGATCCGTGATTCTCACTTCTAAATGCCGAGCGTTTCGTTAAGGAGCAAGGGACAATCACAACCTATGTTTACGTCAGGAATTTGGTGCGGCCATGACGATAACGGAGCTCGAACTCACGGCCTCCCGGTTACAAAGCGAACGGTCTAACTACTGAGCTATCGCTACCGGTCATGATTGAAGTTCCTGAATGTTTAAACTTTGAATGCTGCTGATAATGACACCATCTAGTCGATTCAAAACTCGATTGATAGTTTTGTTTACCCGTATTTCTATCCCGTGCAATTTCTTTCTTTCTTAAAGATCTCACCCTGCTTGCGAAAGAGAATAATCATACTTTTTAGTTAAATTTCGAACGGTTGGTGTTACTGCGAAAACCAATGTGGCTTGGAATCGCACAGAATATGATTAGTTTTACATTATCTTGAAATAGTAATATTAATAAAAAATAATATGTACAGTCATGTATCAGAAAAACTCTAGGACTCTACCAAAATTGTTAAACCCATTATTTCAGGATACATGGTCTTGTTAAAAGGCAAAACGGAAAGGGAGAATGGAACGGAATTTAACAATTAGAATGATTAATGTAGCTTAAATAACAGCTAAAGCGGACTAAATAAGACTTTTAGGAATTTATGTATAAGTGGTAAAAGTAATTTATCTTAACATTCTGCACCATTAATGGTTAAGGTCAGTTATTGTTTGTATAAGTTTAATTTGGGTATTTAGTTTAGTTTAGTTTGCACAAAACCACGTGGTTTATAGGCAGACATTGAATATAACATTTCTCAATTACACAGATATTGCAAGCACATCACTATATACACATCATTATATAAACATCACATCAAATCAAAGTTTTACATATCAAATGAAATGCATATAATTACAAAGGTATACATATTACTGATGCTAATATTATTAATAACACTACTACATACAATATAACGTAAGTCTTGACAATAATGAGTGTGCATTAAACATATGTATTGTTTCTATGAGAAGTAGCTTCCTTAAGAAAAATACAAAGATTATGAAGCTGTTTCCTATTTCTAAGACTTAATAATTGAATCAACTTGAAGGTAGAAGGTTTTATATAATAGTGGGTTTCTTTTATGTATAAACTATGCAAATCACTATATTGTAGACCTTCTAGTATAAAGTGACATTCGTCTTCAATTTTGTTAAGATTACAGAATTTACAAATACGTTTAGTACGTTCTGTTTCGCTAGAACGGCCTTGCTCTATTGCCAGTTTATGTGAAGAAAATCTATATTTCGAGAGGTAGGGAAATATGGTTTTCCTTGACACTTTTTCGAAGATAATATTGTATATCGAATGAATCTGTTAAATATTTATAGATATAACATTTTGAAGAATTTTCAAAGAAGGCATTCCTGTCTTGGATAAATATATCTGTGAGCCTTTGTTTAAACAATAAAAAGTAAATAAGCAGGATTGTAAATCCTTTGCGCATACCATACATTGCTGAAACTTAGCGAACATAACATATCCTTCACATTCAATACCCATGAATTATGATATGAATAATCATACATCTCTTTTGGGGCCTCCGTGGCCGAGTGGTTAGAGCATTGGGCTCAAAATCACAAAGCCTCTCACCTCTGTCAGCGCGTGTTCGAATCTCGGTCGCGGCGTTATGTGAGCAAGTTTGTCAGTTTACTTGCGGAAGGTCGGTGGTCTCTTCCCAGGTACATTGTATTTGGGTTCTCTCCTCCACCAACAAAAACTGGACGCCACCAGATAACTGAAAAATTGTTGAGTGTGGCGGAAAGCAATAAATAATCAATCATACATCTCTTCATTTATATATTTTTTTTTCAATATACAATTATGAGTATTTACAATTTTGGTCCAGATACGTCAGTATAGGTAATTCCTTGCGTATTATTAATGGTGCACGACCCAATTATGGGTAAGTCATAAAATTTGAAGTAGAGTTCTTAACCTTCAATATCATTTTGCAAAAACGGATGTGAACCTTTTCAATATCTTTTCCTACCTGGAAGTCCCCTGTTTCTGCTCCATTATCGAGAACACAGGCAAAATAAGTATCAAAAGACTTTTAACTTTAATTGTATGTTGCAAAAGTTATCTTTACATGTTTTTAAAATACCAAACATACATCTGATACCTTGTTCACTTTTGCTTTTTGAGTTAGAGCAAAGTTACCGTTAAAATTAAGACTATTGTAAAACCATATATCACTACGAGGTAATTTCATTCCTTACCTAAATACAACATTTTTTTTTTTGTTTTTGCAACATTGACCTCAATATCCCATTTAATAATAATAACATTTATTTACCCAGGATAACACAATTAGCATATAACTAATTTTCATTGTGGCCCTGCGTTAAAACATATATATAAACATAGAATTAGTATTAGTTTTAATATATACATGTTCATACACGTAGACATGATTATATAAATAAGAAATAAAACAGACATTGCAGAGAGAGAAAAAAACATACTACAATAGTACTAAACCTCAGCGTGTTTTCTAAACACGGTATGAAATTATAAAGGACAAGAATAAAAAACAACCATAACATAAGACAAATATGTGAACAAAAACAGCTTTTTCTAAGAATTTCATCTAAAGTATTCCATGAGATACATAGATTTAAAACCACCTATTGAATAAGAATTTCGAACATTTTGTGACAGTTTGTTCCAAATAAATGCACATGAATAACTAAATGAACGTTTAAAATTTTCAGTTTTAGCCCTCGGTAAATAAAGTAAATTTGACGTAACATTGTTTGATCTGGTTGTCCGACTACAGATATCTCTTGTAAAATTGAATATTTTTAAATAATTTGGCAATTGGCTGTTTAAAACCTTAAAGAGAAAGACAACCTTTCTGTAAATATAATAATCTTTGATTTGCATCCAGTTCAAACAAGAAAATAAAAAAAGCTGGTAGATGTTCTAATATCACGGGTATTTAAACGAATTCTTGCTGCCCTTTTCTGTAGTTTAAACATTTTTTCTAGATATTTTTGGTTTTTGACACTGCACCAGACAGTGCAGCAGTAAGTAAAATGGGGGGAAACAATACCGTTATAAACTTTTAATAGAGCATTCGGTGGCATAAAATAAGTAACTATCTTTAGGACAGCAAGTTTTCTTACAATTTTCTTTGAAATAAATTCCACGTGTGCATCCCACGATAAAGTATTCTCTATATAAACACCTAAAAGTTTAGCTTGTTTCACAGATCGAATTTGTACACCATTAAAATTAATATTCAATTGTCGACATTTCAGTAGCCTTTGAGAGGTACCAATAAGCATACATTGTGTTTTCTCAATATTTATACTAAGTTTGTTTCTAAGCATCCATTTGGCACTCAATTCGAAATCCTCTTGTAATTTTGATTCAATCATATCAATTGATTTATAGCTTACGTCCTGAGAGGTGTCATCCGCATACATAGTAACTGAAGAGTGTTTGAGACATTTTGGATAATCGTTTATGTACAAAATGAAAAATAATGTTCCTAAAATCGACCCCTGGGGAACGCCTATTGATACACATTTTTCACTAGATAATGCACCTCTCCAATTGACACATTGTTTACGATTTGAAAGGTAAGATTGAAACCATTTAAAAGTATTGTTACAAATTCCGTAAGACAATAGTTTGTGTAAAAGAATTTCATGGTTGACCGTATCAAAGGCCTTGCGCAAATCAATAAACAGTACCCCTGTAAGTTTACTATCGAACATATTCTTAAACCATTTATCAGTAAGATCATTCAACGCCGTCTCACATGAATAGCTTGGCCTAAATCCTGATTGACTATCAGAAATTAATTTGTTTTTAGATAAATATTCATAAAAGGAATTAAATATGTGCCATACAATAATTTTACTGACAACAGGTAAAATAGAAGCTGGTCTGTAATTATTAACCAAATATTCATCCCCAGCCTTATATAGTGGAACCACCCTGGCTCTTTTCCAACAAGCATCAACAAATGTACAAGATGAAATAGATTTGTTGAAAATGAAATGTAAAATATCATTTATATGATTAAATGACAATGTTAAAAGTTTTACAGACAAACCATCAATACCTGTAGCTTTCGAAGATGCCATTTTCATTATTTCGTTTGCAATAAAATCAATAGCAATTTCTGGAATTTTAAAAGAGCCTGCTGGTTGTAATTGTTCGACCTCTGGTAATGAAGAATCAAAATGTTTACCAATTTCATACCCAACATTTCAAAAGAAATCATTAAAGCAGGTAGCCATAGATTCAGAAGTTGTTATGTTTCCCTCGTCAGTTTGCAAGTGTGTACATGTTGTGGAATTCTGCTTTGATGGTAGCAATTGTTTGAGTTTAGACCACATGTCCTTTGGCCGTGTGGTGCATTGATCTGTCGCTTCTTCCGCAAAGTTCCGTTTCGCCTCTCTGATTTTGGATGTAACACGATTTCTGCTTGCTTTGTACAGATCCCAGTCAGTTTCTAATTTGGATTGCAACGCTTTGTTGTGTAGATAATGGCGATTCTGCATTTCATTTAAAATTTCATCATTTATCCATTTTTCTGATTTCACATTTATACGTCTTTCTTTAAAAGGTATATGTTTGTCAATGACTTTAAAACACATACGGTCAAATTCATTCCACATTTCATTAACATCATTCAGTTGTTTTATTCTATCCAATCGACGTCGTGGAGATCACAGTTGAATTTCTCCTCATCTAAGCTCCAGTAACATCGGTATTTCATATTTACATGCGAGTTTGTACCAGACTTTATTTTCCCACGTACAGCATACACTAAATGATGGTCACTTATGCCTATCGGTGTGACGCCAGATTTACTAATATCCCGCACTTCGGACACATATACATGGTCTATAAGTATGCTGGATCCTCTGGCTACTCTAGTGGGTTCCTTAATAAGTTGAGACCGTCCGTATGTTTTCATGAAGTTTTTAAGATCTCAGTTTTTATTTTCATCGATGTTGAAATCGCCCATAAATACATTGTTCTTTTTTGAAGTAGTTAATTCCTCTACATGTTTCCCAAAATGTTCAAACCATTCCCTTTTAGAATTTGGCGGCCTGTAGACAATTGTGAAAGTGAGCTTTGGAGAGCTACCTATTTTAATGTCAAAATTCAAAACTTCCATGACTTCAATTTGTTGCACACTGGTGACCTGAAATTTATTTTTAATGTATACAGCAATACCTCCACCATGCTTATTCCTATTCCGTCTTACTAGTCTGTATCCATTAACTGATAGCTCGGAATCAGATATACCACTGTCTACTTTACTTTCCGTAACTGCAAACACATCAAATGAACCTTTACGCAACAAAATTTTAATTTGGTCTAGTTTGCTAAATAAACCGCATACATTTAGATGCCCAAACGAAATTCCTTTCGGTAATGAGTGGGTGATATCGTCTACATATTTAATACCTTCAGGTAACGTTGAAGCCTCAATATTATGGTTAGTTGAAATTTCACTAATACAATAGTCACATATCGACTCTACCTGATTAGGAATTTCCATGGAAGTTTTCACTGTCTTCTTGCACCCAATACAGTGAGCATTTATAGTCTGTTTAGCACTAGGTAGTTCTCCTTTTGGTCCTGGGTTTAGATGGACATCATTTGATAAGAGTAGAATAAAAAAATCCTAAGTAGTGAGTAGTCTTCACAGAGGTTCTTGACTTCACTGAATGGTCCAAAGATAAACTTCATGCTAAAATTTCGCGTCCAAAACAACACAACTTTGAATTTAAAATTGGCCATTTAAAACCTGGTGTATAAATAAAATCCTCTTCTAATTCTTGGAAGAATAAAACAGTTGAAATTTGTTTGAAAGCCAGGTAAACCAGGACAGGTATCAACACACATCTGACCACGGTGGCCATTTAAGACAGTAGATATGCAATCTATCGTATGTTCTGAAGACCTTCCTTTGATTCCGCCACTAAAACGGTGTCGTCAGCATACATGGAAAGAAATAATGCTGCTGTCTGAGACTAGTTGGTTCACATACGCTGGAAATAAGTTTGTCTTCAAAATCATTTATGTAGAGAGAAAAAAGAAAGGGAGACAAAGCTTCCCCTTGCATTACACCATGTGGAGAGAAAGAAATCAGATAACTGGCTTTTAAATCTAACATATCAGTTGACTTCACTGTAAAGTTGTCGAATAACATTCAAAACTTTCCTTTAACAATACTTGTGATTAACTTGTAGAACAATTTGTTTCTATTAACGTTATGAAATGTTGTTGGTTTTTTGGGGTTTTTTTGTTTTTGTTTTTTTTTTGTTTTTTTTTTTTTTTGTAATCCACAAAACAACAATATAGTTTCTTTCCCTCTTTCCCTTACCAAGAGATAGTTGGAAATTAATCCATGTAGACCAAAGATAGCATCGGTTGTGCCAAAACCTGGTTTAAAACCAAACTGTGCATCAGATACTATGTCATTTTCTGTAGACCATTCCATCAACCTAATATTTAAAACTGAAGTAAATATCTTAGCCAAATTACTTATCAGATTTATCCTCCTGTAGTTATACTTGTCGTTCTTTTTGTGAATGGGTATGATAATTCCAGAAGACCACGATTTAGGGAACACCCCTGAATCCAAATTGGAGTTGAATAATTTAACAAGTGGCTTTAAAATGTCTTCAAATTTTGTGAAGTATTCATTGAATAATTTATCTAAACCTGTAGCTTTTCTACACTTCAAATTTTATACTGTTGATACCTCATCTTCCAAGATAAGTTTATCTAGTTCTGGAAAGACTGTGTCACTAACATCTACATCTGAATTAATATTGAAAGAGTTAGATTCATTGTTACTGGTATTCTTACAAACTTCACTAAAATGCTGTAGAAAATCGTGAGTTTTTAAATTACTCCAATTGCATTTTTTTTTGCTTTCGAATATTTTGTAAAACTCCCTTGGATTATTAACACGCAAGTAATCATGCTCATTACCTTCACACCTCATATATCACCGCCTTGTTTTAAACGCACAAGTTTTGTAATCCTTTCTTATATTAATTAAATTTTCTGTATGAATCGTATTTCTAATCCTATTAAATTTATACAGAGCATTACGATAATTGTTATATAAATGATTACATTTATCATCAAATCAGATCTTATTTTTACGCTTGGCTGAAAAACCCCTACCCTTATTACTAGAGACCCTATTACAGCAGTATGTATTGAACACAGAATTTCCGTAAATTCATCGACACACTTATCAATACTGTGTTTTGGACTCTCCAATTTTTCAAATGTTTTCAGTACATCGGGTATTCGATGTTCTAGATCAGCTCTCATTTCATCGTATCTATCTTCTTTCCAATGATAAACTTGACTTGTTCTAGTAACAACAAGGATCTTACTTGTGTTACTGGAATCAGTGGAGCGTATAGCACTATTATTCAAGCCCTGTAAACAGAATTCAACAGGTGCGTGATCTAACCAAACGTTAAAATTTAAGACCTTCAAAAAATAAGACTGTATCAAAGACGTTTTTGTGAATTGACACATAATCTATAACATTTGTCCCGAGGTGACTAAAATTGTTATTGTACCATTATTGTCACTGCCTCTGCCATTACATATACGCATACCCGATGTCTTGCATAAATCAATCAGTTTTCTACCAAAATTGTTACAAGATTTATCTTACGAATTTATCTTACGAATTTCTACTTGGAAGCGCCGTCTAGTTCATATAAGCGACAATATCTGAAACATTTGAAACATTCTTATAAATAAACTCTGATAAACTTTGTCATTGTTAACAAAATCGCTATTTTCTCCCACTCGACTGTTTAGATATTAACATTGCTGTTAGCAAGCAGCGAGGTTTGTATTCCCCACTCAATAACTTCTAACAGTTTATTTCTAATACATCTACTGATATCTTATTATTTAGATCATTAATGAGATGACCTTTTAATTCAGTTCAAACACATTCTCTGTTAGCCTTTATGCTATTTCATATATCATGAAATCAATCCGTTAGTTGCTCTTATAAGAGGGCCTTCGTGGCCAAAAAATTAAAAAATGCTCTGCTAGCGTCATACATTTCACCTTAGTATATATTGATTCTTTCTCAATCGGTTTTCCCCTAGCTGTATCTCTTCGGGTTCAACACACATTCGCAGGATTCCGGTACATGTATCAACTTTCATTTGACTTAAATCGTTCCAAAATGAAGACAACCTTGTATAGAGACCGAACGTGTTCGCTTTGAAATTTCTGTAATATATACATATATACAGGTATGTGTGTAATATACCAGGGGAAAACAGAAATCAAATTTAAAATATCTTAAATTATGAAGTTCGATTAACAACGAATTCGATTACTAAATACTTCTGCCAGATTAGAAACGCGGACTAAAAAACACGAACATATTACGCCTGTTCTTGTCAAACTACACTGGCTCCAGTCCTATACCGTATACAGTACCAGATAATGATGTATGTCTCTTTCGTCGGACTTTTAATCTGTGATTTTTTTGATTTGACGTATTTTATAATCAGTATTTTATGCAACATGCCGAAGAACGGTATTCAAAAAACAAAAAAACAAAAAAAAAAGGGGGGGGGGGGAGTTTCTAGCACACATTTTATTATTATTTTATAATATGAATTGATTTCTAATTTTCTCTAGCTTATTTCTTTCCTAGTTTCAAATTTTCATTGTGCGATACTGATGTCTGACATTATTAAGTATTTTATGTATTCTGTATAATTTTGATTTGCATTTTAGTGTAAAACGCTTTAGAGTATATTTAGGTAAGGCGGCATATAAGTGCATTATAATTGTTATTATTGTTATTATTATTATTATTATATAAAAAGGCCATGCTTGGGGAAATTATTTTTGAGAAAATTATTTTATATTTTTCAGTGTTGTTTTCGGGGGAGGGGTGAAAACCTCGTATTTATTGGCAAGGTTTATAAAATCCTTTCCTATGGTACCAGCCAGAATAAAAAAGAAATATAAATTCAAAGCTTAAATTATTACTTCAAGTCTTTTTCAGCATGTTTGTTTTAATTATTCGTTTAGTTTTACAACATTACAATGGATGGGAGAAGAAGGGATCAAAAAATGAAGAAAACAAAACTGGGATATGGGGTATGGGGTTTGGGTTGGTTCCAAAAACGCTTGCTTAATATTTTTAATAATAAGATATAAATAATGATTTTAATATGTATATATATACGAAACAGTGGATTCTGACCATTTTAAAGAATTTGAGGGAAAGATTTTTTGGTGATAAAAAAAGTTACTCTTTTCGAAAACACATCGTAAAGGTGTATGGTTATTTATAAGATAATTCTCGGTATAAAGGTTTCGTATGATTTGCATGTCTAAAATGTCACATGAGAAGACAGGTGAAACATGGTCATTTGGTCAAGCTTGACAAAGATGTAAATTTCTGATAAAAGAGTTATAAATCTTCGTCTGAGCAATAATGGTCACTTGCATCATCAACACTTCTGATTGGTTTTTGTTGTGTGGAAATGAATTGAGGGATCATTTAAGCCCATGGTCCATTGTTTAAATCATGTTTGGTAATAACTCTACAGAAAATGGTATCCTCCTCCAATTACTGACAGCCGCCCGCGTGGCGCAGTGGTTAGAGCGTCGGGCTCAAGGATCTGATGATCCTTGAGTCCGGGGTTCGAATCCCACTGTGGGACGTGGGTGCCGGTCTTTCGGATGAGAACGAGGTCCCGTGTCGCAGTAGGTGTGGCACGATAAAGATCCCTCCCTGCTCAAAGGCCCTGAGTGCCGAGCATAGGCCTAAATTTGCAGCCGTCACCGGTAATGGTGACAGCCGCCGGATAGCTAAAAAATTGCTCAGGCGGCTATAAACAAACAAACAAAAAAAAACCCAATTACTGACCGTTCGCAGTAGTTCGTTAAAAGGTTCGCATCGTAACCGGGAGGTCGTGAGTTCGAGCCCCGCTCGTGCCATGGCCGCATCAAAATAAGACGTAAACTTAGGTACATGTAGTGATTTCTCCTCCGCCAAACGCTTTGCAATTAGAAGTGAGGATCACTAATCTTTCGGATATGACATTAAAAACGGAGGTCTCTTGTCGCGACAGAAGTTGGCACGTTAAAGTCCCCTCACTGCTACGGCCCTGGGCGCTAAGCAAATGTCTAAATTTGTGGTACTTCACCTACAGCAACATAAAACAAAACAAACAATCCAATCATTGATACAAGGTACATAAATTTTAAAGCATTTGATCTGCACAGATTACAGAAAGAACTGAATTTTTATTACAGATGTTAACAAAATTTACCATTTCTTCATGTGATGGCCAAGTAGCAATATTTCATTATTATCTACCTACATTACTAAGATTGTGCTGATACATTACCTGACCTAAAACTTCAGGTACATGCTTAATAGGCTAAATTGATTCGGCATTTTTCAGCCGCGTGGAGATCCGGGTTAGAATAGATCCTCAGTACCCATGCTTGTCGTAAGAGGCGATTAAATGGGGCGGCCCTTCAGATTTGACCGGAAAATCCGCGGTCCCGTGTCACAGAAGGTGTGGCACGTCAAAGATCCCTCCCTTCTGAAAGGCCATAAGAGCCGAGCATAGGCCTAAATTTGTAGCCTTTCACCGGAAATGGTGACGTCTCCATATGAGTGAAAAATTCTCAAGCGGGACTTTAAGCAATATATAATCAATCAATCAATCATATTTTTTTTCTATTTCCTACATGCAGTTTTAGGTCACATGATTAAAATCGGGTACACTAACTGTAATTCGTCTGGGTCCGTTGTCGTCTGTTAACAATTGAACAGTTTTAGCGTCGTCATAGCTGTCATTCCATTGTTCACATTTGGTATGAAGTGTTTTTGGGACAAGGGGGACATAAATTGTTAATTTCAGGCCTCCAAAAACTGACAAATTTTCAAACAACTTCTCTACAACTGCACATATATAAGAAAAATTAAATGCATAGTGATGTGGAGCGGGGGTGTCTCTCTAACGAAATTATATATATATATATATATATATATATATATATATATATATATATATATATTGAAACAATTTAAAATCTTTTAATGCTATTTATGTAAAATATAAACGGTACCAATTTTGATGCACCAGATGCGCATTTCGACAAATATGTCTCTTCAGTGATTGTCAAGTCAAAAATGTTGGAAATCCAAAATACGAACAAATCTGGAAGAGCTGAGAGAACCAAACATAACAAATACTGGAGCCAAATCCGGCCAAGGATCAGAGATTAATTTTGAAATAAATTTCGTAATTCAAATTATTTAGAAGGAGTAGGTAGTCCTTTACCAAGATTGTAAATTCCATTGGTTTAGTTACGGGGTGGATCCGAAATTATCTAAGTGATTAATATCTTTATCATTTGAAATACCTCTCGAAGTTTGTTCATATGGTATAAAATACTAAATGTATACTTAGAAACAGCAGAAAAAAATGCGAATGTTGCAACCACAAAGTTTGATTTTAGGATGGGTCACGTGTATATGTTGATACTAACTTATCATAACATATCTTTATTTCTGGATGTTACACTCTAATATTATTGGATGATTTAAAATGTTCCCACCAATAATCAAGCCCCTTCTTGTGCACTTTCAATCATTATCACGTTGTCAATTACATGTATATTCTACTTTTAAAAATTCAGATATGTAAAATAAAACCTTATAATACTGTAAACCAACTTTTATTCGTGGCAACTGTATTTCACGATTCATTAGTGATGAGCTGGTTCACGGCGACTAATTTTTGCGACAGAGATATTCTCTATCACACAGAGACATTAAATGACTGATTAGCGGCAAGCAATATTCACGATGATAAGAATGTCACAAATCTAGCGAAAATTGCTTGCACGCGAATAAAATATAGTTTACAGTATACGGAATGTATACAAATGATTTATTTTTACCCCCACCTAAATAAACAGTACACGCCGTAGCTCATGATTTATTACCATATTTAATAGAGCAACATAGATACTTTAAATATTGTTTACAATCCACTTAATTTCGACCAATCTCATATTTCTCTACTTAATCATTCAATCTCAAAGAATATATCATCTTTGTAACCACTGTATTAATCAGAAAGATAATTATGCATTTACATACATTGATAATCGCTGTAAGAAAGTATATTACTGAAAATATTTCGTTCGTCCTCTATTTCCTGTGTCTCCCAGTGAGGGCGCTTTTACATAAGAAACATATTTCACCCCACAGAGAATCGACAGTCCCTTTGCAGTATGATTTGGACGTGACATTATAATCATGACCGACCATTAATAACTTATTACATTATATATATATACATACATATATATATATATATATATATATATATATATATATATATATATATATATGACTCTAAAGTGCAATGGGACTCCAACGTGCAATGGCCACACAAAAGTGCGATGGTCTGCGCCAATGTGCGATGGTGTGGCACGCCAAAGTTGGATGGTCTCCTCTCAACCCCGTTGGTGTGACATGCCAAAGTGCCATGTTCCACACCAGTGTGTAGTTGTATACAGATTGAAATGCAAAAAGAAACAGAAAAAGAAAAGAAAAAAAACTAAGTTCTGAAAAATATTATACTGACTGGGGTCATTTGTTTCTCTTTTTCGTTTCATTTTGTCAATGACAAAACCTTGGTCTGGGCACGCTGACGCTTCCATGTCGGTTAAGGTTTCGAAAGCCGTTACAATAACGTCAAAATTACGTCTTGATAAGGCACCATCGCACTTTGGCGTGTCAGACCACTGCACTTCGAAGTAGTGTGCCTGCATAGGAGAGAGACCATCGCACTTTGGCTTGTCAGACCACCGCACTTTGGCGTATTGTGTCTATATAGGAGAGGGACTATCGCACGTAACGTTGACAAACCATCTCACTTTGGCGTAGACCAATATATATATATATGGTGGAGATATCAGACTTGTGTCGGGTCTTGTCCTAGTTCCTCTTCTGCACCAAGTCTGTAGCCCTCTTTTAACTGCTCCATAATAAATTCAAATACTTTAGTCCATGCATATCTACATTTTTCATCAAATTCTTCATCCAATTCTCTTTCCCACACAAACAGCATGGCGTCTGTGAAAACGTCCCAGTACTCTGGTTTAAATCCACCAAACTTAATATGTTGTTTCCCGAGCCCGATCAACAAAGGTCCAAAGAAAACGTGTAGATTGTGAATATTATCGATAGCAGCTCCGACCGCTTGCATAAATCTTGAGGCATGTCCTGTAAAATTTGGGTCATTTAGCAAAGATTCGCCATCGTCGTTTCGGAATGGAAATAACTGCTTTAGATCGGGATTAAGCTCAAAAATTCTTAGGAATACCCGGGCACCGTTGGCAGACATGTTTCTGGCCATATACTTCCATGTTTTCTTAACAAGGCGTTTTTCACTTTCGGACATGACTTCACAGGAGGCGTACGAGGAAAGTTCGTGACCAAAGGAGGTAGGGGTCTTTGACGGACATTTGAAAGAGTCAGGTTGTTCGTCAAGGGAAGATGTTGAACACCCCATCCTATTTACTCGGTATATACGTTAGCACTTTGCATGCAAAAAATCTGCAAAAGAATATTTAGACAATACAAAAGTCCGAGGTAAATAATTACATATATAAAACGAAGCTTTCTCCCCATTATTATTCAAGTCTATTCGCTTACACAGTCTCAAACTGCTTGGTAAAATATGGTTGTTGATGATACTATTATATCCTGATGAAAACCATAAGGTTTTCATTTCTACAAATACGCATATACAGACAAGTTGCTCGATGGAAAATCAATTTCTATAAAAGATAATTAATAACCAATATGTCACTTAATTACCGTCAAATCGATTGCAAATATGAAAATGCCGGTACATTATCGAAAGCATAAATGAAATTGCAGCAAACCTTTCTGGTTCCCATTGGAAGAATCAAGACCACAAAAGCTCTTTTTAAATCATCAATTCTCAAAATTTCAAGTTCCAAATGAAAACGTCGCAGAATACAGGTATATACTTGGAACAACACATTGATTTTAAGGTGTTGAAATATCTATATTCATTAGCTGAAACGACTGCTGTAGAGTATGTCCACCACAGAGAATGGGACAATTAGTGCCTCAAAACGGATGTTGGTCTCCGCTTTATGTAAAAGCCCTTAATAGCATAGAATGCGGCGGGAAAATCTGATAACCAGCGTATAAGATTGTTTACGCTTCAAGGATCGTCTGCTAAATGGAATCAGCAGTGATTAGAACCAAAAGGGCTGTGCAATTTGCTAATAGATTGTAAAGTTGTTTATTGTCTTTTTTTCAAATTTCAGATCGCAGATAAGGATTTTTTTTTTTTGGTCTGGGATATATGACGGTTCTTCTTGTATGAAATATCAAAAGTATAATACAAAAAAAAGAGAGAAAAAGAGCCTATTGACTAGCCAAGGTCAACTCTTATTTTCAAAAAGTGATACGACTGGAAATTACAATGAAACACTTATATGATATTAAACCAAGAGGAATCAAAAACGTCATACATATACCACGTGTCTCAAGAATTCTATATGTTACTTAACAAATTTATTGTATTTCGTTTCTATTGGAAAGATTCTATAATTGGTTTTCTACAAGAGATCGGTGGACCGATTGTGTAAACCCACAATGACTTTCGGTGTCATATGCGGGACTGAGATTGTTTGTATAATATAAAACATATGGTCAAGAGGATGCATAGTCAAACCACAATCATGATGTCCATCAGTAGGGTTTACATATGTGAGGTAAACCTCTGGACTCTATATCTCGATCCCAAGGGCCATGATTTGAATAATCTTCAATATTCCAGGTCTGTATATTGTTTTGACAAATAAAGCTTTGTTTTTGAAATTTTACAAAATTACTGATATGTACAATGTTGACCTCCCACCTTATGTCAACATTATTCTACACTTTATAGGGAAGATTTCACACATTTTTCAAACGATCAAAGTGTATTATTTCCCAGTTATCTTGCCCTTGAAATGAAGCATCGGTCTTCCCCTGAGCAGACTTGAATTCTCTTAACCCATTGATTTGGTTGAAATTTATCCTCTTTGTTCAAGAAAAGAAAAATAAACAGTATTCCAATCAAACATTTAACAGGCATAATCTTAGCTCAGGTGAGCTTAAAATGGAATGGTTCAAAGTTTAGAAGATAGCAATCGTGTCTCGAGAGAAAACGTCTATTAAATATCACTAGCCTTTTTACCTTCTGCTTTGATTAATACATTTACTTATTGCATGATGATGTCAATATCCCCTAAATTGATATTGTATAGGCCATGTGCAGATTGTGCTTTCGTGTATGGTTGTTGTAATATACAAACCGTGTAATGAATTGAAATATGAAACTGTACCGCTGGAGTAACTCAGTCCGTGATCAATCTATTCACTTTATTCGGAATAACGTAGGTGAATATTTTTTTTAAATCATTGAGCCGTCATCGCCCGTCGTCTGGTCATAATCATCTTTCTTCTCTAAACCTATAGTGACACTTTCATTAAATGACTTGAAGCATCTATGGGAGGGTGCTAACAAAAGTAGTGAATTTCATTTTTATTGAACCATCGGGGCGTAAGTGGTTGGGTAAAATTCAATCCTTAAAAATCCCCTTCTTAACTCAGGGGGCATGCATCACACAAACAGTGTGGATAGTCATGACGAGCAAAGATGGCTGCTACCAAAGTCGTAAAATACATGACCAATCCATGGTGTTAGGGCAAGGCTTTGTGGTTCATATAGTTAACAAGTCTTCTTCTTATTTAACTGCCCCGTGAGGATCCGGGTTGTTAGAACAGATCCTCAGTACCCCTTGCTTGTAGTAAGAGGCAATTAAATGGGGCGGTCCTTCGGGTGAGACCGCAAAAACCGATGTTCACGTGTGTGGCACGTTAAAGATCCCTGCCTGCTTAAAGGCTCAAAGCGCCGAGCATAGGTCTAAATTTTGCATTCCTTCACCGGCAATGGTGACGTCTCCATGTGAGTGAAAGATTCTCAAGGGGGACGTTAAACAATATATAATTAATCAATTCATCTTAATTAACTCCTTGATTTCAAACCGAGCACATAGAGGTAATAAGAGGAGACTTGTTCACAATGATTGTGAAATTTATTGTCCATGATTCTGGTGTTAGGGTGTGGTTGGTTAGTTAGTTGTATATTATTTACGTTCCTTTCGAGAATCTTTCACTTGCATGAAAATGTCACCATTGCCGGTGAAGAGCTGTAAAATTTGGACCTATGTTCGGCGCTTAAGGCCTTTAATCAGGGAAGGAGTTTACCGCACCACACCTGCTGTGATACGGGACCTCGGTTGTTGCAGTCCCATCGGAAAGACCGCCTCATTTAGTCTAAGCAAGGGGTCCTGAGGACCTATTCTAACCCGGATCCCCACGATATGTGGATGTATAAAAATCTGAAATACATTTCGTTCTCCAGGTTTGAAAGATGTACCATCAGCATGTAACATATATATATATATATATATATATATAACGTTTTTATGCGTGATACTGAGATGACCGTGGCGATTTTTTTCTTTAAATTTGAGGCGCACCGGACAATTTCGCGGAAAAACTCAATTATCGATGGGTTTTTTTCCTTAAATAGAACCTATAGTATTTTGATTGCCGTAATTTACAGTTAATCATGGGCGGTCAGGTCATTCTAGAGTAACTGTTAGCAGTATTTAAAGGTATGGAGAACTCACCGGTTAATACACATTAAAATTTATTTATACACCTGCAGTCAAAAGAAAGGATCTCTTCATACATAAAATTACATGTCGGCACCTCAAAAACATTCACACATGTAAGTACATATGCGCACCTCAAAACATTCACACATGTAAGTACATGTGGGCACCTCACAACATTCACACATGTAAGTACATGTCGGCACCTCAAAACATTCACACATGTAAGTACATGTCGACACCTCAAAAACATTCACACATGGTACATTGTATCTGGTTCTGACTATGTTACACCACAAAGCTACATCAGCAGCTGCAAATGTGCATACTAGATACGATACACTACATATTTCAACGACGATCGGTCCATTTAACACCTTGATCTACTATGCCCTATGCATGGTTCAATGACATATTCGAAGTAATTGGATTATTATTGAAGTATCTGAGGCGTCAAATCCGTGTCCACATTACTCGACGATGCCCTTCGCGGAAATGATGAAGAGAACCAGGAACATATAATTATATCTTGTAGTAATTCGATATTCGTCTTTAGTCATACAGAATTTCATCGATATATGTGAGAAAATTTGCCAGTTTACTTTCGGAAGGTTGGTGGTCTCTTCCCGGGTACATTGTATCTGGGTTCTCTCCCCCACCAATAAAAACTGGACGCCACCATATAACTGAAAAATTGTGGAGTGTGGCGGGAAACAAAAAGATAAGAAAATAAGAATTTCATTGTTTTACAGGAAGTGACGCACGAACTACAACTATCCATGAGAGAGATAACTTAAGAAGACAATGCATGTACAGTTATTCTATGATAGGTATTTATCGTTTTCATTGTTTAGAGCATGGGGGCATGATATCTACTGGTCACGGTAGACTAGTGGTTATGGTGCTCGATTTGCAACTGCCGGCCCTTGTTCGATTCGTGTTCGGGCCGGCTTAAGACGTTTAATTGAGGCAGTGACTGTTCTTTCGCCAAACGCCCGACCTATGGAAATGAAATTCACGGATTTTTCGGATTTGAACTTTTGAACTTTACGACTTCACATGAGTGAAAAATTCTTCAAAACAACAATAACATATAAACATTATTATAGTCTCCGCAAATTAAGTTTTGGTGTGGAGTATACCGGAATCATCTGGTACGTCATAGACGCAATTTACCCAGGTTGGTTGGTTACGTTGTATATTGTTAAACGTCCCTCTCGAGAATCTTTTACTGATATGAAGACGTCACCATTGCCGGTGGAGGGCTGTAAAATTTAGACCTTTGCTAGGCGTTCATGGCCTTTAAGTAAGGAGGGATCTATATCGTGCCACACCTGCTGTTACACGGGCCCTCGGGGTTTTTTTTTGTTTGTTTGTTTTTTGTTTTTTTTTTGTCTCATCCGAAGGACCGCCCCATGTAGTCGCCTCTTACGACAACAACCAAGGGGTACCGGGGACCTATTCAAACCCGGATCGCCACGGGGATAATTTTCCCAAAGTTTATCTCTAACACTGATTAACATATTTGATTCAAACTTGATATATTATCTTAAAACCAATACTCGGACTCCATTCAAAATTGGTGTATATAATATGTATATAATGAAGCTATGCATCTGTCATTTTTGAGATTCTTTAACATTTAAGGAAAAGATGGATATTTTCATTTTACAAGTACAGATGTTTTTCAGCTTTATGGACTTAGTTATTTTCTTTTAGATTTTGTAACGATCTTTTCTATCTCTCACAGATACTACTGCATAAGTTTTGAAGAGAGTCGAAAGCAATCATCAGTCCATTTGTCTATGAATTTGATTTTGTTAAACGATGTGTATTTCACTGGCGCATGCATGTTAAATGGAAACATATCTTAAATATTCTGAGTAAAGCGTTACTGCAGAATATATAGTCTTACATTTACAGTAATTGCCGTCAAGATAACAGAGTTCCTCTTCATGTCAAAAGGATGAGTGTATTCTCAATGACCTTCAATTCATTATTTCCCACCATCCAATGTGCCCTGCTGGGGTATTTGTCCCGTTAGGACAATTCTAGTTTATCGCCACCTAAACATAAAGAGGAGGTGCAAATATTTAATGTTAGTATGAGAGCGTTTTCTTTCTATTGGTTTTAATCAATTCACACAACATTTAACCGCGATCAATACCTTGTACTCGTGAATAAAACATACCCAACCCAATACCTCTTTTGTGCATCTTTGAATATCATATTTTCCGGATCTAGTTTTCTTCGTTAAATTTTAATATCATTACAGGTAGATACGAGTTCGAGTCTCCATTCACTTAAGAAACTGAAAGATACACATCGTGTCGCCAACTTTGCAAATGTTCTGAATGTATGAGAGTTATCAATCTTGCACTTTGCTTTGTACGAAGTCTGCGAAAATCATTTGGGGCTACATTTTAGTGTCAATAGCGACAGTTGCCTCTGTAATCGTACATTTTGACATTGTATTGAGCTTTAAAATGCGTATACATGTATAATCAACATATACAGGTATATGCGCATGTCTGATGCTGTGAGTTGGATCTGTCCGTCTTCACACGTTACTGCATCCTTCCACGGGCATGACGGAAGATCTTTTCTTGATACTGTTGATCCGAATTATAAAATAAATATTTCTTCGTATTTTATTTTTCAATCATAACTAAAATTAGTGCCTCTATAGATTTCCTTACATATCACAGCAGCGTAAAGATGAGTTTACAAGCTAGAGAATTCGAGAGTAAATGATTGAAAAAAGAAAATAAATATTTGTTTAAGACTATCTGTTTTTTTGAGTACTGTTTATTTCAACAGATAATAAAATACATTGGTAGATGTAGAAGTGGTTATAGCACACTACCTCCAATTGAATATATCTTTTTCATTTTGAGGCATTCGGTCTTCTTTCTGAGGCGAAAAAGGTACTTTCTTGGGTCGTAACCCCTTTCAAAAATTTCCTAGATCCGCCACAAATAAAGTAACAAAGTATTTAACTACCAAATACCTTGAAATTTACAAATGTACATTTCCTATTCATAAAAACGGATTTCGTCTCATATTACCAACATTATGTCTAGAATGTACGACAAGAGCAATCAAGCTAAAAAGATTATCCCAATAATACATCCCAGTTCTTGAAGTTAAGCACATCAGTAGATTGATTTTTGTGTACATTTTGCGAGAACAACATCCTGTTTAAAATACTAGATGCGTGCGATTACGAGTGTTCCAACCCTCTCGCAAAAGACGGCAGATTGACTTTATGAAGTGGTGTTTGATAAGAGCAGTGAAAAGCATCGGGTTAGGATGCATAAAGCGTCGGGTTAGGGAACTTCGTGACAAATTCCAGACTCGGCTATCTAACCCATTCATAGACAGACTTTCGTGCAAAGAAAAAAATAGTTTGATAAATTGCAGACATTATGCAATTCATTTGATAAATGGTTAAATCAGATAACATAACGCTAAAAGTTTTTATTACTGCAAAATACACAGCGGTTCATATTCTTATTTTGTCACGCATATTCCCATCAAGAGTCGCGCTCACTGCAAGTCTTACTACGGTAAGACATTGTAGAAACCACTAATGATGAAAAATCCACTAATGATAAATGTTGCAATATTGAACACATTTGTGTTCGCTAATGAATAAAAAGTACCATTAATGATGCACCATCATAACCATTACTGATAAACTTTTCTTTCATTAGTGAACGGTCATGATGGTGCATCATTAATGATATAATTTTTCTTCTTAGCAAACGCAAATGCATTCGATATTGTAACATTTATCATTAGTGGATTTTACATCTTTAATGAGTGGTTGCTGCAAGGCAATGTATTGAAACTCTCTCATCGTGATTTCCATGTAGTATTTAATGATTTCGATATAAGATACCTCTCATGGTTAGGCACCTGATAAAGCACTCTCTCTCTCTCTCTCTCTCTCTCTCTCTCTCTCTCTCTCTCTGTGTGTGTGTGTGTGTGTGTGTGTGTGTGTGTGTGTGTGTGTGTGTGCCGATAGTAGTTATCTCGGTGTATTACACAATTTCATAAATACCTTTTCTGATCATCCTAGAAATGCAAATTAGAGAAATGCGTGCAGTTGCTGTATTGATATGTCCTAAAAGGAAAGGTATAAATTGTTCCCCAAGCATTTTTATCAGATACAATTTGCAAAACCCAACCGTCATTTTCAAGAAATATCCCCCCCCCCAAAAAAAAAATAAAATAAAATAAAAAACAAACACAAATCTAGCACATTTACTGAAAATCAATATAAATTTTGATAGAGTTTCTAAGGATAAATTTTAATATTTCTATAATTTTACATAATTTTGTCAGGAAGTTATGATGCTATCAAGATATGACGACTATTTTCTCGTTACGGTTTCTTACATGCGATACGCGTACACGTTAATATTCTATTGATGGGTCACTGAACTCCTTGTAATATAGAATAACATCTCTCCATATGCATTAAATGGTGAAGATATCGAACAGTGATTAATCTCATGACTCCTGTAAAAAATAATTATTAGTAAAACAAATTAAGAGTAGAGCAAACACGGATCCCTGGACATACCAGAGTTGAGATAAGGTGCGAAGGGGGAGTAAGTATCCCTTGTGAACCGGTCACACCCGCCGTGGGATTTATATCTTGATCGGGTAAACAGAGTAATGCGTAGTCAAACGCATTGTGTAACGAACAGCCTCAATTTGTATGAAACATGCCAGATAGCATTTTACTCAATGACAGGTTGTATTGGCAAACTAAATCTTATAACGACCATAGAATTTGAGATATGCTGACTTTAAACGAGACTGTTGAAACCCATGTAATATCAGCTTATTTGTCAGCAGCCTGTCACGATTTAAAAACTTACCACACACAGAGCAAGCCCCTGTGTATCAAATCATTTGAGAGACATAAACATCATATGCGGAGGATAATGGGACATTGCTGTATGTACATATACATGGGAAGTTGAGGATGGAGAAGCTGAATTATCCCGTATGCCATAAAGTTGAGTTATTAGTTTGCCATTAGCTTCTATGTTCAATAAAAGATCTCAGTATGAAGCAGATGTAGAGACTGCTGGTACATGTATCTGTTGTGAACTTGCTCAGTGTATGTTCAAAATATCCGTGCTCAGTGTATGTTCAAAATATCCGTGTCCCACTTTAAATTGAATCTCCAAATCAAATATCCAAAAAGCCTTACAATGAAAATTATAGGTTCCTTTTTTTCGTCGTCAACTTTTAATGTTGAAGGTCGAGATCAACTGTTGAATGTAAAATTCTAAAAAAAAAAATTATCTCACGTTGGAACAACTAAGAAATTGAGCCTACACACAAGTCCTGTACTTTGGTATCTATACCCATGTAAAAAGTCAAGGTCACAGGATAGATTCCAGGAACCCATTGGGTTCAAGACTTATCCGACATTTCTTACAACTTTAATTCGTACCAAATTTCCAGGAATAATGTTTAGCACACAAATCTTAGTTGTATTGATTTTAAGGTCAATATATAACTGCGACGACATGACACATGCAGCTAAAAATTATTTCACAATCTTCGTACATACAAAATATATTGTATTATATATTGCAGATTTCACGATCTAATTTTATAATCATTTTATTTTTAGGAATATGTTGCCTTCCATATAATATTTTCGCGGTCAAATACGTGTATTAGGCTTCAGATTTTAGTTGCATCTTAAATATTGGAATAATCAAACATTTGAGGAATATTCATTACAGAAACCATGCACGGATCCAGACATTTTTCGGGTGGTGGTGGGGTGATGGTGCTCTAATCTATACAAGATGTTATTTTACAACAGGAACGGCATATAAATTAACAAAATATGTATTTCTAATCAATATCTAGAGGTCCATGATCCTCCAGATTTCGCCTTCTGGGCTGCCCTTGAGAACACTTTTGGAAATACGCTATGTTATGAGGTTGTGGAACCCTTATAATTTTATAATTAAATGTTGTCCTTTCAATATACTTATACATATCGTATATCCTTGGGGGCCAAACGATCCTTCTAATAACCAATACTTCATCTTGGGCAGTTAATATCGAATATATTGACCCATGGCCACGAAAGCTATCAGTAATCTAAATGTATGTATGGATTTTATAACCTCCATTCCATGCCGATACGACGGGTAAATAAACACTATTTACAAGAAGTACTTGTATGTGTACGGATGTATATACGTTTTGAAATTGTTACGAAATACACAAAAATTTAAAATTCCGGAACCGACAAGATTTTCCGATATTGTTTTGACTAAATTGGATTATACAGTGTTCCGGTTATGAGGTCATTATTTCTTCCCCATAAAAAGTTTATCGCTTGTGGTGGATTCCTGCACATGAATTATAGAACTAGTATCCAATTTAGCTTCACGATTTAAAAGTGATTTTGTACAAAGTCGGTGAAAACAAATAATTGCCCCCAAAAGGAACACAGTATAAAAAAAACCAAGAGCGGAAATTGATTCAGTTTAATATGTCTGTACTGGTGTGGAGTTGGCTGTCGAATTTGATACAGTGCATTAATATAAAGCATTAAATCATTGTATTTCGAAAACTACGTGTTTACCGACAACGTGATGGTGGCACGCAGTGACTACCGCACGTTGTTTTGAGAATGGTGTGTATGCTCACCTCGCTGTCATCATTACCTACAATTATTTAAAATAAAATATTTGTTTGAGAAGCACAATTGCCCCAGTAATGGCAAGTTCCAATGATGGTTATGCCAATGTTGAATATATTAAAAAGAAGGTAAAGGTCAAGGTCACAAGGTCAATGGACTTGGTGCCAAAAGAAAGGACTTATCACAAGAGATACTCATGTGAAATCCTTAATATGTGCCATTTAAAAGTTAGGGTCAATGTTAAAGTTTTTAATTTATAACGTGGGTCATAACCAAAGATTTAAGTCACGGGGTCATAAAAATGCTACAAACAGAAAGGTCTTGTCACAAGGAATGCGCGTGTAAACTACGAAAGCCCTAGTACTTACCATATAAAAGTTGCAATGTCAAGACAATGAGGTCAAAACTTTTGGTACCAACGGAAAGGTCTTGTCACAAGGAATACTCATGTGAAATATCAAAGCGCTAGTATTTACTATTCAAAAAGTATTAGGAATGTTAAAGGTTCAGACAGAATGACAGACAGAACCAAAACAATGTACCCCAAATCTTCAATCACAGGTGAATAAAAATACAATTATTCAAAATATTGACTATTATCTATAAACGTTTAGGAAGTAAGTTTAAAAAAAAAGGAGCAAAGGAAACAGTTTATGTCGGGTGCATACAATTTGTTGATTAAAAATAATTCCGAAATGTCAATCTACCCACCTCTCGGCCATTTGAATAAATAACAAAGGCTTTTGAATATATCGCATGTGATCAGTTTTTCTTATACTGTTACGGAGCTTTGGTTGACAATGGAATTTAAAGTGCAGTCTCACACACTTTAAAAGAAAGGAGAGGCTATATTTCATTCAGAAAAAAAATCTGATTAAAACAAGCTCCTAGACCCGCTCCTCTTTTTAGAATGTCGCTGTAAAATTATAAAATGAAGCCCAAATGAGTGGATCAAAGAGCTGTTATTAATAAGATTGTCCGGTTAATTTGATTTCAATGAAAAATCACATGATTCCAACCAGTCATTTAATTCTTGTATACATATATGGTATCTATTCGCCATAATTATGGATTATTTTTTCTTTAATTTAATGAACTGATTCATATTTGGTATTCTGAATGAAAAATAAACAAAATAAATAAATAATAATAGGAAAACTGGATGTCGCAGTTCTTGTGTTTGTTGTGAAGGTAAAAACAAATCCTGTCAGACGACTTGAATTTTCGTTATTGCAGGCGTTCCTTGTGTCACGTTTATGTGTGGTATTTATCATAAATCTCTCCCTAATTTACAACATAACGCACTTTATATGAATATATTTAAGACGATTTACAAAGCCTACTAGTAATGAAACAAGAGGCTTGATGGCTTGGAATCGCTCAACTGAAGTCTAACATCTAGCTAGAGGTTCAGCGGCGACACTTTATTCTGTTATCGTGTATGTAATGTCCGTCATTTCATTACATTTTATTTTATATTTAATCATTTTATTCCGTATAACCCCATTGTAAATATTCTACTCTTGCCGCTGAAACCATTTTCTCGGGAATCCCTTGCTTAATGAAACCTCCGACCTATTCCACTTCCATTTGAACTTCACTGCTTCAGATTTCGTCATTTCCATTTTAATATAGCCCAAATCACATACGTGATATCAATCATTAACACTCGATTACACCTAGTGGGCATCGGGGTTAGAATAGGTCATCAGTACCCCTTGCCTGTCGTACAAGGCGATTAAATGGGATGGTCCTTCGGATGAGACCGGAAAAACCGAGGCCCCGTGTCAGAGCAGGTGTGCCACGATAAAGATCCCTCCCTGATCAAAGGCCATATGGCAATGGGATTTATGTCTGACATCCCGAATGGAATGTTATGCCCCTATGATTGACGTATTTGAACTACTTTAAATTATCAAAATGCCGCACCCTGTGGGGATCCGGGTTGTTAGAATAGATCCTCAGCACCCCTAGCTTGTCATACGAGGCGACTAAACGGGGCGGTCCTTCGCACGACACCGCAAAAACCGAGGCCCGTGTCAGAGCAGGTGTGGCACGATAAAGATCCCTCCCTGATCAAAGGCCATAAGTGCCGAGAATAGGTCTAAATTTTGCAGCCCTTCACCGGCAATGGTGACGTCTCCCTACGAGTGAAAAATTCTCAAGCGGGACGTAAAACAATATACAATCAATCACTCAATTACATATATATGTATCAAAGTTTCGAAAACGTAACAAAAGCCAGTAATAACGATTAAATTTAAAGTTATTGATAAAGTGAACAGCGATTGAACGTGACTTAAGTAAAGGTATGCCACCACAAAGACGTCATTTACAGGCAAATGTGTGCAATCAAACAATCGGAATATTTCAGGCTAAAAAAAAAACCAGCGAGATGTTGCTATCCGATTTGGTGTGCCCCAGAGTGTCATCTCTAGACTCTGGACACAATATCAGGGGACTGAACTAAGAGTGACAGACCCCATGCCACAACGCAAAGTTAAGACCAATACATCGTAACGTTGGCACATTGACAAGTTTTCAACCTGCTCCAAGACTGACTCGTTAGTTATGTTGCCACAGGCCTAGGCATTTCGTCCCAGACTTTGAGAAACAGACTTCAGGCTATTAATTTCAGGGCTTACAGGCCAGTAGTGCATCACAGACTTCTCTCACGTCATCGACAAGCACTTTTGGAATTCGCACTTCAACATGTGAATTGGGATAAATGATGTGGGAACCGGTACTGTTCACAGATGAGTCCCGATTCTGTCTGGACTTCCACGATGGTCGTAAGCCTGTGTGGAGAGAGGCTAGACAGATATACTGCCACAGATTGGGGGTTGAACACAATCGGGTTGGGGTGGCTCCGTGATGATTTTGAGTAAGATCTCTCTGGCGGGTCGCACAGACATGATAGCCATTAGGAACGGTGCACTGACTGGTCTCAGTCGTCAAGTTGTTTGCAGGTATAATCGGGCCAAATTTCATTCTGCTGGACAATAACTCTAGTCCCCATCATGGTCATGTGGTTCAGGAGTATCTGCAGAGGGACACTATCGAGTATCGAGCGTATGTAGTGGTATGTTGTCTTACAAGACCAGAACCCCATCGATTATGTGTGGGATCAACTTTCACAGTGTCTAAACCAACGGCAGGATTTGGATGACCTTGAAAACGCACTGAGAGAGAAATGGAACAATCTCCCACAACAGAACAGTGTGAAGCTCATACTGAGTATGCAACGCCGATACCAGGCTGTTCTGAGAGCAAACGGAGGGCACACCGAGTATTGATGAAACTCTGAGGCACTTTTGGACATGTCCTGTAAAGTTAAAGTTGTCTCCCATGCCAGGTTTCTTCACGTGATCCAGTGGCATGTTGTTTCGTGCACTCTGACCCAAAACATTGATAAATGAAATTAAGATTTCTGATTAAACATTGATGACAAATGATGTCGGAGTGTGTGGTTCATATATTCTGACATGCACGTACGTAGGTTTAGTTTTAATCTATTAAATAGTCCATGGTCCCTAACTTGTGCAGTATATATATATATATATATATATATATATATATATATATATATAGGAGTTAGCAGATCAGACAGTGTTGTTCAGCTGTTTAACAATAATGACAGATTTCAGTACGAACAGAATGGTGTATTTGAGCATAATTTACTTAGGATCCTTCTAACCAATATTCTCCTTTTTATCAATGACTCTGACATTGAAGGTATATTAAACAATATTTTGTTCAATGTTAAAAAGCAGATCGTGGATCGTGTATCTATTTATTTATTTATTTATTTGGCTTCTTCTTGATAATTACCATTCGAATTCTTTTCAAATTTGGTAGGAAGTATCTTTGGGACAAAGGGGACATAGATTGTAAATTTCAGGACTCCTGCACCCATTGGGTGAGTATAAAAATGCTAAAAATTGATCCATTTTTCAAATAATATTCCTCTTTACAACTTTACATATGCAAGAAAACCTAAATGCATAGTAATGTAGAGTAGGACGGCCTCTACCAAATTTGTAAATGTTATGATCCTCGGGGTAGAGGTTCTGACTTCAGGGCGAGGCCAAACTTGTTATGTATATTATATATATGTAAAACATTTAAATACATGTAATATATTCTTTAATGCCATTGATAATAAATTGTAACTAAATAGATATATAGAAGTAGTAAGTAGTCTTTCAACGAAATTGTAAATTTTATGATCCTAGGGGGTAAGGGTTTGGTTACTAGTGTAACCAAAATTTTATATCAATTATTGTCCTTATCATTTGAGAGACTTCTTGAAGTTTTCTGATATGGTATAAAAACTAAATGCATATTTAGGAACAGCAGAAAAGGGTGTGGCAAAAATGTGAATTTCACAACACCAGGGATTTGACTCTAGGGCGGGTCAAAATTTGTCATTTTGCGTTAATGTGTTATATTCTGTAAAGCCTTCATCAACATGGACACTTCTGAGGGCATTTAAGATATAAGAACATATCTTGTTTTATATGCGTGCTTTTCCTGAATATTAGATTTTAGCTTAAATATTCAGAACAGAAATTTCTTTCGAGATATCGTAGACCTTGGGATTAATGATACTTTTTAACTAATACTCAGGTGACCTATAAGGCCTGCGGGTATCTTATTTGTTTTATACATGCATAATCCTGAATGTATTTGTGTTAATTTGTGGAACTTGTAACACATGCATCAATCCTACAATCGTTATCTTTTTTATATATAGATCGGAGATCCAGGGCATATAATGTTTGGTTTATCCGTCTGTCTGTTAGGCCATAACCTTGGTCCTAACTTTTGAATGGATCTATATTTCATTAGGAAGCAATTTTGTTTTACTTACTGACCTTGGGGGTTCAATTGTTTCACAAACGCATCTTGTTACATGTCACATTTGTTAAGAAAATAGACAACAAGTTGTATTCAAGATATTACAAATCGGATTAGAAATGTAACTTACTGTGGATCGCTGCACCAATAATTTATTGAATGGTTCGCCAAAGCACGTCATATCAAGTATGCTTTCATCATCGAAAGGGCGCTAAATGTCCTCAATTCTAAACGGTCGCCGTAGCTCAATGGTAGAGCGTTCGCTTCACGATCGGGAAGTCGTGAGTTTAAGCCCGAGTTTGAATCCCGCTCGTATCATAGCCGCGTCAAATCTAAGACGGAAACGTAGGTAGTGACTGCTCATCCACCAAACGCTCAGCATTTAGAAATGAGAATCACGGGTCTTCCGGATATGACCTTAGAAACAAAAGTCCCGTGTCGCGGCAGGCGTTGGCAGGTTAAGGAACCCTCACTATTACGGTCCTGAGCTATAATCATAAGTTTTTTTGTTGTACTTTGCCTACAGCTGATGACATTTCAATATGAGTGAAAATGTCTCAACGGGGCGTAAAACTATCAATCTCAGATGCATAATTTCTTGGGTTTTTCCGCAGTAATAAAAATTGGTTTGCAAAATAAAAGATTTTAAAATCAAAATCTCGGTGTGATTTGATGCATGCTATAGATACATGTATACATTTTACAACAAGGGACTGTAATTTTCTGTCATGTATATGTTTCGTGGTTTTTTTTAATTGATGTTTCTTGAAGATTTTATTCCGAACATACTTATAGATTTAAAAAAGAACATTATGAAATAACGTTTTCATTTTCATAAATATTTTGATTTAAAATCGGTACATCTTATTGAGTTTTCTTGGCATGTTTTATGAGATATTCATATCATTCATATCATGCATCATATCACAGCAAAGTTTGGACATTGCATATATATATATATATATATATATATATATATATATATATATATATAATGCTGAACAAATGATAGTATCAGAGAACGGACTAATGGGCAATATCCCTGAGTTGACAACTCTTTTGTAAAAGGATGATAATCATATATAAAATATGCAGTCGGATTTCACTCATCTTTCAGAAAAAAAAAATACTATTGAAGTTTTTTTCCCCATAGAATAATGATGCAATTTGGACTGGAGTTTAAAAATGTTTAAATCAATGTTCTTTAGGATTTGTTTTTAAGGTTGACATATATAGTTCTATGAGGTTGGGCGTTCAGTTCTAATTGTGCTGTTAGAAGCAGACAAAAATGCTCCCGATGCATTCTTTTCTTTGTCTCAATATCGCCTTTTCAAAAGTAGTAATTTGTCATGCCCAGAGTTATAAATGTCGTACGTGTTTCATATTTTTAGCCAATTTAGAACTAAATCCTGAATTTACTATACACGGTGTCACAAACACGTTGATTTCACTCCATGCTCTGTCTGAAAGACGGAAAATATATTGGCTTCTGAAACCTTGGTATTACAAATATATGAAAATTAAGTTTGGGTTAAGCATGGTGTCCACAACGTATAGGGGTTAATATAAAACTTCTCCATAATTGACGCTATAAGTAGGCAACACTCGAAGTGAGTGTAAAAATCACCACCTTTGTGGATTTGATTAACAGAAAAGAAGTTAGCAGAAAAGAAAAGAATTTTTAGGCTTTTATATCGGACTATTTCAGCATGTAGATTACTTAATTTAAGATAAATCGAAAAGTGTAGAGAAATTAGTGTTGGAAAACAGATATAATGTTCAAACTTAGTACTCTGGGCCGTAGCACGTTTTTTAGATCTGTTCTGAATTAATGTCTTTCACAATAGATGGAAAACAGCTAGAAGTAGCAACTGAATATTTATATTTGGGCATAAAATTTCCGAAATCGGGAAATTTTTGATTAACAAAGAATGAGAGAGAGAGAGAGAGAGAGAGAGAGAGAGAACAACTAAAACAATATATGTAGTAAATATTTTTTAAAAAGTCATTCATTTAATTTGTTTGCAAAATTGCCAGTATGACCTACTTGATAAAATGGTAACCTCAATATAATTTTTGCGGATGTGAAATTTCGCGATTTACTGATATTGATATTACAGAGATATTTAAAATTCTGTAAGTTGCTTTTGAATCTGAAGAAATCCACACCTAATTATATTATATATCATGAATCCTATTTATTACTATGTAAAGAATTAAGTTATCAGTTTTGAGTTTAGAATGAAAATTATTTTAACAAACTTTCAAATATCTTGTACAATTTTGTCTGCTTAAATCTACAAAAGATGACTACGTTTATGTGATATCAGGAGTTCACGAAATTTTAATTCCAAGTGGCTAAAATACACGACTAAAAGAATATTGTTTGATCAGTTTAATCATTTATGGGTGGTTGGGATTGAAAAATCTTCAGTAGGAGTAAATTATAAAATATTTAAAGAATGTTTGAAATTTGAGGAGTATTTAGACATGTTAAACATAATGATAGAATAACCCTATCGAAAATCAGAGCACGACATCATCGTTTATTGGATCTATATCTTCAGTTATTTATAAGAATAGGTCATGCTATCTGTGCAATTCCAATATTGGGGATGAATTCCATTACCTTCTAGAATGTGAAATGTTAAAATGAAAGAAATGAATTTTATCATTTTTTTAGGTAGAGCAAGTTTTATAAAGTATAAGAATTTGTTTCAATCACAAAATATAAAGAATCTGGGGAATTTGTGCTAATTTATAGGAGTCAGTAAGATAAAGTCTGTCCTCCCGAAATGACACTTATGAATTTTGTTTCCATATATTGTATATATTGTCATGAACAAAAAAAATGTTTGTATGAATTATTGTAAAATTATCTCTATACCAGGTAGTTATTGGTTTATGAGAATAATAGATTGGAAGAACCGTGACTTGCCGTCCTACAGTTTAGAGCTTGGTAAACGAACAATCTCTTAGGCAAGAAGCTTTGCCGTCATGATTGTAATTTTTCCCAGTGCAGTGCATCAAAGTCACTCGGAAATTAATAATTCACATCATGGCATATTTTATTATTATTATTATTATTGTTATTATTATTTATTATTATCTTAGCATTAAGTATTTACTTTCTGTTTTTAATGTCTATATTATTGTGCAGATAATACACATACCCTACCAACCTTTATTGCATGCATATACAAAGTACTTTGTACATGCAAGGTGTTCAGAGAGAGAAACTTGTACTAAGACAATGATCAGGCACATTGCTCTCAGTGTAAGGTCAATGACAGGTCAACTGAATCTGAGATACATGTAACATCAATATTATTGCGCAGTGACTTTGTGAAACCACGTTGTTCTTTAAGAGTCACTCCCCTTGTCAAGTGCCAGTCAATATTTTATATATATATGATTTACACATTGAAATTTTGTTGATCGTCGACAAAATGGCATTTAGTTAACTACTACGTGATATGTATTAATTTGTAAAGTAACACCCTAACGGTCACATGTAGTCAATAGGAAATCAGACAAGAGTTACATTTGAGAGAGAGAGAGAGAGAGAGAGAGAGAGAGAGAGAGAGAGAGGACTAAACGTTTTCGTACGATGTCTTGGCTTCTGAAATCTTTAAGGTGGATCGCTAAACAGAATTTCCCATATGGGGTATGATTTCAAAATGTAAATTACAATTGTTTTATGTGAAATTTGTTTGGTCTTTTTTTCCGAATTAATAAAACAGGTGATTTGTTTGCAAATAAGAAATTTTAAAATCCATCTTTCTTTGTGATTTGATGCATGATGTGAATATCTGATTAAAAAAAGAGGGAAACCATTACAAATGTCTTGCTAATATGTTTTTTTTTAAATATACACCTTGAATCTTTGCGAAACACGTCAATAGAAGAAAAAAAAAATACATAAACATTAGAAAAATATATTTTGAAAAGATATTGAACTTGCCAACTTTTTAAAGATGAGTAGGTAGAGAGTAGAAAAGCTCATATTGATAAAGAATGGTTCTCGAAATTGACACAATTACATGTACATATTTCTTTAATTCTTCAACGAAAACTACTTTATTCCTTGAAGCAGAAATACACATTGTCTTCATGCTGATAAAACTTGCAATAGTCAAGCTTGGAATTACATACATTTGCTGCCTTGATCAGTTGAACTTACGTTCTTGATGGATTTCAGTTGCCAAACCAAACCAAGTCTGCCATTTGACTTCATTACAAAAGCAATTCGGACATCGTGGTTCTCGTCTACAGGGCTAGAATATTTTGACAGCCAATATCGAGGGGAAGCATAGTAATTGGTGTTGTTGCAAACAAAACTATCGCTTTACACACGTATAATTGAGATGAATATGACCAAATTACCCCGACTAAGATTCCAAGGCTAGCGAGGGGAAATGAAAATTGATATTGCAGTCATAAATCATCTAGCGTGCTCATTCTGAATGACAAACTTCTGGTCAAACATTTTTTGCTTATGATCTGCTTTCGTGCGAAATGTCAAGGTTTTCTAAACTCTGCAAGAAAATGGTTACTTCCTTCTTTCGCACGTGTCACTGGACTCATTAGTTTTACAGATGAACTTCATAGAATGTCTTATGTATGAATGTAAACAACTACAAACAGCCTTTCGTTTGAGAAATAGACGTAAAATCAAACAACATTATTTTAACCCCACCCACCCTCATCCCCCACAAAAACACCGTCTCTCGAAAACGTGTTTTATTGAGTATCTCTCTTGGTATACGATTCGAATTAGTTTCGTGTTTTATTGCCTATCTTCATGAATTAACGACACGGCTTTAGATTCCGAATTTTTCCCTACCCCCCTTGATTCGTCCGAGAGTGAAGGCGCCTTAACCCAGCAAAAACTTTATATGTCATAATGATCATTAAAAACAACTTTACAGATAGCATTTCCAATAAAATAAACATAAATGTAATTAATGAATTTTTGCCCGTCTTAGTTCTATGAAAACATTATCTCTTGGACGAATACACTACACATATTGTCAAATAATGAAAATAAAAAAAGAGCAAAGCTAGAATAAAGAAAAAAAAAACCAAAACAAACAAAAACAAACAAAAAAAAAACAAAACAAAACAAAAAACAAAGACAAAAAAAACAAAAACAAAAAAAAAACAAAAAAAATAACAAAAAACAACAAAAAACACCCCCCCCCCCCCGAAAAACCCCCACACACAGACTAAAAAAAAACAAAAAAAACCACCACCCCACCAATCCACCCCCCCCCAAAAAAAACCCCACCCTCCTCCACCCACCCATTCCACCCCCACCCACCCACCCCTAAAAAGGGGGAAAAACACCTCCGTAAGTGTGCATGCATAATCAAAGTCATCATTGTATCAAATAAAATCTAAACGTATCTCTTCATATTTGATGCCCAAAAAATTTACATACTTTTGTAGCCTGTACAAATATAAATGGGTAAAATTTGCGATAAGTACCTTTTCTCAAGGGCGCACTCAATTATGTTTAAGTGTGGTTCCTGCTTCCCTTGAAAATAATTTATTTTAATAATATTATTATCTGTATACTCCGATATAAAACTTTGACGTGCTATTGTGACCCCACCCTACACCAGGGGCCAAAGAAACTTGAATCTGCAATGTCTGCGGTTGCTTGCATGACCCAGTTGTTGCCGAGATGAAGATTAAAAAAAAAACGTTTCCCGTATATAAAACATTGATCGCCTATTGTGGCCCCACCCTACCACTGGGGGTCATACTTTGAACAGACTTGAATCGGAGCTACCTGGGGATGCTTGTATATTAAGATAAGTATTTTTTTTTTTGAATTCCAGATACAAACAACCATACAGTCGCTCACATACACATATGTACATCATGGCTGAAAGTTATGACAACAAAATACTGAGAGATTATTATTAATATGCATTTTCAAATAATCAATGCCAGTTTAACCATTTTCTTTTGTATACACCAGTTTCGTTCTTTCTTTTCTATATTTTTCTTTCAAATTCATAATATGTTTTCAAGTACTTAACTTCATTCGACAAGAAGTATTGTAAGATTAATGATTTCGTCTTCTCTAGGAAGACCTAGGATAATTGTACTTGCAACAAATTTTAGTCTTTTTCTAGATTTTTCAAATATCCATTTTTCTAAAAAGGACTATAATGGAACAACATTAGGGCAATAGATGTACACATGCAAAATTGTTTCAGCTTCCATTTGACATAAAGAACATGGATTATCATCTCTGATTTTTGACAGAAACAAGTACTTATTTGTGCCTAAGATTCTATGAATAATTCTAAAATTAAACCATATATCTCTTGTTATTGAAAAGTATTTTTTATGAATCTGCTTCCAATCAAGATCCTCATTTAACTTGAGTTCTTTAGTCCACTTGGATTCACATTTTGGTTTATAATACTTAGGAAAAGACAAAAATATCTCATACAATGCCTTAGAACTTTTCTTATTCAATATTGTCAAAACATCTGGCCGAAAAGGTCTTGTAGTGGAATGTGACTTGTAATTTTTAACATTGGACCAATAATGTCAATTGCTCTTCTTATAAGTGAAGGGGAGTTTAAGATTTTTTTTAATCATATCTTCAAATCACATAAAATTACCATTACCATCAAACAAGTCATCTACAATTGTAAACCCCTTTTCAAACATAGATTTTGAAAAAAAAAACACACATATTTTGGATCATGATTTTATTGTTATACCATAAAGGTTCCACTAAGATATCTCCGGAGTTGGAGTCGTGTGATGTAATGTTTAGAAAGTCTGAAAAAAAAAATATTTAGGATCTCTTTTCAGAAACTGTTGTTGGTATTTTTTGCTTTAACTGTAGAGTATTCTGACCCAAAGAGATGGTCAGTATTACAATTTGTTGGTGAAAATACACGTATAATTTATGGTGTTTTTCAATGTGTCCAGAGCCGTCAGTATACAGGGAATTATTTTACTCATTGACTTTAAAAAGCATCTGAACAACGTTTTTATATAAGAAATAGTCACAGGTAGCTGTTTACCTCACTTGCACATGAAAACATTACGAGAAGTCCACGGGTATCCCAACACTTTACTATTAGAGACAAGTCCATATAATCTCATTTTCTCGTGATTGTTTCGCTAATGTCATCGAAAATATCGAATCTTATTCTTTTCTTACCACATTGCCCAAAGACAAAGCCATTGTAATACCAGACTATCGAAATTTTCGGATGTTGATTCAATTTGGTTACGAGGGCCGTTTCTTCCCTAATAACGTCGTCCACTATCCGACACCCTCTATGTACATTCTTCATATCGGAACATTTTCGCATCATTTTACCTTTAACATCAGCACCTTTCATTTTAACCAGAATTCGTTGGGGTTGGTTCCTTTGGCCAGGATTCTAAGTATGGCTTCAGTGGGGTCAATTAACACATTGGTTTTCTGACTCAAGGCCTCATTGACAGTTTCCAAAACGTTTCCTCCTTCTTTCGCAGGTAAACCATAGAATGTAGTGTTGAGCTTTCGACACTATCGTTCGTTACGATTACCCATTGTCATTGCCCGTTTGCTCATATTTTCATTTGATTCTACATTCTTGTATAGTTCATTAAGTGCATCACTCATTTCTTTATATTCTTAAGGTCTCTGTTTTCTTTCTCAAGGCTGTCAAAGCTGGTTTTAAGAGTTGTATTTTCATGTTTCACTTTCGAAAGTTTTTATCGTTGAATTTTTTCTCTATTTTTTTTCTTTGTGTATATCAAACAGCTCTGTAACAATGTCTTTTATCAACCCTTTCAATCATTTGGTTTTAATCGTACGTTTCAACTCGTTCTGTATTTCTCTAAACTGGTTTTGTATTGAACAATCACTATGACCTGTCCTTGTGGGAGTAGCTGTAGATTTACCTACCTCGTGTGATTTTTGAGATGTTTTAGGTGTTTTTACATTCGACGGTTGTGACAAAGGTGCTGAGGCGTTTCTTGTGGTGAAGCCGTGCTCGGGTCCTGGCCTTTTTGTCAGATGTCAGATGTCTCTCTAGGGTATTTCTCATACGACTTCAGTATTTTGGAACTATCAGATTGCTTTCAAAATATTTTATTGAGAAATGGCAATTCACGTGGCTTTGTAATAAAAGTAGCGGGTTGTAACGTCGTGAGTAGTCTTTACCCGATTCACAGTTTATAAATAGAAACTCACCTAAAATCACATTTTGTCCTTCCGCCCTAATAATTTTCGTAGAGAATGATCACTAAAGATAATAATAACCAATTTTTTTGGGTCTGAAAAACGTATTCAGAAAAACGTATTTTGTGCCGCTAATTCCACTTACTTGGTGGAGCCGAAAATTACACGGCCTTCACTCGCATGTCGACTTCCGGATTATGAAGATGAGTAAGCATGATCCTGCTGGTATTGAGAAGATTTTCCTATACATTCTAATGTAAAACTTTGATCCCCTATTATAGCTCAACCCCATCCCCAGGGGTCACAATTTGTACAAATTTGAATCTGAACTACCTGGGGAGTCTTGCATATTAATATGAGCAATTATAGTTCTGAAGATTTAATGATATTTCCATGGAATTGATCCCCTGTTGTGTCACCACCCTAACCCTGGGGTATACCTTTTGAACAAACTTGAATCAATACTAACATGGTTGCTGGTTCTTTATTGCCACGTCCCCTTAAGTATTTTTCACTCATATGGAGACGTCACCATTGCCAGTGGAGGGCTGCAAAATTTAGGCCTATGCTTGGCGCTTACAACCTTTGAGCAGGGAGGGCATTTTATCGTGCCACACCTGCTGTGACACGGAGCCTCGGTTTTTGTGGCATAAATGGGGACCGCCCCATTTAGTCGTCTCTTACGACATTCGTCAATGTAAGGGACTTGGAATATATTTACAAAACGCTGTTAATTTATATATGATATTTACCTCTTTCCGCTATTCAGCTTTTTGACAGCTGAAAACTGCGTTTATAGTTTTTCCGTAAGCATTTGATAACCAAAATAATAATAAAAAGAAAAGTTGATCCACACGTACACGTTAACATTTAACCAACTCAGATGTAAAATGATCATTTGAACAATTTTTATTTTGATGTTATTTTCACATTCTAATATTTCAAATGATTTAATTGCTATTGTGTTTCATTTACAACCTTTGGTAAATATACATACTTGAAAACTAATTGACGAATTACTTATAAAGATCCTATTTGATAAAAAAAAAGATCTTGGGGATAAATATCAACTTACATTGCAATGGTTCTTTACTTATAGCAAATTACATGACTGCACTTTGTCGTATTTTAATTCCATTTATGTTGCTTTATATTGGATACTAGTACAATGTAGCATTCATATTAAAAATCACATTTGAAATTGATGAAATGCTATATATTTAGTTTGAATATATTGTAACATTTTATTTTGTGTAGTGTGTTTATAAATGCATTATTTTTTATTGTTTGTATCCCCCTTCCAGTTTATATTATTTCTCAGAGTTATGTAGTACATAAACTTTGACATGTTAATTAACTTCAGATTTTCAAAGTTAGTAATCGAGGTACGTTGGCTATTTAAGTGTCCACCAAATGACTCAACCCTGAGAAAGAGACAGCCACAAGAAGCTGGGGGAAACCATGAATGGGCAAACCATTCAATCAATGAGCAGATTTCAGAAATGTACCGCTTACGTTATGTGTTCAAATTCCCCACTGCCACGCTGCTAGATCTCGCAATTTCTCGCTATGGATACGAGAGTTGTATTTCAAACTTATCTACACAATATCCAAATGAGCATTAAAGAGATTAAAGAAGTTATGGAATGTCATATTCAACATCTCTTTCCCCAGGTGTAGCCAAGTTTTAAAATCGAGATTATTGACATTTTATCATAGTTCTTTCTACAATGACGTAATACACTACTGAAAAACAGATTGAAAAACCGCACGGCCTCTACTTACTTTTTGTACGTTCAGCAAATCGTTTTTGATATAATAAATACTAGATATTTCACAGTGTGTCGAAGCGTTTATGAAATTTCATTATATTTTTAAAACGGCCAAGGACAAGAGCATTTATTTTTGCTTATCAAAATGATTAGACATCGATTAGATTAAATATTTCAGGGGTTTTTTTACATGACAGAGTACTTATTTTACCTTTTGCAGAGCATTTCTATTCACACCAGGTAAGAATTTTTAAACTTCATAAAATGTTTTGGGGATATTGTATCAATATCATTATATATAACAAACTATGACATTGTATAAAGGTATTTTAAAATTAGTGAAATGTAGAAGTCAGATCTAACTACACGATCAAATGTGATATGTATATCTATTACTTCTATTTCTTCCGATATAACATGCGCCGATATACGTGAAAAAGTTTGCCAGATTACTTTCGAAAGGTCGGTGGTCTCTCCCGGGTACATTGTATCTGTGTTCTCTCCTCCACCTACAAAACCTGGACACCACCAGATAATTGAAAAAAAGTTGAATGTGGCGAAAAGCAACAATCAATCAATCCGATATAATATATCAGAACGAACTTTAAAAAAAAAAGCAAGTACATGTGATGGAATGATATCGGTATCCATAGCATTGATTTCTACATTTAACCAATGCACGAACTCCAGTATACCGGTACATATATGTATGGATATCATTTTCATAAAACTCTGATTTGTTGGTGTGTGATTTTAATTACATGAAAGTCATATACAGAGTTTGATTTTTTCAATTGAAAAAATCGGAAAGTGCATCTACCAGACGCTTAAGACTTAGTAGCTAAACTTATCTTTAACCCTTGTAAAAAAAAATAATAATATCTTTAACCCTCTTGTAATAAGTAAATTTATGTGTCACAAAATTAAAAAAATCAGAAACGCATCTACCTTCTGTTAAAAAAGTCTAATGTCCGACAGATTAAAGACGCATGTGTAGATTTTTCTTTACAAACGAATAAAAAAGACAATGACAGGCGCGCATCTCCTGCCATTGTTCACAGAAATATATTTTCAACTTCCAAATGAAGCATCAATATTTACCGACAAAGCCAAAGCAACTAGCTTTCGGATATATTAAATTCTTCCGTGATGTATCGTTCACAGCTTTTTATCGGACATTCTCTAGTGTTTCCGTCTATACAATGTATGATTCTTAGTAATCCTGTATCTAATATGCTTCATCAGTATCATAACATTAAAATGCAAGGAAAGTCACCCAAGTTTTTTTCGCATTGCTATGGCCGGAAACACTAAAGCAGAAAAAAAGTCCTCGATTTTAAAATTTCTAATTTCCAACTCCTTATTCTCACCGGAAAGCCCGTGAATGGGATATGACCGAGCTCTGGCAGATGAAAATGTAAAACAAAAACAGTAAAAAGTCTCATAAGTCCTATAATAAATACAAAATTAAAAGTTAAAAGATATCCCTGCTTGTTTGTTAGTAGCCTGCCTCGATTTAAAAAATGATCATATGCAGAACACGCTTTTGCGTATCGAATTAGTTGAGAGACTTAAATACCATATGCAGGTGTTAATGGATTATTGCCACTTAGATGATGGAAATTAATGATGGAAAAGCCACCCCGTCTATCATAAAGTTTAGTTGTTAGTTTGCCACTAGCATCTACGTTAAATAAAATATATAAGTACGAAACAGATGTGGAAGACTCTGAAGTGTCTTTCATTTTGAGTTAAATGGGACATATCGAATCCACATATGAATAAAAATAATTTTTGATAATTGATAAAACGTCGTCTACATATGTAAATGTAGGCAAGATATTGTTTCTTCCCATATAAAAGCCTTTAAATAAATTCTACCTCAAAGAAATATAAAAACATGTCAGCTAACAAATGAACACAATTCGTGCCAATGGGAATTCCAAGATGCTATTGGAAGACTGATCACCAAAGATACTTTGAAATATTTTTGATGAAAGAACGCTGTATTTTATATATGATGAAGTGAATACGAAATTGGATTTAAGTCGAAAACGTCAAGACGAGGTTATCATTTCAAGAATCAAGAAACTCACGTCTATTCACTGAATTATGACTTTTAAGCTATTTGTACTGTTTTATGATTGTCATTTAAGGTTCTTTGTTGATATGAAAAACATTATGTCTATGTCAACGCTAATTCAATGAAAACTTTTTGAAAAGGCTTGCATGCAAATATTTCAAAATTTGTATATAAAGCGAATTTTACAGCAAAATTTGATGTGTTACATATTTACAGATCTCTAGTTATACCTGCAATGCTATATCTAGATATACAAAAATAAATATGTTTCCTTTAGATTCCTAGTCAATTGGATGGGGACGTTAATGGCGGTCCCAAGTCAAAATCATAACCCGAAAAATAGTAGACTCATTGCGGGCCGCCACAGGGACTTCATAATCTGACCCTTGTAGTTGTTATCAATTTGTCGCCGATATAGGACTGAACTGTTGCCAACTTGGCTAAAAATATAACGAAATAATCTGCGCGAGGTGGATATTTAGTGTACGCTAAATGCGGCTGTTGCATTTGATTTAATATTACTTTTTCTCTAAAAAGTTATTTAAGACTGTTGTCACATATGAAGACACGCAGGTTATACTTGTTCTTATTGTTAAATGCAATTACCCTTGTAAATTAACCTAAGTGTAGATCTAGAGGTACTTGATACTGAAAATAATTAATCTAAAGTTCAATTACGGGCGTATACTAGGATATGCTTTCCCTGGTAATGTCAATGCCACATCTTGTAGATGTTCATGAAGCTGGTAGCTAACGAAGATTGAATTCTTATGAATGTATGTTATCGGAACTCCAAATCTTTGGAAGTTTCCCTACAAGATATAATCCACTCTTTGAGATGTTATAAATGAACAGGTCGACCTGCTGAATTTTCAACTTGAAAGGTCAAATAACAGGGTCGAGAGTTCAAAAATTAGTCTTTCTACATCGATAATTTGTCGGCGTATTTGCTTTAGGACTCTTTGTGAAGGTGAAGCTCACCTTTAGGTTTCGATTATTAGTTAGTATTTGTGAGTTGAAAGGTAATAAAGGGTTGAGGCAAGGTCTAGAATACTTTAATACTAGTCCACAAGGTACATGTCGGCACAGTCATCTGTTCCGTATCAAAAAGTACTTTATAGGAATAAATGGTTTGATGTATAGAAATAAGTAGCACTTAGTTGTATCAATCAGTGCATGGAGAACTGACGGTAAAGAACAGTTATTAATCTCATTAAGATTATAAAAGTAAGCCGTGAACCCTACAACGGAGAAATCCATAGCCAATATGTAAAGACCGGCTTACAATTGGTATGAAACACGTCAGGCATATAAAACTTATAATATGGTAATGATTGCCGGAATTATTTAATTGATGATTAACATAATTGTATATTTTTAGACGATATCGTTTTCAATAAAGATGCATTCCCGGGCCTATTAGAGACGTTTACAATTACCGTTATAGCATCAACAAAATATCAAATTAAGATCTGAAATAAATGTGTTCTATATTAAAATGATATTATTAAATTATGAAATAGCATATTAAGAAGGTACTTGAGGAGGAGACGGTTGCACGCGAAAATCTGCAGAATAAAGAACACCTGCTTATATTTCACGGAGAAGAAAAGGTATTTTATATTGCAATGATAAAATTTCAGTATCTATCAACCTATTTATCTGTTATCACTCCAGAAGGCGAATAGTTTTATCAAAAAGTTTACCAAATATTTCAACACTTATAACCTGAACAAGCTTCTCTAAGTATCAGATGTTTTTCTTGATTGAAAAGATTATGGATTTTACGGCCAAGGGATATAAATATTTTATTGAAAATGTTGTAAATTGTAGGAATGCCGCTAAGAGCGAATCGTTTTCTTGAACAACAAACTGTTTGATAAAACTATGTTCTGATATTTACTTAATGACGCTGTTTTCACAACATAGTATTATTCAAGCATACGGCATAGTTTTCTCTGCTGGTAACAGATCCACTTTCTGTGTAAAAATAACCAGAATTTTTTTTTTTCCGTTATGCAATATATTCCTCGCCTGAGATTTTAATTGGAATTGAAGTTCATCATAATACAGAAATTGCGTGACACAAAGGAACTGAGCCTTCATTTACATAGTGCATGTTTATATGCACGAGTATTGACCCATCTGTGCCAGAATACACTCAATCTCTGTTAAGTTTTTGTGTAAAAGAAGATGGAATTTTGGAGAAATGAGATTCATTACAGGGGTTTTAATAAGCTAATATCTATGCCTTAAAGCACTAGTTTAAAAGCCTTTTATATTCTGGAAGACTGGAAGAAAAATGAATAATGATGCACCTGCGCTTGTATGTTCCAATTCCCTTCACGAGTTCTGTTTTGGTCTGATGGTGAACACTCTATCTAATTTAGGCAGTGAAGAATTATGTAAAGTGATTGGGCAGCGGGAACACATATAATCACCCTATCCAAAAAGGAACAAAGTTCACAACAGATTGTAAGAAAGAATAGAAATCAAGAAAATCCTAAAGAATCGCTTTTATCTTAGCAACATGAAATTATCTCCTGGTAGAAAATTTTAATTATCAAAAGGAAATAAATGACTCATTGCATTTTTTTTTTCTTCTAAGAATTTGGAGTTTTCAAAGAGATTTCCTTTCTGGAGGAATTTTAAGAACTTTAAAGTCCCATTTGATATGTAATTAATACATTTGATATGTAATTAATACAATCATATAAACCAAACAAGCGAACTATTCTTCTGTTAAATATCAGATGAAGTTATTCAAGTGTAAACATAAATTTATGAACATGTTTTAAAATATTACAAATACGCATAAAGATAATATAATATCTAAACTGTAAAATCAGGTATAACATTTTAGAATAAAACAAAAATTCTTAATGTAGTCTAAAAACCAAATCTCTGACACGTGCTGACATTTAACACCAAAGAATGGGTGATTTTCTAGAGATAAATATTTCAATAAAATCGATGTGCCATACAATTGATTTTAAACATCTGCATATCATTACTATCAGTTGAGATCAATCAATAATAAGAAATGCATTCTTTTAATTTTATGATACATATGGTCCATTGTTTTACAGAAAAAAGTTGCCGGAGCTAGCATATTAAACGCGTCAGTTTAAGTGTTTTCACATTTGGCATGTCAGATCACAGTTTGATTTTAAACTTTTTATCGACTGTTTTCATTTAGAAGGTTATGCTCATTTTATCATATAGTTTCTAGATTGTTTCGTTTCGCAAGACTCGAGTTCAACTCTGGACAGAGGCGGAAATTGCTATCCATGTATAATGTTATATGTAGAGATACATTAAGTGATAGAAATAGAGGTATAGTTTGGGTCATCGGTTAGTTGCAAACAACGATAAAAATTTTATTGGTAAGAGGAAAAATTACCGGTAGAGTAGTTACGGATAGGATAGAGGCGTTACGGGTAGGGTTAGAGGCGGAGCTACGGTTAGGGAAGTTAGAGTACGGCACTGGGGGTAAGGATAGAGGTGGAGTTATGGTCAAAGAGTTACAAGTCGGTATAGAGGTACAGGAGTTACATGTAGGGTTTGAGGTAAAGGGTAGAGTTGTCAGATGTTAAAAATATAGTTACAATTACGGGTAGAATTAGAGATAGATGTACGGGTAAGGTTGAAGTTAGAGGTTAAATTAGGATAGGTTGATTGATTGATTGTTTGATTGTTTTACGTCCCGTTGAGAATTTGTCACTCATATTGAGACGTCACCAGCTGTAGGTAAAGTACCACAAATTTAGACCTATGGATAGCGCCCAGGGCCGTAGCAATGAGGGATCTTTAACGTGTCAACGCCTGCCGTGTCACGGGACCTCCGTTTTTAAGGTCATGTCCGAAAGAACCGTGATTCTCACTTCTAAATCCCGAGCGTTTGGCAAAGGAGCATTCACTACCTATGTTTACGTCTTAGGTTTGACGCGGCCAAGGCACGAGTGAGGCTCGAACTCAGGAACTCCCGGTTACGAAGCGAACGCTCTAACCACTGAGCTACAACGACCGACAAATTAGGATAGGGTGTACAATTTGTGGTAGGGGTAGAGGTTAAACTTGGGTGGGAGGAAATATATGATAGGATAGGGATATATTTATTTTATGTCTTTACCTATGAGATTTTTTTTCTCATACTGAGACGCCATCAGATGTAGGTGAAGCATCAAATTCAGGCCAATACTTCGCGCTCAGTATCATTAGCAATGGGGTTTTGTAACGTGCTAACACATGTCGCAACGCGTTGCTTACGTTTTAAGGTCACATCCGAAGAAAAACGTGGCTCTCACTACTAAATACGGAGTTTTTAGCAAAGTAGAACCCACTACCTATACCTCTTAGGTTTAATGCAGCCATGACACGAGCGGGCCTGGAAACCACGCCTTCCCGGTTCTACAAGCAGGGTTTGAGGTAGAATTTAACTTGGCTGAGAGATATCGATACGATACGGTTACAGGTAGATTGATTGATAGTTTGTTGTACATCCCGTCGAGAATTTTTCATTCACATTGAGACGTCACCAGCTGTAGGTGAAGTACCACAGACTTAGAACTATGCTTGGCGCTCAGGGCCGTAGCAGTGAGGGTTCTTTAACGTGCCAATGCCTACCGTGAACCGGGACCTCCGTTTTCAAGGTCATATCCGAAAGACCCGTGATTCTAACTTCTGAATGCCGAACGTTTGGCGAAGGAGCAATCAGTACCTATTTTTCCTCTTAGGTTTGACGTGGCCATGGCACGAGCGGGGCTCGAACTCACGACCTACCGGTTACGAAGCGAACGCTCTAACCACTGAGCTACCGCGGTTAAAGGTAGAATTACAAATGTACTATATGTAGAGTTTCCGAGGTAAGAGGTAGAGTCACGGTAGGGTTAGAGGTAGAGATATGGTAGGACTATAGGCAAATTGCAGTAGGGCTATAGGCAGAGTTAAGATAGGGTTAGAAGTAGACTTGCGGTACTGATACAGGTAGAGTTATGGTAGGTTTAAAGGTAAAATTACGGTGGGACAGATGTTGCGGATAGGGTTAGATTGATTCATTGATTGATTATGTATTGTTTAACGTCCCACTCGAGAATTGTTTCACTCATATGGAGAAGTCACCATTGCCTGTGAAAGGCTGCAAAATTTAGGCCTATGCTCCGCGCTTATGGTCTTTGTGCAGGGATGGATCTTTATCGTGCCACACCTGCTATGACACGGGACCTCGGTTTATGCGGTCTCATTCGAAGGACCGCCCCATTTAGTCTTCGATAAGCGAGGAGTACTGAGGATCTTTTCTAACCCGATCCCCACGCAGTTATATCAATAAAGCCGGGGGCGCTATGACGTAACACTGGTAAGGACTTGGAAAAATCAATAAAACCGGATACGCTTTGACGTAAAAATAGACCAATAAAACCGGCAGCGCTATGACGTAACGAGAACAATGACTAGGAAAGTCAATAAAGCCGGAAGTGCTATAACGTTACATTGACAACTAAGAAAAATCAGTAAAGTCAGTGCATTTATATAGTAAACTGGACGTCACCAGATAACAGAAAAATTGCTGAGTGTGGCGGAAAACATCAATCAATCAATAAATCTTAAGTTTAACTCGCACGATCAGCTTCACATGTAGGGGGCTGTGGTCCCAAGCTCCCGCTTAAGTACGCTCAAACACCGCTGGAATTTCTAATCAAATTTATTACGCATCCGAGGTGAAAATGTAAAGGATGGTCTGTTTACACTTTGCTCAGCAGCGGAATACACTATAACTGCTCTACATGAACTGGGGATCAGCATATTAGAGACCGGGTAGGATCCTTCAAGGACGAAGGTGTCAAAATAGAGCAGCTCAGTGAAGACTTCAACGTTGCACCATATGACATCATAATAAGCTATACGTTACGACGTAGATGTTCTTTTAAATGTATCGCGAAGGAAATGGTTATAATATTTTGTCGTCATTTAATACCAGTATCACGTGATATGCTGTATACGTTAAAAGTTTTCTTGTCCAATGATTATGTATTATTTATCTTTTTTTTTATATATAGTGTGCGTGAAGGTGAGAACATATTGTGACCTTGAAATCGCCCCTAATCTGAATGTTTGATGTAAATAATTTCATCTACATAAACCGTGCCACAGTTGGGGAGCATCTGCTATAGCCAACAGTACGGGCTTTTTATGTATATTCTAGATATATATATCCACTGGAAAAGTGTTGGGAGCAACTTCTAACTTACATATTAATGGTTTTTATAGGAATGGTGGCAACCCCGGTGATTTTGATAATTTTCAATATCAGAGCATGTTTAGTTTAAGATCGAATAATTGTATATTGTTAATGTCTCTCTTGATAATTGTTCACTCATATGGAGATGTCACCATTGTCGGTGAAGGGCTGCAAAAGTTAGGACTATGCTTGGCACTTACCGCCTTTGAGCAGGGAGGGATCTTTATCGTGCCACACCTGCTTTGACAGGGGCATCAGTTTTCAGGTCTGAGGACCTGTTCCAACCGGAAAAGCATTTGCTTACAGCACCTTCCATTCTGGCTCATGCAAACATGATGGTTTAACTGATTTATTTATAGTACTGAGAAATTTACTTTCCATAGAATGTCATACATGACGTGTTTTTTGCTATGTCTAATAATTTCTAAAGTAGGAAGTCTTATGTTCGTTTGTTTGTTTTTGTTATTTTCCGCCACACTCAACAATTTTTCAGTTATCTGGTGGCGTCCAGGGTTTGTTGGTGGAGGAGAGAACCCAGATACAATGCACCCGGGAAGAGACCACCGACCTTCCGAAAGTAAACTGGCAAACTTTCTCACATATATCGGCGCGAGCGAGATTCGAACCCATGCCGACTGAGGAAGGCTTATGAGTATCACTGTTCATGAAAAAGTGAATATAATGGTCAATATCAAAAAAGATTGCACAATTGAGAGTAGGGCAAATACGGACTCGCTTAAAGTAAATAATAATGTCGGCATCTGGGGCACCAGTAGTGCTGTGTACGTGGTGTTCATGAAAACATGTGGTGTTAAAGAAAATGTGGGTGGTGGTAAGTAGGAGGTGGTATGTGGTGTATAGATGATGTTAAGAACAGTTATGGTGGTGGTATGTCGGAGGTGTTGTTGAAATGTAGACAATGACACGGTATAATACTAAGAGAAAAACAATCTGTACGAATACTTTAGTTAACAGTGATGAATGAGGATCTGGAACAGCCGCGAAAAAAAGGAAGTAAACTAGGAAAAACCGCACATCATAGCACGATATTTTTAACCTTTCAAGCAAGACACGTTACATTCATAGTGTTCGTGACATTCACACATCAAGCATATTGACCATGCTATTATGTGACATTTCAATGCCTAATTCAACAAAAAGTGGAACCTGTTGATTGCCATTTTCCATTCAGAGGTACAGTTGGTTGTAACTTTTTGACAAAGTTTTCTTAATAGCGCACATTGTATCTATACACGATATAGAAAGCGCATTAAGTGTACAGACGTGTATTGTCAATTGTGAATTATATAACTGTAAAGCTAAAGATAGTATGTATATCAACAAGCATGAAGCTTTTTGTTAAACTCTAACAGACAGTTAACTTGCCTTTAACTCCTGTGTGTCTTGGGGGTAACTAAATGTTAACTGCCAGTTAAACGTAGCTAACGTTTGTGCAACCGAACTCTGGATTTTTGTTAAAATCACTGGCACTTATCGTTTAGACCCACAGTGCTATATCAATGTACAAAACAAAATTAATAAGAAATCCAGTCTTGAACTTCATCCAAATGCTCTGCTCACAAACACACTGGGAAGGGGGGGGGGGGGGAGGGGGGTGGTTAAAGTGTGTCCATTATGTTGCCTCGTGACATTTTTGGGGGTTACATATACATGTATTTTTATGCATAATACCTGTAATATAAACATCCAAAGCATGCATAGTACACATAATAAGAAGTATATAAGAAAATTACACTTCAATATGTTTTGATGAAATATTTAGGAACATCCCACCAACAAAGGTTGTATAGCCTATGTCCTTTCAGAAATACAATGCATTCAAATATTTCTGCAATGCACTGGAAGATGCCCGAGACGAATCGATGTCGAGTATGACCAATGACACAAACCGATACAACAACCATATTTCTTAACCTCTTGATTGATTCCGAATGGAGAGAACGCCACCGTATGTGCGGATTAAATGCAAGATATTATGTAGACTTCATGAACAAGTGAAAATAACGAAAAGTGATCAATTCCATAAATCGTATAAAGAATATCAAATTAACGAAGGGCAAGCACAGATCCTTGAACATGCATGTACCGGGGGTAGGGGGAATCAGGTGCCTAGGTGGCGTAAGCACAAATCGAGCCACATCCCCATGGCTTGTAGTTAATTAGAACTATTTAAATCAGAAGACATTTACTATGAAAATCCTGTTCGAAGTGAGGACTCCGTCATCATTTACATATTTTGTTACTTATCAGTCGTATATATCATACTTAATCTATGTAACTTTCTATAAGTATTGCATAGCAGTATTAATTTTACATTTCCACAAACGGCCCCAAGTAGTCTGGCATTCTCCAATATTCCTGAAATTCCTCAAAATTCATCACGAAAAAACAAAATCGACCTTGATCTACAACTTGACATGTTAAGGCATTGTACGAAATATCAAATAAATATTTTGCGCATAACAAACAAGTGCGGAAAATTGAGTTTCTAAGTGCAACGGCCACAACTCAACAAAAATAAACGGACCGGAGCAAAATTCGAACTTGATCTGCAGCTTTTTATAGCAAAGCTATGTACCAAATATCAAATGAATATCTGCAAGAAAACCAAAATATGTGCAGAAATTTGTGGCGTCGGTGGTCTATTGGTTAGGCTGTTTGACTCTCGACCGAAAGGTTGTGGGTTCGAGTCCTGGTCGCGGCAGGACCGACGTTGTGTCCTGGGAAAGGCACTTTACACGAATTTCCTCACTTCACTCAAGTGTAAAAGGGTACCTGGCTATAGGCAATGAAAGATATTGTTGGACTGTTAGTGCTCTAGCGCCTTAACGGTAGCTTGCACTGAGAAAGCTCTGACTTTTTATAAAGTCTGCTGGCGTAATAATATATTGTGAAGCGCTTTGAGCAGCATATGCTGGGAAAAGCGCGATATAAAAAGCAATTATTATTATTTGCGTTAATTTCAAATTCAAGAGTAATAACTCAGCAAAACACTCAATGGACTGGAACAAATTTCGGACTTAGTCTGTAACTTCTCATGGTAAAACTATGTACCAAATATCAGACGAGTACCTGAAATCAAGACGAATAAATGTCCGGAAAACTGATCTTTTGGACTGACGGAGTGCAAAACGTAAGTCTCCTTTGGCTCCGCCGGTAGGTGGTGATAAAAAGTATGCATTAAGAAGTTAATAAAAGCGAAAAATAAGTCATGGTCGATGTTCTACAGTAAATTTTGCTATGATGATGAACACTCAAACGAACTTAATTCTCTGAAAATGTTAACATTTACGGAAACTCTTTACGCGAATATGGAGCCCAATCAAAGGTTCATTTTCACAGAATGCTTGGCACGATAAAGATCCTCCTTGCTCAAAGGCTATAAGCGCCGAGCATAAGCCTAAATTCTGTAGCCCTTCACCGGCATAGGTCATACGAGTAAAATATTCTTAGGCGGAACATTAAACAATACAAAATCTAGTGTCGGACGTCAAACTTTTATCAGTTATTTTGTACACGATTTATACTCAAATTCACAATATATATATATATATATATATATATATATATATATATATATATAGATAAGGTCTCTGATAGATAGATAGATAGATAGATGTTTCTCTCTCTCTCTCTCTCTCTCTCTCTCTCTCTGTGTGTGTGTGTGTGTGTGTGTGTGTGTGTGTGTGTGTGTGTGTGTGTGTGTGTGTGTGTGTGTGTGTGTAAAACGTCATGCACCCCCACTTCATTCATTTTATTTTCTGATCCGGGGTCATCGTCATATTTTATTTTCTTCATATTTTGTAAATATACATCAAAGATCATCAACTTTCTCTCTGTTACATACTAGTAGACATATCGTTATCAGCGATTATATTTCGTCTCCTGTTACAATCAAAGCTGAAAACGTAATTTTCACTACACGTAATACATGTACATTACAAACATGAAAAAAAAATATTGAATAAGTTTGCAGATCCCAGGTCAGAAAGATAATAAGGTAGGGGCGTTTTGCATGATCCATACTCCAAGTGTATGTGTGTTATTAAACTACCCCATTTTGTGACCCCACCTCGTGCGAATTTTTGTGCAATATCAAGCCCCTTACTTTCCATTACATTTCGTCAGAAAAATTGTGACGCTCGGACGCGTCGAATACAACTAACCCAAATAGGGTAATTACTATTTTGTTTGACCCTCGAACGGGCACATTGCCCTCAGATTACGGTTTTGAGCAACAGATTCGTTTTCAGGTCAAACAAAACAGTTGTCATATGACTCAGTCGATAATTGCATTATATTACCTTTTAAAGTATTCTAAAATGCATCTCGCTATCATCTGGGAAAAACCCCGTGACGCTATGTAAAATTTTAGTTAATAAGGGAATTCGTTTCTCTGTGTATTAATTTAGTGCCCATGTTCACTGGCATGGACAAGCCATCGAGCACGATTCGTATCACACGGAAGCTTCACCACCGACGGTGAATGCAATAACACGTAATTGATGAAAAAATTATGCATTTGATGTGGATATCTCAGCTTGTTACAAAACATTACTTCCCGATTGGTTTGTTGTTTCTTTTACGTTCCGCAGATAATTTTTCACTGCTATTGAGAAGTCACCAGCTGTAGGTAAAATACCACAAATTTAGACCTATCCTTAGTGTTCCGAGCCGTAGCAGTGAGGGTTCTTCAACGTGCCAACGCCTGCCGTGTGTTAGGGGAAGAGATAATCACTATACACTACTTATGTTTACGTCTTAGGTTTGACGCGGCCATGGCACAGGTTACGACCTCCCAGTGGCGAAACAAAAGCTCTAACCACTGAGCTACAAAAAACCGGTCATTACTTACCGGAATCTATTAAATTCTGGGAATGCGAGTTTTAATATCTCTGTAGACGAAATAGTATGTTCATAAAATTTTCGTTACTGTATTGATTGATTGATTGTTTGTTTGTTTTGCGTCCCGTCGAGAATTTTTCACTCATATTGAGACGTCACCAGCTGTAGGTGAAGTACCACAAATTTAGACCTATGCTTAGCGCTCAGGGCCGTAGCAGTGAGAGTTCTTTAACGTGCCAACGCCTACCGTGATACGGGACCTCCGGTTTTAAGGTCATATCCGAAAGACCCGTGATTCTCACTTCTAATTGCCGAGCATTTGGCGAAGGAGCAATCACAACCTATTTTTCGTCTTAGGTTTGACGCGGCCAAGGCACGAGCGGGGCTCGAACTCACCACCACCCGGTTACGAAGCGAACGCTCTAACCATTGAGCTACCGCGACCGGTTTCGTTTGTGTATATGTATCTGTATGAAATGAAAATCAATGGATATGATATTGAAATTTGAAGGTCAAAGGACAAAGTCACTGGAGAACACTTTAGAAAATAAGACACCATTACAGGGGTGTGTCATTTTGTGGAGGCCATCCTTGGATTAAATCACCTGCGATATGACTAGCAATAATACTCTTAGACTATTCGTATTCCCTTCAAAATGGCCCAGTTGGTTGGTTATATATTATTAACGTCCCCTCGATATATTTTCACTCTTGTGGAGACGTCATTATTTTTGGTAAAGGGCTGCAAAATTTAGGCCTTTTCTCGGCGCTTACGACCTTTGACCAGAGGAGGATTTTTATCGCACCACATATGTTGTGATGGGGGCTCGGGATATGTAGTCTCATCCGAAGGACAGCCCCATTTAGTCGCTTCTTGCGACAAGGAAAAAGTATTGAGGATCCCTATGCGATTTAAAATGGTCCCTAGGTATATGCTCAGATCGCAATATAAAGTGGAACTTTCGCTAATGACCTTACAGAGGGTGGCCCCATATCACGGTAGGGTTTGGTACGATAAAGAACCCTCACTGCTATAACTGTGAACGTCATAGGGAGGTTCAAATTTTGTGGCACTTCACCTAAAGCTGGTGACGTCTCTTCATGGATGTCAAATTTTCAAAGGGATTCAAAACAACATACATCAATTGTTTCTGGATGGAAAATGATTAACATGAAAAGGATCGTAAAATTATCTTTCGAACTCGTGTTTTGTATCATATATAAATTTAACAAAACATTCTGAAGAAAACAGTGGTAATATCATTCGTGATCAATATTTCGTTATTTACGCTGTATAATAGATCTAGAGGCTTAGTTATCATTTTCATCTCACTGCGCAGAAAGAAAATCATGGAAACCCACTCACGCAAGCAAACAAAGAACTAAAGAAATATATTGACACTGTACCGCTAAATAGTAACTTCCAATTTTGTTTATCTAATTTTATAGCAGTTTTGGTGCATCATGATCTCAATGTGCACAATAGAAATACAGGTATCCAGATGATTGCCTGCAAGAAACAATCGCGCTGTATTTTCGATTTCGTGTTAAATAGTAATATCTTTTTTTCAGCAAGTATTTTAAGACACGCTGGCTTATCAGTCTTTGGGGAGTGAACTTTAGTGTCATCGCGGCATTGAGTGACATGACCGCATGTTATATATCAGCAAGAGAGAATCAGAAATGAAGGGAATGCAAATGTTTCAGCCATAGACAAGATCTCTTATTTCGTCTTCATTCTTTACGAGATTCAGGTAGGATTTTTTCACGTTGTTTTTGTATGAGAGATTATTCGAGTTGAAGAATGACTGACGCTAATTTATTTTTGCTTTCATCAATTTTGATTCTAAAGATTTTCAAACTTAATGTAGAAATTTGGTTAAAGGAGTATAAGACATCTGTCAAAATGGTCGTGAATTTACAATTTTGTTTATGTGTTAGAAAGTTGTAGGATTGGATTTGATGTTTTGCTTCATTTAGCAAAAAATTGCTATGTTTGTGAGAAAAGCCAATCCACTAGGGGACTCCAATGCACGATCAACAGATTTTCTGTCTTATCCACTGATTTAACCAGACAGGTGACTAAATATTTTTTCTGGTTTTAATTTTGCATCAATGATGTACTACCGTTTAAAAAAAAACCAAAAACTGACCCTTTGTTATTCTATACTAGCTTAAAGATAAGACTTTTAGGAAATATACTGATATCAAACTACATGAGCAATACATATGTACATATATGTACAAAAAAGATGTTTGTTGTTGTTTGGTATTTTAACTGCAAAAAATAAATCAAAAAGGATGCGAGACATTCTTTGGAAATTGACAAGAACAATAATAATCACTTCATTGTTAATTGTAGTCTTCAATGGAACCCACATTAATTCCCGATTCGTCTTTTTTAACGTTTTTAAATATGTTACCAATAATATCAAATACATACTTGGGAATATCATTTACATTAAATGTTCAAGTTTGAAAAAAAGAACATTATTTTATTTACTTTAATGAACCGCGGATTTGAAAAATGTGTGGATTTCTTTCCGTTGTTTTCTTGGCATCGTGCCTTGACATTTATAGATGTAGACAGTACAATTTAATGTGTCATCAATTTCACATCAGCTTTCGATTGAATGAAATAGCTATCCTGTGAGTTTGCGGTGTTTGAAAATCACTAGGTAATCAAATCAATTAATATATCTCTGTAAGTAATTTACATATACCTTCGTATACACTAATTTCGGGAAGACAAGGTTATACAGTAATAGATTATATATATATATATATATATATATATATATATATATATATATATATATATATAATATCACAGAGCCGTTTTGAGTATGTACTCGACTAGTTTCTTCAATTCTTCAAAAGTATACTGAATATTGCTTAGTTACACATGTACACAGGGATTGCAAGTGATATCATAAAGCGATATATAGCGATACCATATATATATATATATATATATATATATATATGGACAGGACTTTAAATACGATATGTAATTTTGAAAGCGTTGAAGTATCGGTCTTCTTTCGCAAAATGATGAGATGGTGTAGGTAGACCAGGTACATGTAATGACGTCACTATACGTGCACTGTAAACAGCTGAATGTATCCCTGTAAGGACATTTTATTAGAATGGCACTTCTGTCGAATGTAGTAATCATCTATTCGCTGCAAATCACAGCACACGTATAGGGAAATTAAAATTCCGTTTTGTTCTGATATAGACGTAATTATTTTTTATTTGCAATTAAATAAATGACATTCACGTAATTCTGAATTCTTATTCATCAAAATGCATATATGAGAGGTGTACACATGTGTGTACTTATTCATATCTAAATCGTGTATTATATTGCTTAAAAATATGTTCCTTTACGAATTCACGTCAGAGATTTTAGTTCTGGATTGGATTATGTTGATTTTAGATGCAGGGATAATGCCGTGCGATGATACATGTTCGACATTTACATGTGCAATCTTGATAGGCTGGAATCAATACGGTAAAAAGTATCATACCCCGCCATCTCGTTGTAAGTTATGACGTGTATGTATCCACATGGCCTGAGTTTTTGCAAATTTATGTTCAAACCTAGCGCTAAATATAGACAGTAGAAAATGAACTACATAATTCACCTTTAAATGTACCACTTAACTGCTATTCACACAAAGCCGATGAGAATTAGCATACAGGTTTCCAAATGTAATGAATGCGGGACTTGATTGGCTAAAGGATTAATACTGACGTATACGGGTTTCCGAATGTAATGGCTCTATGACTTCATTGGTTAAAGGATTGTACCGATTGATTGATTGATTGATTATTTATTGCCTTCCGCCACACTAAAAAATTTTTCAGTTATCTGGTGGCGTCCAGTTTTTGTTGGTGGAGGAGAGAACCCAGATACAATGTACCTGGGAAGAGACCACCGACCTTCCGCAAGTAAACTGGCAAACTTGCTCACATAACGCCGCGGCCGAGATATGAACCCGCGCCGACAGAGGTGAGAGGCTTTGTGATTTTGAGCCCGATGCTCTAACCACTCGGCCACGGAGGCCCCGGATTGTACCGAAGCGACCCCTAATTTTCCGCGTGCATGAAGCTGACAAATAGGACATTTGCACAGGAAAAGGAAATCCTGTCTGTGACTTACGATAAATCATTCTTAAGTTTGTTGTCGTAGATAACATTGAATAGATGAATTGTTTTACCAGTTTTCAACTTTTTTTTATTTGAGGTTATTGTGATAACAAAAAAAAAAATAATAATAATAATTCACAGAATCGGTTTATGTCATATTTTATTAACTGACTGAGTGGTTGAAATTGGTTCCATAAGTCTTATACTTATGCAGTCAATCACTAAGACGTAAACATGCGTAGTGATTGCTCCTTTACCACACGCTCGGCATTTAGAAGTGAGAATCACGGGTCTTTTGGATAGAATCTTAAAAGCGGGGGTTTCGTGTCACGGCAGGCGTTAGCACGTGAACGAAACCTCACTGCTACGGCCCAGAGCGCAAAGTGTAAGTCTAAATGTGTGGCGCTTAACCTACAGCTGGTGATGTGTCATTATGAGTGAAAAATTCTCGACGGAACGGAAAGAAACAATCTCATAACAGCCAATCGTGGTACATGCACTATCGAGGATTTGGACGGTCAATTGTCTGATTTGTTTCTGTAAAAATGAATGTTCACGTGATATGAATTCAAGGTTTTGGTTAACTTGAAATTACTGTTGGTGTAATTAGTTTAATTACGAGTCATAAATACCATTTTACATATACATTGCATGTACATGTAGCAAAAATAAAAACCTCCACCCACAGGCAGTCCGGGGGCCTCCGTGGCAGAGTGGTTAAAGTATTGCGCTTAAAATCACAAGGCCTCTCACCTCTAGTCGGTGCGGGTTCGAATCCCGCTTGCGCCGGTATATATGAGAAAGTTTGCCAGTTTACTTTCGGAAGGTTGGTGGAGACCACCGACCTTCCGAAAGTAAACTGTAAAAATGTTCCCGGATACATTGTATCTGGGTTCTCTCCTCCACCTACAAAAACTGGACGCCACCAGATAACTGAAAAATTGTTGTGTGTGGCGGAAAACAAACAAAAAAAACTAAAAAAACAACAACAATCCCACAGGCAGTCGAATGTCCAATTGTCGTGGCCTGACACGTTTCTCAGCATCACTATAAGAAACAACATACAACAGAATTCTTAAAACATCACAATGTCAGCGGTGTGAACATCCGAGAAAAAATGATGGGGAAAAAATGCATGTCTCTTTACATTTATATACATGCACGTGTTTATTGTGTGCAGAATACCTCACAATGTTTAACTAATTGGTAAACAACGAAACCTACATATAGACCCAAAGACTCTCCTCTGACAGGTGTCTATGTATACCTAACTCATAAGATCATATTGATTTCCTGTTCCACTTTCCCCGCGAATCGACACTGCTTTGCCGCGAAAAAATCCCCCTTATCTACGATAAATCATACTCCCTTTATGTAACTTTAATTTTCGTTTTTTCCTCGATCTTTTAAGGTACCTCTTCTGTTAGCCAGGAAATACCAGATGCCCCCTAACTGAATTCTAAGTATCACTCTAAGAGGACAAGTCTTTAAAATTTCATGCTACCTGTAACCTTCGTAAATTGTGGAAAAGAGAAACCAAAGTATTGCTAGATACGTGTAACCTTGTGTAAATTGATTCGCAGGAAAGAGGTGACAAGTACTCGTAGAAAAGCAAACTAGGGTATTTCTTAAATCGCGGAAAAACAGGACGACCATACATATATCTAGTAAATCTCCATCTTTTACCGATTTACTCTCTAACAGATGCATAAAAACTGTCATTACTAAGAATGTGACGGCCTTAAGGACTTAAACTACTCTGCATGATAAGGCATTGACGTAAATATTCTGTCTTTCACGGTTAGGAACTACATCAGAAATTGAAATCTTATTTTCAATATTCTATGAGCACGCCATTATTTGTTACATAACTATGGCCATAAGTAAGCCGAGTCCAAAACTATCAATTAAATCGAATATTAATTGTGCTGATGACAAAATGACCACATAACCGGTAAGGATAATAACATTAATATTTGTCATTAGGTGTCTTTGTATAGTAAAGTCTGGACTATAATAACATACAGAAGACCTGTTTATGACAGATGAATACCTTGCACGAACGGAAATCCTTCACGTTTTCTTTGGTTTATAAATGAAATGTCTTTGCACTTGATGATGAAGGTTAACGAGTGTACGACTTGCTCCATGTATGTTTCATTCCATATGAGGTACCGCATCTGAAAGTAAAATTAGCTAAATGATACGTATACGTTTACATGCGAAACATGTGAAACATATTAAAGTAAGGGAAAAGGAATTTAAAATTGACTTTATTCCCAGGAGGTAATGAATTTGTTTAGTGTGTAATGATTTCCAGAACAGAGAGAGAGAGAGAGAGAGAGAGACGGAGAGAGAGAGAGAGAAGGAGAGAGAGAGAAAAAAGGAGAGAGAGAGAATAACTGGGAGGTCATGAGTTAGAGTCCTGTTCGTTCCATGGCCGCGTCAAAAGATGTAAACATAGTATGCAAGTCCTCCTTCATTACAGAATATAATTATAATGTAAAATCATTTCAAGGTATTACATAAAATCATTACAGAATATAATTATAATGTAAAATCATTTCAAGGTATTACATAAAATCATTACGGAATATAATTATAATGTAAAATCATTTCAAGGTATTACATAAAATCATTACGGAATATAATTATAATGTAAAATCATTTCAAGGTATTACATAAAATCATTACAGAATATAATTATAATGTAAACTCATTTCAAGGTATTACATAAAATCATTACAGAATATAATTATAATGTAAAATCATTTCAAGGTATTACATAAAATCATTACAGAATATAATTATAATGTAAAATCATTTCAAGGTATTACATAAAATCATTACAGAATATAATTATAATGTAAAATCATTTCAAGATATTACATAAAATCATTACAGAATATAATTATAATGTAAAATCATTTCAAGGTATTACATAAAATCATTACAGAATATAATTATAATGTAAACTCATTTCAAGGTATTACATAAAATCATTACAGAATATAATTATAATGTAAACTCATTTCTGGATATAATAATTTAAAATCATCACAGAATATAATCACGTAAAATCATTACACGATGCGATTATAATGCGATTATAATATAAAAATCATTACACGATATAATTATAATGATTCTTTCACGTATATATTTTTTTCGATCTCTGCAGGGTTTTGGACAACACTCTCCAAAAAAAAAGTTCTGATGTTGCGTGTCTTTAACTCATTAATGCCAATAATGTGGACTTGAAAAATCTTCCATATGTCAATGATGCTTAAGATTCCTGTATATCTGATGCTAATATCGGACGTTGCGATTAAAATCATACACTACAGATATGTAGACCCCTTTTAATGAGAAGGAGAGAATTTTTTAAATAACTGGATATAGATATCGTTCTGTGTCTGCTGAGAAATTCATTTTCGGTTGTTAAAACGGCCACCTTTCGAATTGTTTGTGTATGTTGAAGGATGATTTGAACATGAGCTTAATTGTAAAAATAAGTTTTCCAACTATACCAATACTAGTGAATTCATAAAAAAAATGTTGATTTTATGGATTTCGTGAATAGCTTTTATTTACGAACCTAATGAAAGGTTTCCCTTTTCACAAGAAATAGGTATCAGCCAGTTTGCGTATACGGGGAATGATATTAACTTATCGATGGGTGTGGATATATCAGCTTACCTCCTATTCTGGAAATCAACACACATTAAGGAAATTTTTGACAATTTACACGATGCAAATCCCAAACGATAATCATTTTTATTACCAATACATTCTATATTGATTCTTGTATATCGATTAATTTATTTGCCACCTACGGTGAATTAAATGTGTGGAATTTGAACTCAGCTGATTTAAATAAGATTGCGTGTTTTTCCAAGAAATTGGAGATCGTCTTCCGTTGGAAATTATCGTAAATACTGAACGTCACAAGATATCAATTTATAGAATACCCTTGTCATTCCCAAAATAAATCACACGCTTTATCTTGACGCGGTGGTATACCCTTTTTCTTATTATTTTTAGGTTTTGTTTCTGAAGACAATCGACCCCACTTTGAATTTTTTTTTCATTAAATATCTAAAATTTTCTGTTATCTGATATTATCAGAATAAACTTTTTATAGGAAAATCTGTGACTCATCACTCTCCTGTTTTGAAAAAAAACCCCAAATAAAACAAGATAAGCCAAACACTCTCTGAGAAATTCTTTGGAAAACGTTCCATTATAAAGGGTGTGATGAACAAATTAAGATAAGTCTGAATCTGTTTTACAGTAATTATTCAACACGTATCTTACTGGATTTCAATAAATTGATATCAATGATACGCGATTTAATTTTCAAAGATGTTAAAACTATTTTCTTACAACTGGTCACTTTATTGAATGTTAATTTTCTACAGCTTGAAATGACGTTGTCACTATTCGACAAGTAGAAAACTGTTACTTTTTGTTTGTTTATTTCTTTTATTATTATTATTATTATTTTCCATTTTTTATTTTTTATTTTATTGTTTTATTTTTTATTTATTTATTTGCTGCTTTCTTCATCGTAAAATATGACTACCAATCGTATTACAATACCATTACCTCTGTAGAATATATAATGGTTTTACGATGCTTTATACGAATATAAAATCCTTACAGTTCTCGTTCATCTGTATTGAACATTAATGCTATTTACGACAAGCATGTTTATCTAGAATATACTCTACAAATCCTAATACATACAAGTTTAACAACAATAATGCTCGTGTATTAAATAAATATGTACATTAGTAACAGTTATTCAATAGAGAGTTAATATTCTCACGCATGTGAGCACAATATCTGTATTTTTTATAATATGTTGTAAGTATGTCTTTTCTACGCTGTGTCAATACATGTTATTGCAATAAAGTATTGTCAATACCTAAGTCAAAGATAGCACAGATAAGTATTTAAACAAATTGTGGTATCATGTTTATAATTGTTGTGGAATGAATAAAAGACACGCGGAAGTGTGCAATAATGCATGCACATAAACAAACACTCCCCTTTGTTCCGCACGTCAACTGTTATTATCTATGTGTTCTCTTTTGAAATAGATACGTTCATTTTTCAAAATTTCGAGATCGTTTCATATCACACAAAAATAGACTGAATAAAATTTTTCTTGTTTTCTAACGTTGCTAAAATAAAAATGGGATTGTATCCTAATGAGATTTGTTGTTATTTTCGTCATATTATTTGCAACTAACGTACCAATAACAGGCCCCATTGAAACGGTAAAGCACGAATTATGATAAAGTTCTAACGAGAAGAATGCTCGTTAACTTGTAAAAGTACCACTATTGCGTGGTGTGGGCGTTACATTGTATCCTTTGATTTTAGCTTGTATACAAGACTGATCAGTTAGATATACTGTCTATATAAACAAGTTTATTTTGAAACCTTTGACAATTCCAGTTGAAACAAACGTCATTTGCTAAACAAAGGGGAAAAGTGTACCTCTTCAACGTAAACACAACAAGGAGTAGTAGTCGCTGGGAAATTCGGGTTATAATAGGTCCTTCGGAGGAGACCAGAAAACCGAAGCCCTTATTACAGCAGTTGTGGAACGATAAAGACACCTCCCTGCTCAAAGACTGTAAGCACCGAGCATAAATCCGGGAATAAAATAATGCTTCGGATTCCTTTTAAATGTTAGACGTATTTCATACCTCAGGCTCGTGATAAATAGACACGACCTAACTTTACAGCCCTTCACCGGCAATGGTGACGCTTAAATATCAGTGAAAAATTCTCAAGCAGGACTTTGAATAATATACAACCAAAAACAATATTTTATAGATGTACCTATTACATGCACAGGTTATTGCACGTACATACATGTACAGGTTATTACAGCAGATTATATAGTAATTACTGGATGCAGTATATCTATACTTTTACCAGAATTAAAAACGCAACCATTTTACTTTCTGTGTATAAAGTTAATCGTGATTTCGTCGTCATGACGTCATAATGCTCAATTTAAATAAGGCGTAATAGGGATGTGTGTGTGGAAAGGGGGGGGGGGGGGGTGTAGTGGGGGTCATTATGTAGTATTTAAAAAAAAAAAAAAGCTTTAGGCCTACTGTATGGGTTCAGTTTGAGAGGTCATAATGAAATCCTATTGCAAGCACGAGGGTCAGTTATTAACTCCTGAACATAATAAACATCAAACAATGAAATCCAGTACGTACAGATAATAATGATGCATGAATAAAATGTTAAATTCATGGGTAAGGGGTACTTATACATAGGATGGTGTCTTGTGGCTTATGTAGCCCTTTAAAACATCTCGATATCGACCGGTCGGGAACTCAGTGGTATAGCATTCGGAAGGTCATGAGTTCGAGCCCCGCTCGTGTCATGGCCGCGTCAAACTTAAGATGTTAACATTGGTAGCGATTGCTTCTTCGCCAAATGTTCGGTATTTAGAATATTTCTGATATGACCTTAACAATGGAGGCCCCGTCTCGGGGCAGGCGTTGGCACGTTAAGGAACCCTCACTGCTACGACCTGGGTATAAGTCTTTGGTACTTCATCTAGGGCTGGTAACGTTTCAATATTATAAGTGAAAAATTCTCGACGGGACGTAAAACAAACAAATTAGCAACGAAATCCTCGATATCAACAACGAAAATTAAAACACAGTAATAAGAAGAACGTTTACTAAAATGTGAAATCCATGCCCACTGGGCCAAGGTTTCTGTTTATATGAATGTTTCACGTTTCATATAGTAAAAATGCTATGATTTAGAAAAAAAATCAGTTGCGACAACTGCAAATTGATAGAAATAAAAAAAAAAAAAAAAGAAGCCTTTACAAAATTTTGAATTCATAGCTCCTGGGTTATGGATTTATTGCTTAAGGACATCTAAAAGAAAAACGGTCTAAACATGATAAATGAGACTAGTTTTACCAGAATCGTGAAACCCATGGTCCCTGGGCAAGGGATTCTGATGCTAGCATGAGGCTTTATAGTTCACAGACACACACACACACACACACACACACACATATATATATATATATATATATATATATATATATATATAACGTATCATTATTCTTCTTTGTCATTATTCTTCTTTATCCAATCCCGTGAGGATCGAGGTTGTTAAAATAGATCTTTAGCACCCCCTTTCTTGTCGTAAGAGGCGACTAAATGGGGCGATCCTTCGGATGAGACCGCAAAAACCGAGGTCCCGTGTCACGGCAGGTGTGGCACATCAAAGATCCCTCCCTGCCCAAAGGCCATAAGCGCCGAGCATAGACCTTAATTTTGCAACTCTTCACCGGTAATGGTGACGTCTCCATATGAGTGAAAAATTCTCGAGTGGGACGTTAAACAATATAAATCAATCAAATCTTCTTTTTCCATGCCCGGAATGAAGAAAAAATATTTCTTCTTCGCGTGTTTTTTCTTAATGATTAGTATTCTCTTAAATCCAAAATATATATTAGAACCCCACCCCACCCCCACCCCCCATCTCCAAGAAGAGAAATATTTTCAACCCCTGTGTCCTGCCAGTCCACATAGGACCTAAGATAACCAACGTATTCAAGGCGGTCAAAATACTATAGATTGTTTAGAATGGAGGACAATTTATCACAGTATTACAGCGGGACTGACTATTCTTTGAATTCAATTTACATCTTCATTCACCGGATTCTTTCTTCTTTTTCTTTGGAAGATCGAGAATCATTCAAAACATGTTGCTATGCTGGGTCAATTTGGGAGGTATTTAGTTAATACATATCCGTAAACCAGCTTTCTTATCTCACCATTGCAGTAAAAATGACGCAAACCTGATATGCGAATCAATTAACAAAATAGATATACATACGAATTCATCAAAATTTGAGATATTCTGATCAAATAAATATCTGTATTTTATCCGCAGAACAAGATATTACACCCATTTAAATTCCCCCATCACGTGCTTGCATGTTTGCTGCGTTTAATATTGTTATTATCAGCAGTATTTTATCGTACGGGGGTTAGGTGGAGTTCGCATTGCCGCATATGACAGTAATTCATTTTTCTGTCAGATTCTGTTTATATTTTTGTAGAGCCTGGAGGACTTGGAAACTAAGACGTTAACCTACTACCATAGATTTTAATATTTTTTTAAAAGAATAAAACATCAGGTCATTGCATTTGAAATTTTATATCTGGGAGTCTTTGCAAAACTAAATAATAAATAGATGCGGTAAATTATGACCAAAAACTTGTAAAGATAACATCAACATATCTTAAAAGACTTCTGACAATATTGATTCCTTTACGAGATTCCAATGAATAAGGGCTGCTTTGACTAGCATCTTCACGTCCTTAGGACTGGATACATATCTTATTCTCAACAACTTATTTTTAATAAGTGGAAACTCCCTCTAATAATACGAGTACCTGACTAGCATTAACCAATTAGACGGGCTTAATGGTAAGTTTAAACATGTGCCCAAAGCATAATCCATGGACTATCGGAGGAGACGGTCCGTGCAATTCATGCCTGAATGCACACGAAGTAGCCTTTATAAGATACTTCAAATGGCTTATTAATTTAAGGAAAATTGTATGTTTGAAGTTTTGTTTCACCGATGCATTCAGTGGTGGCTGTACATGTAATAAACAGAGGTGAGGCACAGTTAAACATCGACAATTTGCAATGCGATGAAATATTGCATTTCTTTCTTTTAAAGCTTAGGCTTGATTACATGTAGTCGCCTTTAAGTGCTACAAAATATTTCTGATTATACAGACCAATGCATGATTTTGGTTGTACAGTGACGTCATATTTTTTGTATTATTTTGTATAGATAAATTGTTTAAAAATATTAATGATCATGCTGTGCAGATTTGGGGCAAAATCGTAACCTTAATGCCGTACCCTTTTCGCATTGTCAACTTGAAGCAAGACCACCCAGTCTAGATATGGCTTACTGTGTTTGAAGGGGTTAGTTCGTCAATGATGTATTCGATCCTCTTATTTTAATTAGATGTATATAAAAAACCCACATTACTTCGATGATTGTAGATTATTGTAGTACACACTTAAATGATAGCGTTACTACTTGCACACTAAATGACCCGAAAGAGTGCTATACCATGAGATTAGCTAGTTAACCCAGAACTTCATTTCGACCACACTCCCCGGTCCGCCGATAAATCAAGTCTGTTTTTCTCGAGAATTAACATGACTGTTTTGTGTTTTTTCTCTATCTATAATTCTCTTTTTTTTTTTCTTCTTCGTCATACATTTCCCAAAACCCATATCTTTCATTAAAATGAAAATTTTAATGGAAGTCATACGCAATGCCTTATCTCTTGACATAGGAACCACAAATCCGCCAACGAAGTGAGAATCGCCCTACCAAACAATTCAGAAATTATCAGAGGCTAGTGTTGTTAATACGTTCCACGCCTGGTATTGATACAGGTATCAGTTGCGGTGTCCTGAGGGGAGTACCAGTAGGTTCTTTTAACAAGGAATTCTTTCAGCGATCGCAACATTTGCATCAAATTCTTCGAGTGCTCTAGAAGTTTTACACATTTCTGAGGCCGAAATCGTAATTCTTAGTGACATTGGCGCGCTGCAAAGTGCTTTTCAACACTCGCATGGTGGTCAAGAGGGTGAGAAAAAGAAACTGTGGATCCGAAATGATTCTCTGATCTTAATATATTATTCTTGAGCTCGAACGATACACAGTTAATTCACACCATTCGGAGGGTTTTACTTGAAATGACTATTGTTTTGTGGCGTTGAAAGAGATTGGTTTTGGAATGTTATCGGTGTCAATACTGGATATTTCTTCATCGGTAAGATTAGACATTGAATTTCTTAAAGTTGCTTTTATTACATTTCTAGTTCCCTTATGTGTCGTCGTGTCATTTTTATCTATTAAATCAATGACGTCAGAAGAATTTAATGATTTTTTTTTATTGATTTGTGATAAATATTGTAGAATTATAGGGAAGATACAACACATACATGAATGCTACATAATCATTGTCTAATATGCATTTTGTAGAGAGGTTATTTTCATATGAAGAGTGTTTTTCGCTGCAAAATCGTTATCATAAATCTTTAATTAAGTGATATCAAATTGACGGGGTATACAGATATTCTGCAGTTTCATTTCGTCTGGAATTTGCATGCTTGATTTCTTAGTCATATAATTATCGCCATTTGTTTATTGGGTGTCAGTCAAAAATCTAATGGAGTTATTACTGATCACGAAAGGTTATATCTTGTTAGACCTAAAATTCTTTAAGAATCCAGCCCAATTTCCTTTCATACTATTGACAGTCAGTAGGGATTTGCATGAGAACAAGCACGAGTAAGATAATGGAAAGTTAACTATCAAGAAAAAAATCTCATTTGATTATTTGCTAAATATTTATGAAAATAAAATTCTCTCTCTCTCTCTCTCTCTCTCCCTCTCTCTCTCTCTCTCTCTCTCTCTCTCTCTCTCTCTCTCTCTCTCTCTTTCGGTCGATCGATCGAGACGTAATGTAGGATGATTGTCAAGGTACAATATGTGAAGACATGACAATATGTAAAGACATGACAATACACTTTTATTCACTGTTGTCTAAATACGAGTATTTTGCATACCACAAACTAAAAAAAGTCATGCCCGAAATGTATTGATAATATGTGAAATGTACATGTGAATGACAATATAATTTTGATATATATGAAGTTATATAATGTATTTTACCACGATTGTCTTCACATGGAGATTTTGTTGTGAAGCGACCAGTGTCACTGATAACTGTACACCCATTTCATGTTCATAGATTGAAAACGAAGCGCGGATCCAAATGTGTGGACTCCCTTTATATTGGTAAAAAAAAAACCAAACATCTGTTTGCTTACTTATCTACACATAATCAAATTTAGGAAAGAATACGTTTGGTAACAAATAAAAAAAAATAATGCTAAGGTAATATGCCACTGACGACACGTCCTGTAGCAACTTTTCAGTACTTCGACATGAAATGATTCACATGTTTATGAAATTTTGAATAACAGTATACTGTGGAATTTATTGAATTTGTTGATCATCTGATTTCTTTTATTTGAAAATGGAGTTCCGTGAACTGACACAGTTGTCCAAATTGACTTTTACCGGTATTTTAGAAATGTTGGGCAAGGTGGGAAGTTTGAGAAAAGGACGCTTGGACAAGAACGGAATACTAATAATCATCTATTATAGGATTTAATGTTAGTAGTACAAGTATGTTTATGCAGCATGGGACCAAGTGATGTTTCGTGTATAACACCACCCACACATCACGTTTCTCAGTAAAACATAGCACATGCATAGATCTTAACTGAAAGTTCACTATTTTTATTCAATCTACAGTCACACACATATTGAAAAACATTAAAGAACGTAACATCATACGTACATGAAACGTTGAAGATACCGAACAGTGATCAATCTCATAACCCCTGACCAATCTCGTGAGCCCTTATAAAGAATATAAAATAAAGAGTAGGGCAAACACGAATCTCTGGACATACCAGACGTGGGGTCAGGTGCCTGGGAACAGTAAACATTCCCTGTCACACCCACCGTATATAAGTTGTAAATACAGTTTGGTATGTTGTGTTCGTATATATTCTCACAAATATTGAATATGTGATAGAGTGTGGTTTATATGTGGTATGTAATATTTTAACATATATTTTATTATTTTCTTATCAAGAGAAGCCAGACTATATGTGTTACTAAATAACCCTTGCACTTGTCTGGTATAGAATTATATCATTCGGATTGATTCATAGATCATAAAATCTCGACATCAGATTGGTGATAATCAAGATGCGTACGAATGTTTATTTTTTTTATGTAATTAATCTTAAGCATGAAAAGAGACATCAAAAGTGCTTGCAATCTGATAATTCTCAGGCGTATCTTTCTACAAAATAAATGCACGATTTTGTAAAACTTTGCATGTTCGCATTTTAAATATAAATAAAGTCGCCTATGAGAATCAAATATATGTTTCATGTCAGCGCTAAGGAGTGCACAAAAAGGTCAAGCACCATTATATTGTACGACTAACCATCTGTTAGGCTGCGATTCGTAATTTTAACAAGCTCTATACTTAAAATTTATTCCAAAAATCGGTTCAGAGTCTCACAAAAATATATATCATAATTCTTTGTACTAAGTCAATTTAGATACATTTTTCTTATCGACATCCTCAGCCAAGTTCTGCGATCGTTGTTGTTCAATATGCAATTTGAAACACGTGTAGCTGACGTATAATTAAGTTGTAGGATAACATCATACGGGCCAAATCATTGAAAACGGTGAGATAAAAATGAGGTTTAGTCATTACTGACCCCTATATTTGTGTACATTTTTTCATTAACTTAATGGAGGACATTTTCAATCTAACATTGCATTTTGTGTAATTACCTGCTGTATAAAAAACGCACCTAGGTTTGACATCATTGATAATCTATGAAACATCCATAAGGTTCTTTTTGAGAAAGTTCTAAAATAAAAATCTCATTAACAAAGTCAATATAGCATATTTGAAACAGAAATGAAAATGAAGAAAAAAATGCAACATCTTGTTGAAATTTTCATAATGTTGACACGTGGTGTATGCTAGGATAGGATTTTTCATAGTGTGCGCTACTAAAAATATATCGCGTAGAAATTAAACTTGTTACCGCTAAGGACCACTAAAATCAAACATATTTCTCTTTTTTTCTTTAAATATAGATATGACCCGATTTTTGTTATCAAATAAGCTATTCACATATATTTCAGGAACATGCTGTTTGTTTTGATTCTCTGCGTAAGAGTAATATTTGTGATTAGAATGAGATTTCCCAGGAAACGACTTCATTGATGTTAATGAATGCAAAGTGGTTCCAACGGGGAACTAGAATTAAACAGAGCGAAATATTTATTTTCATGTTCATTCTATGGGTTTAAAACTGGTGTTCGTGAAATGGTAGAGATATTTATAAGACTGAATCAATATATACATATAACCGCGTTATGACATTTTTTGATGTATGTTACATAAATTAATTAACACTAGAATTGTTTTTTTTTTTTTTTAGGGTCGGTGAACTAGGACAGAGGTAAACATGAGTTACCAGGACTTGAGTGATTTCTATAGTGATCTAAATTTTACTGACTTAGCCCAACTGTACGAGTATTACAATTTATCCGGTATCTACAATGGATCCTACCCTGTGTATTATGTCGACGCTAGCTGCGACATGGGACATCCCCACACTCTGTTTACGATGAACCTACCGGATTATGAACGATTTTTCAACGTATTCCTACCCACAGCTTGTGCAATCGGAATTATCGGTATACTATTGACTGTTGTAGTTTTAGGCAGAAAAAACATGACCACATCAACTAATTCCTATCTCACTGCACTGGCTATTGCAGACTTAGGGTTTCTTGTCAGTTTGGTGTCCACGTTTTTGGGATCCGAGAAAATGGATAGGGAATTTTACTACAAATACTACGTATACTCTGCTAACATAGCCCCGGTATTCATTGAAACCTTCTTAATGGCTTCCGTGTGGCTTACGGTCGTCCTTGCGGTAGAACGATACATTGCCATTTGCCATCCGCTTAAGGCAATAGCCATTTGTACAGTAAATAGAGCCAGACTGATAATTGCTGGTATTTTCGTATTTTCATTCTTTCTTAGAATTCCACGCTTTTTTGAGTTCAGAACCATTACCATAGTGCACTGTAATAAAACTATTGTTCATTCAGTTGCAACTGAAATGGCATTAAGTCAGTACAGAATAGTTTATCCTGTCATCGTTGATTGTATTGTTGGTTGTGTATTGCCGCTGATTGCTCTCTTGCTGTTCAACATCAAACTGATATTAGAAATAGCAAAATCGACAAATTATCCGCGATTCCATGACATCAACATGCAAAACATGATTTCAAGGGAACAACTGAAAATCACAATGATGTTGATAGGGATCATCATGGTGTTCTTCGTATGCCAGGCCCCAATTCTTGTATGCTATGCCGTGAGACATATATTGGCATATACCCTTAAGAATGCCGAACAACTTAATGTCTTTAACTGGGTTACATTTGTGGCTCTGAGCTTGCTGACATTCAAATCATCTGTCAATTTCATTGTTTATTGCTGGTTCAGTGAAAAATTCTGGAACACCTTCAAACGGGTATTCTGTGGAAAAGAGTGTATAGCCCGGAAACAGTGCCCACGAAAACAGCATACCCACACTGTCCATTCTGCAGACCAGAATGGAAGTACAAGCGTACGCAAGGCTTCCTACATGACGAAGGATACCATTTGTTAATTGATCTTTCCTTAGAGAAAAGAAAAATATTTGTCTCCAATATCCCCCCTCCCCGTGCAGTAAATTTATTTACCAAACGCAAGATATGCAGAGGTGGAGAAAAATATCCCAGATATTTGCGTGGTGCAAATAAATGGGAGTTGCTTTATGGTACCGCAGATGAATGATTATGGTGTTAAGGGACTTGCCTGAGTTTAAGGAGAGAGCGTCTCGTTCTGTCTCCACCTTGTGTCGATCAAAGAATATCTCAAGAACCCGACCAGACATTGGTGGATTTTCTCAATTTATTCTGAAGCTTATTGCATAAAAGTTTATCACAGTATCAGTATGGCATATAGGGCGTTGCTGCCAAATGATGTTTTAATGTCTTGTAAATATATTTACCTCATTTTACATAGAAGTGTTGTACATCTTGTCTTCGTTGTACCGAGAGATATTTCATGTTTATCATTGTTTCTCCTAGTTTACAAATTTGTTTGAAGAGATCATTGAATTGCAATATTTGATATTTTTTTCTGTAATTTTTACGACAATCATGGAGAAGACGAATATTATAGAATTTTTTTTTTTAAAAAAGAGTGTGTTCCTCCAGGTTTTAGATTTTTCACAATTTGTCAACGATAAGAGGGGTAATACATTATTAAAAAGATCCCAAAACATTGGATTAATCGTTATGAGGGTATGTTGTACAGCGATGTCGGGACAAAACTCTACAAGAACAGGTATTGCTAGTCACTGCTCTATGTATGTGTCTAACAACTCTCGAAAGAACTTTACTAATATTAAGATACTGTAAATCACGTGATAGTTTGTGTATCAGCAAAGCATAATTCTCGTGAACTTTCAATATGTTTATAAAGAATATATTCAACAATATGAAACATTATAGTTTACGCTACTTGAATATGTTATACACGCCTGTAAGTTTTGCAAAGCACCGCTTATTGCTTGATTCATACCGACAATTCCAAAAATGGATATAATGTATGTACATATACCTACACAAAACCCGCGGTTTCCGGGATAAGCGAAGTGTTACTTGCACGTGCTTCTCACCGCTACGACCTGGGTTCGATCCTCAGGATGTACAGTGTTTAAATATAAGAGGGTATTTATAGTCCCCCATTCGGACACAGGGGATCCCTTCGGGTACTTCGCTCTGCCCTCTCTCCCCCTCACATCAATGACACGTTCGCTCCAGTATCCCTTCTGACGACGAGTATTATTACAGCGTGCAAGTTGTAGAATTTGGTTGTTAGTTGTAAAATAAATGGAACTCAGAATCATATAAGAGTATTTAAGAGACCCTCATTTTTGTCTAAAAGTAATTACGCCTATTTTCCTTGAAAAGAAGCTTCGCGAATAAAAGTGATTTCATAGTATTTCATTCATATTATATTTTTTCCGTTGTCTAAAATGGTGATATATATTGCAAACAGTTAAAGGATTTCAAAGTAGTTGCAAGTAAACAGGAAAAAAAAAAGACTGAAAAAATTGCTGGTAATATTTTGAAAGTGGAAACTTACTAAAGTAACGACGTTCATCGATCTTGGTGAGAAATATTATTTATAAATGTAAATTACCTTTATGATTATTACATGAGGTGCCGACAATAAACAGTTTTTCATACAGTTGTATACATTTGAATTTGTTATCATCAATATTTTCACATTTTCTTGCCCATTCTATATGTTTAACTTGTGATGCACAATGTCTCCCGTTTTTAACTTGAAGAAATAACTGTCTTGAACACTGTAAGAACACGGAATTGTCCAGGGCTTAATGATATAATATTTAAGATTCTTGATATTTACATTTTGTACAGGTGTATTGGATAATCTTACACAGTACCTGTAATTGTTCTACTTCGTTATATTTATGGATAAAGCAGTTCTTTTTATTATTAATAAAGGTATGGTTCGAAACAATTTTCTTTGTCTTCTTTTTTATTGTACATGTATGAAATTATTTGCATGGCGTAATCTTCACAATATATATGAGTCAAAGTTAATTTTGAAAAAAAAGACTTGTGAAGTTTCCCAGATTTCTCTGTTGTATGTTAGCCAAAATAATAACTGGTACAGTACCGTAGACATAAACAAATACAAAACAAAAAAAGAAACACCCCCCTAAAAGAACCCCCCCCCCCAAAAAAAACAACAAACAAACAAACAAACAAATACAAAACAAAATAGAAACACCCACACTCTAAAAAAATTAACAAGCCCCAAAAGAAACAAAACAAACGAAGAAAAAAAAAACCAGAAAAAAGAAAACATCAAATAAAAAGAGAATAACAAAAAAAAACAAAAACACACACACATATAACAAACCAATAAATAAATAATTAAAAGAATTAAAAAAGGTAACTTTATCATAATACATGAAATAATAATTCAGTAAATAGTTTGGATATTTACACAGACGTCTTAATACACACTCCTGATTGATTCCATACGCTCATTCGGTGCATTTTTTTTTATATGCAGAGGAATTAAGGATGAAGAGTTTCGATTTACCATCATCACAGCTAGCACGATTGAATCTCAATAGGAAAAATGTACTACAGATGGAATATGCGTTTTTATAGCTCAATTCATTTTTCATATTTTCTCTAAATGATTTTTAATGCAAAATATATTAAACATTTAAGACAATACCACTTTAAGTGCAAAGGTAAAACTGCGTACATAGCGAAGGTAAAGCCGAGTATATTGCAAACAAATGAAAATGCTCATTTTATTTCGGTAATAAGAATGGCTAAAATAATATCTAAATTGCTTACGAAAAAAAGTTCATGACCTTGACCTCAGTTTTTTGGGAGTTTGTCCAAACAGGACTTGTGTACCATCCATGGCTCATTAAAATGTGGGTATATCTAAAATACAGCATATTTAAGTTTTTATTTTAAAAATAAAACCTTCTGTAATCATTGAATCACATATTTGCGGACCAAATGAATGATTGGAAGGACCTTGACCTAGAAAGGTTGACTTTGAGTCAAAATAATGAATGAATGTCTAGTCATGCGGAGCTATCGTAAATAAGTGTAAATTTCTATAAAAGTTACATATTTTACAATCGACCTTAACATTGGACAAATAACAATGTATCAAATTAGGGTATACCATTTGGTCATACTGAAACACTTTTTGCCATATGTTAGTTTCAAGTGTGTCTCAATATAAAAGTAATGATCTGAACAAAAATAGTGTGACAGAAAAAGAGACATGGTGATACCTATATGTCCCCAAACATTGTGGACGGTATAATCATGAAGGATAATCATGTCAAATTCCAATGGTAAATGTTAAAAGAACAGTGAAATAGTGACGTCATGTCATTCGGACGCCATTTTGATTACCATAAGTCGAGTTAGAAGTCATTGTACTAGGCTAAAGACTTTATAGTAATATTGAAATTATCGAGATAGAAAGTTGTATGAGGTTCATTTGTATGATATTAGGTCGGGGGGCACTTTTATTGCCTAGCATTTGTAAACCCTAAAAATAACTAAAATATCTTTTTTTTTTTTTCCTTTTCAAATAAAAATTAACATGTAGAAAGAATAATATAAATATTAAAAGTATGTGGTATGTGGTGATTTCCAAAACTAATTCTACGGAGAACCCATTACAAATTATACCCCCGTCCAGATGGTAAAATGCATTCAAATATGAGTTGCAATGAGAAAAATTCCAATGTACTGTGGTTCAACGGTAAATAACACTACGATTCTAAACATCACTGACGTCACAGTGTCAATCGCACTAATTACGTGGAAGAAAACATCTCTCGTTATCCCAGCGTAAAAACTAACAAACACAAGGAATTCTATCAGATAAGATATTATAATGACACTTTCAAAATATCATATCTTGTTCTAATCTAAGTATAAAACGTTAGGTGTTCATATCTCCAATATACCGTCCGATACTAACAGGCGTTATTCAATTTGTCTGCTCACCATTGCGTATTATCAACACAATAGACGTAAAGAATAAACATTTAATGCTTAAAATGATACAGGACTTTGCATGTTATCAAGTAATTATGCACACGAAATCGATAAATTATTATCTAGCTGACGCACTGGCTTTGTGAAGGAACGATATAGGGAAACAAGCAGCCTCCACGCCATTGGTTTTCATGCGACGTGAAGTCATAACTGTTAATGCGATGACTTGTGTAATAAATATCTTGGTGGTCAATTTGCTTGTAGCTGTATTAACATAATTCGGCGTAATCAAGAAACAACGCTGATAACGTCTAGCGTCTTTCCTCTATATACATGTAGCATATTCACGCAGGCTTCAATTTCAGCGCCTGTTTACAAATTCGTTAATTTAACCGACATCAGATGCGCCAACATTATGAATCAGCTAAAATAAGTAGAGGGGCCGTATAGTTTTGACTCCTGTGTGTGGTTTTTCTCCCAAGACGCAATTGTCTTGTATGAACCCCAGAAACAGACATACGATCTCTACAACTGTTTAACTTTCGTTATACAAGAACAGATCTACATGCTACAACCGGGCTCTCAAAATCTGCTAGAGAGTGTTAATAATATATACCAACAATGTAGAAATTATCCAAATCTCCATAAATTTGTAAATATTTCTTTTTCTCTTTTCTTCTTATTGCATTGGTGCTTTAAATTTGTTCTTCACTCTAGAATTTGTATAAGATTTAATATTCTGTTCCGCATATGTCGATGTATTATTTATACCTTCGCATTTTATATACTTTTGAATAAAACTGCATAATCCTCACATGAGGGAAATAAAGTATGAATGAATGATTGAAGTTTGATACTAATTTTCTTGGATTTAAATGTTAATTCATGCATGAAATACTCATTAAAATGTGCTGCCTCTATTATGACTTAAACTAAAGAATCCAACTCCACAGATACACCTGTGTACAGGGATGAAACTATGCATTTAACTAAACCCACGAAAATCGATACCCTCGAAAATTAATAAAACCACAGTAATAGTGAGCGGATTCGGTCTATTTGCAAAGCGATGTCTACTACATACAGTGATAGGGGAAAACTAGTCCAATTTCAAGGCCGAGTAAAAACTCCCGTAATGATTTGACCCGATCGCGTATTACTCAATCCCGCAAAGTAGTACT